>SKCR01033399.1:0-150570 GCA_019454045.1 Zanthoxylum bungeanum | reverse complement strand
TCAGATTCATCATCATTATGAGAGACATCATTGACTTTCTTGCCTCTCAACTTCAGATAAGTAGGATACTCAGATCTTATGTGTCCAATGCCCCAACACTCATGACAACTGATAGCTTAAGGCTTTCTTTCCCTATCATATCTAGGCTATTTTTTACCACTCCTTAGATGACTACTATTGTTTCTATGTTTTTCAGTCATTTTTCTTATCAGTGGCACGTTCAATTTTCTTAAAATTAACAAATTTAATAAATTTCATTACAAACATGGATATTTCAGCCTTTGAATGTGAGGTATCTTTATCTTCATCTGATGAATCATGGGTTTCTACTCTCACAATTTTCATAACTATGTTTTTAGACCTTCTAAACTTGGGGAGTTTACTCTCTTATACCTGAAGGTTACCTGGAATATCTTATAGTTTCAGGTGATCTAGATCCTTATTCTATTTAATAATAGTGATATTAGGTAGGAATCTCTCAGGCAGAGACTTAAGGATTTTTCTAACAATCTTGTTCACATGAACGTTCTCACCTAGGTTGAAGTTGGAATTAACAATGTCGTTAATTTCAACATAGAACTCGTCGAAGGTTTCATCCACCTTCATGCGAGGAACTTCAAATCTTGTAGCAAGCTTTTGAAGTTTGGAGTTCTTAACATACAATGTGCCTTTATGAATAGTCTCAAAGATATCTCACGCATCTTTGGCAACCTCACACATGGAGACTCACTTTGTTGAGCAAACAACATTGTATATAACATTAATAGCTTTATTGTTCCTATTACTATCATCAAATTCATCTTTAAACCAGGTGGGTTTGTCATTGGGAGTAGAAACCCAGTTTATGGTGACTATGGGTTCTTTCCATTTATACTTGACTGACATCCATAATCCCTCATCCAAGGATTTGAGGAACGTTTTCTTGAGAACTTTCCAATGAGGGTAATTTATCCCATCAAAGAATGGGGTACAATTAATAGGTTGAATTCTATCATAGTTAAAGGGTCAATGATCGAAGTTAGGCTATGATACAAATTGAAATTATGATAAAGTTCTGACTTGTGTACACTCTTATGCACATATGGGTGAATTGCAAAAATTATAATCTATTATATCTAAGACAAGTCTAAGTTAGAATTTCTATTTGTAAGTCCAAACGTCCTTAAGTCTAATCAATGGTCACACTCTTAATCTAAGAAATAATTAAAGAACTGAAAAATAAACAAACAATCAACACAAAGATTTATTGATGGAGTGGAAAACTATTGACAAAGAAAAACCACCCCGAGTATAGGTTACCACTCTAATTCACTTTATGGAGAAAACTTATAGTGATGGTTATATGACCAATGACAACAACTTTGCCAACTCAAATATCTCTACGGTAATAACCCGAAGAATTCCTCAAACCATAGATAAATGTGACACGAATGTAAACTCTGAAATTTTTATCAAATTTCTTCCAAATGCTTGTCCAATTGAACTTGATTTGTTATGAAATCGGCCAACACACATACCCAACATAGGTGGTACCCATAGTGGTTTTGGAAGCATTTCCAAAGGAGCTGCGCGGAAAGAAGAACCTCAGGGACGAAGCCATTTACCTTATTATATTAAAAGTGTGCAAGTAAGCCCATAGTTCAAACTTTTCTTATTCATTTCCTCTCCAGTTTAGGGCCGTGTGTTGGAATTAATCTGTAACTGTTGATTTTATTTTTATAATGATACGTCAGATTCTTAATAACAGATCATTTATATACTATATAAAAATTGAGAAATGTCTTCATTTTTAAACTGTTCACAAAGGCGTTTTTATCTTTGAAATTGTCCACATAAGCGTATGAATCATTAATATTTAAAATAAATTATTAACATTTAAAATAAATTATTAATGTATAACTCTTCACATTCTTCCACCAATAATATTTTAATTTCTCAAATCCTCCAAATTTTTCATTTTCCAAAATTATTAATAACTGAAAATACATTAATTCAATACATATCCTTCTCAAACCTTTCACTTTCCAAACTCTTCGTTTTCTTATGTTATTAATGATTATTTTTTTTTAATTAAATATGCATTTATTTCAAATAAATTATTAATATTTATTTTATCACATCCTTCATTATCTATCACTTATTTATTAGTAAAAGTTAAAGAGTCATAAGCTATATTAAGTTAATTATAAAAGTATTTTTTAAGCTAGCCAAATCTATACTTTCACTAAGAGATTTATTCTTTATCAATAAAAAATTATAAAATGGAATGAGTTAGAAGTTACATTTGTTAATTTAAAAGAATGTTAAAGAAATTGTATTGTATGGACAACTATAGTTAAATATATGATATCAATTAATTTTTACTTTTTTACTTTTTACATTTGATATATATCATATTTACCTCTAATACAACGAGTTGCGTATCATACGGGTTATCTTCTAATTTCTATAATGATACGCATGGTTCTTAACAATAGATCATTTTATGTATTTTGGTAACTTGTAACGTAAGTATCACTGGACTGTGCATCTATGCAGTTGTAACAAATCGCTCCAAATGTAATATTTATCAGAAATAATTAGATATTAATAAGAAATTAATTTAAAAGGATAAATTTGATATTTTGCATGATTAAAAATAAAAAATAAAAATTCAAAACTCATATTAAAATCTTTCAAAAATCACTAAAAATCATTCATTTACCGATGAATAAAAGTTAAACAATCTAAAAGTATGAAATATTTTGATACAAATAGAATACTTTATCATCAGTTAAGAAAATATAATAATTTAAGGATACTAGTATTATTTATTCAGAAAATAATTCGTTTAAATCAAAATATATTCTTATTTTTTCCAAGAGAATCCTTTTATTTTATACACAAAATCACAAATAAATATTAAAAATTAAAATAGATTAAAAAATTAAAATTAGATTAATTTTGATTAATTAGAAAATCAGTAAAAATAGACCGAATTTTGACGTAGGTTTTAAAACGATAATTTTTTATTTGATCGAATTGTTTAGATAATATTTTGTGATTACTGTGCAATTCTGGGCTTTGCCTATGGGAACGAAGCCCAACTCAAAATAACTTTTATACGTAATGAAACATAATCCTCGAAATGGCTTGTACTTCTGCACAGTACGTGTACTTGTTGAGTTTCTAATACTTTCTTCAGAAACAATTCTCAGCCACAAAATCAAATCAAATCATTTATCTCACCGTGCGAGCTGAATGAAAAACATGATCGCCAACATCTCATCTTTACTTACCACGTGTCACTCAATGAGTGGAAAAGATCTCATATTTCATTCCAAGTCAGCATCTCTCTATACTGAGAGTATTCTAGCCAAATTGCACCCACTGCAGCTAAGGCTTCTGCTCAGCATTTCCATCAAATTTTTAGAGCCAAAAAGAATCTGGTGACATAAAATTATGCCATGGAGGTCCTCAACGCAGCAGGATTGACACCTTTATCAGTTCTTTGTGACAGAAGAACAGAACCCAGAAAAATCCAATCACTTCCCACAACTTCATTGCCCAAATGCACAACTTATGCTTCTAATAACATCAACCCACAAAATTTTCGAGAGCGTTTAACAAAGAGTGTGCATGGGGGTTTAGTGCTGCTATCTTCAGTTCTTGGTACTGGTTTAGCTAAAGCTTTAACATATGAGGAAGCACTACAGCAGTCCGCAGGCTCTTCAGCATCTCCTGTTGATGCAAGTGGGATTCTTGATAGTGTTATCAGTTTTGGAACAGAGAATCCTTTGATTATAGCTGGTGGTGTTACCGTTTTGGCTGTTCCATTTGTTTTGTCTCAGTTTCTGAACAAGAAGCCATGGGGTGTTGAGTCAGCAAGGAGTGCTTATGCAAAGTTAAGTGAAGATGGGAGTGCCCAGTTGCTTGACATAAGAGCTCCAGTTGAATTTAGACAAGTGGGTAGTCCTGATGTTCGGGGTTTGGGAAAGAAACCGGTTTCGATTGCTTACAAAGGTGAAGATAAGCCGGGGTTCTTGAAGAAGCTAGCTTTGAAGTTCAAGGAACCGCAGAACACTACACTGTTCATTCTAGACAAGTAAACTTCGGAACCCAGTTACTATAATGTGTATGAATTGTTCTTCTTGTCAATGATTAGTTTAGAAGTCAAGAGAAGTGATGGATTTTCGGTAGAGAAATTTCACATTATTTATAAATTTAAATCCTTATAGGGAGAGTGTGTTATAATCCATTGGATGTCTAGAATTAGACTTAAAGTTCTGTATTTTGTAATTAATGCATATTTAGGATTGTTTGTGTTCAGTAGAAATAGAAATGCTAGACAAGACAATGCTATATTTGTAAGTACTTGTGGATGCTATTACATTTGTAGTTATGAACAAGTGTAGGAGGTAGAAGCAAATTGAAATAATAAGTTTGACACAGCCTGCAAATGAAGTTTATGATCTCAAAATAACATACATTTCATTGCTTGAATAAGTTTGTGTAAAGTCCCATAAACCAATATGTGTAAGTATGATTGATAGAAAAGTGAAATGCGACTCCAAATCCCCAGCTACCAAGTGTTTGAAATAGGCCAATTTCTATTCTCATGCCTCAAGGGTGCACTTCAAAAACGGTGAGCCGTGAGCCTGCAATTGTGGTCTTAAAACTTCCTAACGAGAATGATGACTTTTCCACCCATTTTTCTTTTGTGAGCTCAATCTTCTTCTAATCATTAATTAACTGTGTGAATGTGACTAACAATTGATTCACTCTCATTAACGATATTAATGTCCTCTTCATGAGATGGCTTGTGTTGATGCATAGATTTAGAAGTTTTATCTGCAATACGTTTCTCTTTGTCCATACTTTCTTTGTCAGTCTGACAAAGTTAATCTTGCTTAACTGTGGCGAAAGCCAGATATGATGGGAACTCTGAACTGGTTGCTGAGTTGGTCACCATAAATGGATTCAAAGCTGCATATGCAATAAAAGATGGAGCAGAAGGACCTCGGGGATGGATGGTATATGCTGCTGGTTATGCATTCCTATTTTGTATTCATTCATGAATATTGTTTAAAAACTCCGATATCTATGAAAATATTGCAGAATAGTGGTCTTCCTTGGATAGAACCAAAGAAAGCATTGAGTCTTGATCTTAGCGGTTTGACAGAAACTATCAGTGGTGCATTTGGAGTACGTATTGCAATTTCTCTATTTACTCATGCACTGTAAGCTTTTAATTTTGGTACACGTGATGGGAACTATCTTTTTCTTTGAATTCGAAAGGCTGATTTATCCTCTCTAAGTTCAAACAGGTATTCTTAATCATTGTAAAGAAAATATGAACAGACTGTTAATGTAATCATCACGACTAATTTCCGTTCAAAGCCCTTCAACGGTCAATTTGATACATTTGTATATGAAAATGTTGTAGAGGGTTTAGCTCATTTCCCTGATTTTGTGATGATGTGGGAACTCATGGATATTATTGTGCAGGAGGGCTCAGAGGGCTTGTCTGTTACCCTTGGAATTGCTGCAGCTGCAGGATTAGGTGTGTTGGCATTTTCAGAGGTTGGTTTGTTGACTCCTTCGACTATTAGCTTTTTCTGTATCCATTCTTTTCAATATCAGTTTTGTGATTGGAGTTTTAAGACTGAGAGTTGCGCCATATCTTTGCCAGATTGAAACTATACTCCAAGTTCTAGGTTCGGCTGCTCTTATTCAATTTGCGAGCAAGAAGCTTCTGTTTGCAGAGGTAAATGATACTTTTCTACCACAATTTTCATTCTTGATTTTTTTTTTCCAAAATTTTGAAAGGAGGTGTTTTGTGGCAATAAATGGCAATGCTTATAATTAGGAGGTATATAATGATGTCAGACGAAAATACAAATTTACTATGCTAGGCTAAATTTCTTCTGTAAGTGCCTACCATCAATTGTAACACACTTGATCTTATAATGACTGAATATGTTACTCAAACTCGTCCTTTACAGATCCCAAACAAAATGGTTGAAGTTCACTTATCCTGTATTATTTATATTACAGGACCGGAAAGAAACAGTACAACAGGTTGATGAATTCCTGAACACCAAGGTCGCCCCTAAAGAGCTTGTCGATGAGATAAAGGTATTTAGTGTAAAAATCTTGGTAGTAGTTTTTTTTTTTTTTTTAGTTCGTATCCAAGACAGTGATCTTAAAGAGAAAATAGTTAATTTTTTTAATATAAAAACATTGATAGACTTTTTTGTTGCTGGAATTCACAATAAAGAAAATTCTTTTTAGATTTCTGATTTCTAAACTATTACTTAATATCATCCACCATCTATGCTTCTTGTTCGTATGCACTTGGGAAACTTAGCAAATTGGGAACGCACTTCTACCATCACTGGATAATAGCAAGTCTCTCCCTGCGCCAGAGCCTGCTTCCACTGATAGTACAGTACAGAAGGCAGAAGCAGCACTTGAGACAGTCCCCGAGCCAAAAGTAGAAGCAGCTGCCGAGCCACCTCCCCAAGTAAATTCAGTGCCCAAAACAGAAGTGAAAGCGGAATCACTTCCTGGATTACCAAGACCTCTTTCACCATACCCCGCTGTAATGCTCACTTCTTATGCTCATGAGCCACTTTCAACTAGCTAATTTATTCCCGAGTCTTTTCTCAATACAAATGCTTGCTTACACATTTTTTTTTCTGGTTGCAGTATCCAGATTTCAAGCCTCCAACATCTCCTATGCCGTCAAAGCCCTAGATCATTACAGTTTTTAAGTATCCATGTAAGAATGTTTCTATGATCGGAAACTGATGCGGTCGGGAATACGAAAGCTACCTAGTGAGTTGTGCAATCTGTGTTCCTTTTATATAAACTTTTAGGCCTATGTGATGAATCGGACCGAATAAGATAAGTGATTATAACATGAAATAGTTGACACCTAGTCTCCCAGAGGCCCCTGAGTCTTCCTGTTGTACTCTGCTTAATGTACCTTTTTGTAATGGTCACAGATATCTTGTAGATTTGCTTCGTATAAATGCATGCATATGGCCATGCACTTGTGTTCTTGGTGCGATCTATTGAATTGGATCATCAATAATTCCATGAATCCATAAGCACAAGCATATGTGAAATCATATTACATAATCTTTGCTTCTGCCTTCCTGAATCAAGCTTGTTGAGTAATGTTACATTTTCTCAAGCAAGTGATAGCCTAAGAGAATTATTGTAATTTCACAATCATTAAATTAATCAATCAAATTCAAAAGTTGGGGTGTATAAATTTTGATCCTACCCGCATAGGAGGTGTCGAATCACGGATTTTGATTTTAAAAAATCGGATTAATCCGATCGAGAGCATTTATGTATTTATTTTTATAATCTTAACATTTTGATAATTACCTCTAATATTTATTTATTATTTTTAAATTTTAATTTAAAATATTTATTTATATTAACTATGTCTTTATTTCCAATCCACCAACCCGACTCGTTGATCTGCTGACTCTATCTATGGCAAGTTTGCTCTTTATTTTTTGAGTTGTGGGCTAGCTTTTCTCAAAATGGAAAAGAAAGTGTGTAAATGCTTGAGTACATATTGCTTTCTTTGATTCAAAATTCAAAAATGATCTTGATTCTCTGGCAATTAAAAAAAAATATTTTTATTTTACTACTAAATTTAAATTTAAAATAAAATATTAATTAAATATCATAAATTTTGAAATATTATAAGAAAAGTAATATTTATAAAACATACATTTTATTATTTTCGTCAATTGACTTAATTGAATTTAGTATTAAAATATAACGGTCAACTAATGATCAATTAATATAAATTTAATAATAAAATAAAATATTTCAAAATTCATAATATCTAATTATATATATTTTTTTACTATAAGTTTATTAATAAAAGTAAACAATCCCTTAAAAAACATCTGTAATTTGTATTATTTATGACGTCACTTATTAAAAGTAATATAAATCGGATGTTTGTTATTTTGAAATACTGACGGAACTCAACGTTCACATTTATTCTGTCTCGCTAAAACGAAGCGGGAAGCTATTTTTGAACTTTTAGTTTCTTCGTCGCGTCTTCTCAGTCGAAATAACCAAAAAGTTGAACAAAAATGGCGAGAACCAAACATACGGTCCAAAGAAGTACTCGAAGTCGAACAGCAGGTCACGTGCCTCTCTTTCTCTCTCTCTTAATCGAAATTGAGTGTTTTTTTTAAGGTAACGGAACTAGGGTTTTGATTTTCCCTCTTTTGGTTAAAACCCTAACTTTCTCGTCTCTCTTTCTTAAATTGTAGGAGCTGGAAATTCCACCGCGCCGACTACGGTACTTCAATTTCTCTCTCGCCTTAGTGAGAATATGTGGAAATATTAAATTAACATTTACAGATTTTTCCTTTTTTTTTTTTTAAACATTGCAGCTCTTATGCAAAAACGGGCGAATCCAAAGTTTTTATGTTATTTTTAATTTAATTTAATTTATTCCTATTACGTATTGCAGTCACCGGGTACAAGCAAGCGGCGAAGGAATGAACCAGGAAAAGGAAGTGAGTTTCTGTCAATTAATTTCCTTTGTTATTTTAAATTGAGTTGGTGGTAATGCTGTTACTTATATGTGGTTCTTGTTTGATTACTTTTAAAAAATAAAATAAAGCTCCAACTACACAAAGGAAACAGCGTCGCCTTAGACCAGGTACAAAGGCACTACGTGAGATTCGGTACTTTCAGAAATCTGTGGATTTGCTCATCCCAAAAATGAGCTTCATCAGAGAAGTAAGCAATCTGTCCGTCTCTGTGTGTGTCTGTTGTTTTCTTATGTTTATGCATGTTGTGATTTGCTTTTAAAATCTCTGATGCACTGTTGAATGATATTGATGTGTTATGTGTATTGTGGGAGACGCTTGAACAGTTATTATAATTGATATGAAGATTCACATGAGACGAGACTGAATCAGACATTACTGGTTATAATTGGAGGTTTTGAAATTCAATGTCATTTACATAGAGTGTTATTGTTTCCTGCAGGAAGGTTGTATCCATTTGACTTCTAATGGAATGCTGTTTTGGAGTATGACTATAGTTTGATGAGTGTATTTTTCTTATGCTGTAGTCCTTTGGTTCTTTGTTAACAAATTGATGAAACTTGTTTCTCTGATTGTGTTTTCTAAATACTTTGAAATTGCAATTTATATTATTCATAATGTTTCTGCTGCCTTTTTTTTAACTTCCAACCTATTTCGTTTTTCTATTGTTTTATTGGTTTGTCCTGTACATCTTAATAAAAATGTGAGCTTCTGTGTGTTTTATTACTCTGATTAGGTTTGGGATCTTATTACAAGGCCAATTAAATTTTGCAATGGTTCCAATTAATGATCTGGCTTTAAAATAGTTTGAAATGAGTGGTGACTGAAGGTAGTTCTCTTTGCTACTTCCTGAAGATTTTACAAGGCGATTTTCAGATGCATTAATAAATGGGAATGTGTGGGATTTCTCTACTTGGATGATAAAGAATTAAAGATTGGTTTGTTAGTTCAGGAAAGACGTCATTGTCGTGTAACGGAATCTGTGAACTTTATTTGGAATATCAATTCATGGAAACCAGTTAAGTGTGTTTGGTAACTAATACAAACATTGGTATGCAAATTAATTCATTTGTTAATTTATTTAATTGAGTTGTAAATGTCATTTCCCTTCAACTTCTTTATGTTTCTTCTTCTGAAACAAACATTGGTATGCAAATTAGTTCACTTGTTAATTCCCTGAATTGTATTGTAAATGTCATTTCCCTTCAACTTGGAACAAAAATTGATTTGAATTATTTGACTTACACATCTTTACGACTTTAGTGGGATAGATGTCTGTTAAGCATTAAATTGTATAAACAGTTCACACGATGCAGGGTTTCAGATTTTAAACCAGTCCCACTCTCCTGTTGTGTAGTAATTTTCATGTAATCATTCAGTGTGTGCACCCGAAAATCACAAATTTGTCAACAATCGCCCCTCATCATATTTGACTTGCATATTGTGCCAGTCAGTTCATGTTAACATTACACTGTTATGTTTACTTTTAAGGTTGTGTTCTAAAGTGAGGTTTGGATCAGATGGTGCTGTTAACATTACACTGACAACCCTTGTCATCTGTCCTAGGTGAGAGCTATCACTTACCGCATTGCACCCCCAGATGTCAATCGATGGACAGCTGAAGCTTTAATTGCTCTGCAGGAGGTACTGTGAATTTACCTAACTAGTATTATAAAAAAAAAAACAAAAAAACAAAAAATTTAATTTGCTCAGTGTGTTTTTTAATCATCAATTGTTTTGTGAGAAGGAGATTTTACATATTGGTTTCCACTTTTTTGGCTTTAGGTTTAGTGAGAGAAAACACTGTTAGTCTGGCTTTTTTCAATTGTTTTAATCTGCTTGTCGACATACTTAGGTAATGGTTTCTGTATTTGTAGGCAGCGGAAGATTTTCTTGTTAATTTGTTTGGAGATGCAATGCTCTGTGCAATTCACGCAAAGCGTGTTACCTTGAGTAAGTTAAGCTTGAGACAATTGGTGCACAGTGTCTGCATTTCCATTTATCATTTTGTTTGTAATCTTTTTACACCTCCAATGGCCATGGTTGTTCTGCGTGTCATCAATTAATCCCTGTCATCAATTAATCCCTAATAGGAATAGTTATAATGATGACAAATGTTTTATTTTCTATATTTTTACGATTGCATCTGGTCCAGTGGATTTCGACCACCTCATATGGAGCATTATTAATTTTCATTAGGCATGTCAAATTATCCTTTTATTTACCTAATTTGCATTAAACAGCATGCTCTGTTTGTTTTGGTTTGTGACTTGATGTTGCCCTCGCTTTCAGGTTGAAATTAAATGTTATCATTTTTGTCAGTATTGGCATCCAATCTCATTAGTTTCGATTTTAAAATATGGCTTTTGGAATGAGATATGCATATCTTATTTATTATTCAAACATTTCTATTCGTAAATGCAAGGTTTAAATATGCATAATCAACTGCAAAAAAAAAATAATTGGAGCTTGTCTCTTAGTCAATGGATCATTTTAATCTTCTTGGATATTTTTAAAGAGATGTCTTTTGGCAATGGAGAGCGAAAGAAGTTAGTATTGTATCATCTACTGAATCTGCCAACCATAAACAGTATATTATTCTGCATTTACTAGTATCTTTGCTTTGCAGTAATGTTTTTGGGACTAGATAGTATATGTGCAACTCAACTCACTAACATAACTAGTTTAAGAGAGAACTAAGCATGCCATGTCATTGGCCTTGACCTGTAAAGTCTCTTCTTGCCATTGGACGGCTGCACTGCCCTTGCTCGGTCTGATGCTCTTGTTTTTATATATGAATGTACTATCTGAATTCTGAACATGTGATTAAATGTTTATAGGAATGAATGACCAATATTTTAGCTGAACATGTCATCAATGTTGTGAGTTACTCATGTTTTTTGCATTTCAAGGTCAGTCGCTGCATATTATGCTCTAGTGATGCATCAATAATGAAATTTGTTTGATTTTGTTGTGTTAGTGAAAAAGGATTTCGAATTGGCACGCCGACTTGGGGGGAAGGGACAACCTTGGTGAGAGAATTGCAGAATTGTTGCTGATTTAACCTTTCAGAAAATGAAATTCACAGTAATTATTTAACATAATTAACTGTATTTGGATATGAAGAATTAGGAATTAGGTAACCATCTGGACTCCCATTGTTCCATAATTCATTAAGCTCTGTGTTGTAGTAGCCAGTTAATATCAGATGTATACTCAAGAGAGATCTTATTGTTAAGATTACAGGTTTTATCTGTAAATCTATTAAAAGCTGAATCATATCGAAGTCTACTAAGACAGCAGCAAGCTAGCTAATCCTTTCCAATCATGTTTAGCTATATCAAGAACAAGAAGGTACTTTGAGCAAGAAGGTAAGCTTATGCCATTCAGCTTTTTTGGGGTGTTTTAGACTTTTAGTTACTAATATTTCTTTTACTCCTATTTCACTTTATGATATTGCTATGTCGTGAAACGCAGTGTAAGCGAGGTAAGGCATTTTGGTAATTCAACCATGCCCAAGTGTTGCTTAAGCACTGCTCAAGCGTCCCATTTGACTAATCAAAAAGGGGATTGATTTGTCAAACATGTCGAATTTAATTTAATATATAAAGAATTATTACTTAAAATACCTAGGCGTTGCCTATCCAATCATCCGCCCAAGCGTATTTAACAGCATAGTTCTTTTGGTTATAATGTCATAAGTAAACATCATAGGCTAAAAATTGGTAATAATGCAACATTCTACTGCAGAGCAATGCATGTATAGAAGAAATCTTTTTAACAGGTGACGCCTATGCTACATCTGGCTCAATAAAAACACTATTTCTTGCTCAATTCCTATTAATAACCCTTGCAATAATTTTTTCTCAATAAAAACTACAATAAATTGGCTCTACAGTTTCAGCACCACAGTTTTGTGAATCACAAAACACTATACTATGACTTCAATATTTGTAACTGTATCAATATACCAATAATTGCAGCTTTTCTATTACTAAAATGCAACTACCTTCTAAAGAACCAATTGTCCCCAACATTGTTGATGAACGTTGATGAACATTAATACTGAAGCATAATATGATTGTGATTTTGAAAAAAGAAGCATCCTATTTTGCTTAATATTGAAGGATTGTTGTGGATGTTCACAAATTTGAACTAACACGGTGGGTTGGTTTTGAGCAGTGTTTTCAGAGCTGGACCGGTGATTGAATCTGTGATCTAAAAGGTTCAATGAGTCAGTGGTTCGATCGGTTGAATTGTTCCGAAAAAACCGGTTGAATCGGCCTACGTCATAAATAATATTATTTAATTAAAAATTATAAAAATATTAAATTTTAGTTTTTAGTTTTAATTTTAATTTTTTAAAAATAAAAAATAAACTGGTCCGGTCTGATTTTGATCAATTTTTTGAAGGCCGATTTTTATTACTTAGCTGGATCGGACTCACGACCGGTTCCTTGTTCGACCGGCTAGTCTAGTCTGGTTTTCAAAATAATGGTTTTGAGTCCATCTTTTACTTGATGCCCAGTACGTTTTAAGTGCAAGGACGGTAAAAAAAAAATTCAATGAGTGGGACTCATAGAATAAATAATTTGATTCAGTGTTCAACACATACTTATCCAAATATGGAATTTTGGTTCTAAATATTTATCAGGAGAGAATTTAGAAAAAGAACCCAACACTGAATCTTACTATTAAGTTATGTGACCGTGATTCAGTTAAACTGAGTATTGAATCAATGATTAAGATTTATTTGTTGCTCAATTCCCTAACTCCCGATTATTGACTCAGTGCTCATAACAAAACTCAGTTGAGCAGTGTATGCTAATTTAAATATTTAATCTCTCTGTCTCTCTTTAAAACTCAAGTTCCTTTCTCCTTTCAAATTTAATGCAGTAGTTTCTATCTTTTATCATTTTTAATCCGTCAATTTTAAGCTTCAAATGTCAATTTTATGTTTCTTTGAAGCCTCTGCTTTCTCCATCTGCAATAGATGATGCTAAGTTAAAATGTCCAGCCGTTTTGGGTCAGTTTCTTCATATAAATTTAAAAAATAAAATAAAAATCTGAGTGTTCTTTATGTTATCTATTTTTACATGATTAATTGAAAAATACATTTTAATCACTGTCTTTAATTTTACATGACTAATTGAAAAGTACACAGACAAAAAATTTACCAATACCCGTATTGCACCAAAAGAATTACTCTCTCTTAAATTATATATACTACATGTGTCTAATTACCAACTTTTCCCTCAACATTATTGTGTATACTATTAGAGTAGTAATCCAGTTAATTGGTGTAATGGGACACTTATGGATTATCTTTTTATGGTAACTTTTAGAATGACTTGTAAGCATGACCGTATGAAATCACATTTATTAAATGAATCGAATACGAATATTCGTTTAGTCATGATATTATTCAATAACATAATTTTTCATAATTTATTTACATTAATTGTTCATAAATATATACATATGAAATATGTAATTAATGTATTTATTAAAAATAACTCACCAAATATCGATAATATTATTATTTTTCTATGATAATTAGTCATAATTTCGCGAATCTTAATTGAAAAATAACAATAACTAGTAAAAGAAAATAATAAAACAAATTTTAAACGAATCAATGAGCTTAAATTCGTATTTGATTCGTTTAATAAATGAATCAAATCGAATTGACCAATTTATTAAACGAATACATTTTTTCAAACCCGTAAACGAATCGAATGAATAAACGAATCTCAATTCAAATTATCATCCCTACATTTATAGTTTATAAAAACACACACACACACCTAGTTCCCCAAATAAAAGTTTGACCTAAGCAGGAACAACTACAAGTCAAAGAATTTACATTTACGTTAGTATGTTTGGTAGGATCTGCCGACTGCCGTTAGTTGGTTTTCTTAACCATGCAGTATTTCTAGCTCTGGTTGGGGGAAAAGAGTGCAATTACCTGCACTTTCGACCGAGGTTAATAGTATCACATTAAATTTGATATGACATTATAGAATAGTGATTTTTATGTTATTATTTAGATTTAGTATTGAATTGAATTTTATACGAAATTTAATTTTAATAGTATTTAAATGTAATTAAATACTATTAAAACACGTGTTGTTGAAAATAATGAAAATCTTAATACTGTTGAACTATAGCTTACCACCGGATTCAAACTCTGAAAAAGTCACTTCATTGAAATTTGTTAATTGCCCAACTTTCAACCTTTAAACCCTCATCACTCTCTTCTTTGTCTCTCTTAAAGACTACTTTTTTTTCTTTTTTTTTTAAAGAATTTTGAAGAAAATCCTGAGACGAGTCCTGGTTATTCAGGAGGTGGTATATCATGTGCCGGGTGTATATGCCTTCTCTCTCATAATAGGTGGGCCCCACAATTGTGTGGGGCCCGCCTGTTGTGAGAGAGAAGACATATACACCTGGCACATAATATAATTTTCGGTTATTCAGAGGTCATGTTCTCTTAGTGGAAATGAAGGAATAGAGGAAAGAAATTCAATTTTTTCCCATTTTCATTATTTGGTTACATAAATTGGGAATAAATTTTAATTCCAAATTCCTCTCCAAATGAAAATATGAACTTCCAATATTAACCATATTAATATTTTATATAATAAATTTTGTGTATATATATATATATATATATATATATTATTTTTTAATATGTAAAGTAATTTATTTTATAAGATTTATTTCAATAATATTTATAATTTATAATTTTTTTATATATATTTATTTATAACAATTATTTTTATTTTGTAAAAAAATCATTTATTCCTTACTTTATTTCTAAATATTTTTAATTATGACTTCTTTTATTTTATTTCTGTAAGATTTTTTTTACAATTATTAATACTGTTTTAATATTTTAGTTTTTCTTTTTTGTAATATTTTTTTAAAAAATTATTATTTATTTACTATTTTATTGGTTATTAGCTATTAAAAATGAAAGTTTATAATAATGAAAGAGGTCCAATACCATGAATGGCTGGCCAATATGGTCATAGTGAGAAAAAAGAATGTGAAGTGGAGAGTACACATCAACTTCATAGATTTGAACAAAACTTGCCCCAAATACTCTTTCCCACTCCTCTATATCAATTTCATGGTTGATGCAACAGTCGGGCACGAACTGCTCAGCTTCATGGATGCATGCTCGAGCTACAATCAAATTATCATGCATGCAAACGATCAGGAGAAGACCTCATTCATCACCAACATAGGGACATTCTACTACAATATTATGTCATTTGTGTTGAAGAATGCTGGAGCAACCTACCAACGGTTGGTGAACAATATGTTTTCAGACTTCCTAGGCAAAACCATGAAAGTCTACATTGATGAAATCACTTGAGTCATCTATAGTAAGTATTCGATGTAATTATGAGGTACAATATGAAACTCAACCCACCAAAATGCATATTTGGAGTCTCGTCAGGGACTAGGATATCTGATGACTGGAGACAAATAGAAGCAAATCTGGATAAAATAAAGTCAGTCATCAGATTCTATCCCTAACCAGCACCAAGGACGTGATGCGTCTGGCTGGGAGGATAGCAGCCTTAAATAAGTTCATCTTCAAATCAACAGACAAGTGCTTTATGTTCTTCAATGCACTAAGGAAATCTAAGGGGTTTGAGTGGACTGAAGCATGTGAATAAGCACTCCAGCAACTCAAAAATATATTGACCACCCACACATTCTCTCAAAATCAGCAGACAGTGAAAGACTCTTCATCTACCTTGGGGTTTCTGAGGATGCTGTAAGTGGAGTGCTGGTCCGAAAGGAGGAAGGAAGACAAATTTCAGTCTACTATGTGAGTAAAGCTTTACTACAGGCCGAGACCGGATACTCACATATGGAGAAGTTCGCTCTGGCCCTGGTCGTATCGACTCGAAAGCTTCGTCCTTACTCTAGACTCATCCAATCACATTCCTTACTTTCTACCTGATGAAAAACATCCTCCATAAACCAAAACTCTTAGAAAGACTGACCAAGTGGGACTTCGAGATAAGCGAGCCATCGAGATAAGCGAGCATGATATAATGTATGAGCCAATGACAACTGAGGATGGAAAAAAAGCTCGGGCCCGATCCGCCCAGGCTTTGGCCCAGCCTGGGGGTAAAAAAACTCGGATCTAGCGCCCGAGCCGGGCCTAGCACATTAAGCCCGGAAATATTATTTATATTTATATTTATATAATAAATTATATATATATATAAATATTTATATAATAAATTAAAAATATATTTAATTTTTTTATTAATAAAAACCGGGCTGGATAAAGCTCGGCCCGAGCCAAAAAATTCTTACCTGGCTCGGGTCGGGCTTATAAATGCTCAGGCCCGGTCCAGCCCATTGCCACTCTTAATGACAACAATCAAGTCCCAAGCCTTGACAGATTTCATAGCATATTTCAATCTGGAACTTCAGTCTTATGAGAAGGAAAACAATTGCCTCAACATCCAGCCGAATGGAATATGGAAACTCTTGGTGGACAGATCAATCAATCAAAAAGGGAACGGGCTGGGACTGATACTCACATCCTTCAAAGGAGACCTACTACAACAAGTCATCAAGTGCGGCTTCAAAACCACCAACAATGAGACATAATATGAAACATTGATTGCGGGAATGGCCTTGGCACTTGAATTAGGAGTCAAAAAGATAGAATTCCAATCAGACTCTCAGTTAGTAGCTAATCAACTCCAAGGCAACTACCAAACGAGGGAAGCACATATGGCTGCTTACCTCACTAAAGTAAGGGAGCTCCAGTCAAGGTTTGAAGATTTCAACATCTCACAAGTCCGCATGACCGAGAAGTTCATGCAGACACCCTAACCACATTGGGCTCGACCTTCCAAGGGGACAAGCCAGCAATAATTCCAGTAGTCTATTTGCAGTTTTCCGCCACGTGGAAAGAAGAGGCTCAAGAGACGACCCAAGAAGTAAGAACTCTAACTCTGACCAACAGCTAGATGACCATTGATAAACACTAAAAACTGCACATTTATTAAAAGAAAAATTAATCATTTTACACTTGTAGTTTCATTAATCCCCTTAATTTAGAACATTTATGAAATAACAATTAAATTTATGTTTTGTATATTTTTATTGTGTATTTTTATTTATTGTGTAGGTAAAACACTACTTCAGAAGCTCAACAGGAAAAATTGATATAAGATCTGAATTTCAGGACGCAGAAAACCCAAATAGAGCGTGACAACTAAATTAAAATCGGATTGGATTATTATTATTATTATTATTATTATTATTATTATTATATTATTATTATTATAATAATAATATATTTAGGAGGTCCCACTGAGATTTTATATATATATAATATTTTGGAGGTCGCACCAATATATATATATAAAGCAATGCATTATTGAATTGTTGGACATCAATGCAATAATGCATTTGCAATTTGGCCGAGCCCTTCTATAAAAGAAGGTGCTCGACACCTCGGGGGGGGGGGGGGGGGAGGATGGAGAGCTCCCCTCCAATCCAGGTGTTATTTCATTTTTCCCTTTCGGGATATTTGAGGTAAGTATCCTATGTGTTTTATTTTATTTTATTTCTTTTATCATTTTTTTCTTTTATCAATAAAATCATGAGTGTTTTTATTTATATCTTGTTTTACAAATTTGTATCATGTTACGGTAAATGGTGAAGCTATTGGTATGAAAATATATGTGATTTTTATTTATATTATATTTTATAAATTATGATAATTTCCCAAATAAAATTCATACTATTTCTAGTTTATTGGGGACTCTTGACTAGTTGTAGACAATTCTCGATTGACACAAATAATATTTGAATCCCATAAATGAGAGAGAGTGGACTATCACAAATCAGAATTAATTATTGATAAATTTTGTTACCGCTTATATGGCTGGTTTTATATATTTGGCATAATTGAGTACCTAACTGGACTTGTTATAGACAAATGATTTCATCGCCTTAATGGCTGGTTTTATATGTTTTGGCATATTTAGTTCATTGGCATGACTAATCATCGACATGACAGATCACATGTGTTGGCATAATTAATACATGATAATTATGAAATAAATTGATTGTGAAATAATTATAATTTATAATTTATATTTTATAAAATGTAAAAATTATTTTATATTTGAAATATTATAAGTAGATCCTCTGACCATAGTATTTTTTATTTTATTATTTTTATTTTATTAGTTGAATTATTATTTTATCTTATTAAATTTATTCTATGTGGATCGACCCCAGACTTACCAGTTTATTTTATTATTTCGACACTCTTATACTTGAGAGTAAAAAATCATTTTTTGAGTGTGTCAAGTTTTTGGCGCCGTTGTCGAGGAATAAAATTTAATAGATAGAATAATAATTTAATATTATTGTATTTTTTTCTGTTTTTTTCAAAAAAAAAATTATTTTTGCATAGAACCTCACAAAACATTCCCCCTCCACGTGAATTCACATAATTCCACATGCACTTTTCAAACTTTAGCACATGCATTATTATTTTTAACTTAAAAGCTGTCAAGCATAACAACAACAAAAAAGAAAAAAAGAAAAAAAATACAAATACAAATACAAATACAAATTTATTTTTGTTTTGTGAGTTAAAAAAAATGGTTCTTCTGTGCTAGCCTTTTAGCAATAATGTGATGTCGACATTTGAAATTTTAGCATCGATCAGTCTCGACCCATAAAAGGCGTTCAAGTCGTTACTGGACGTAAAACTAGAGGAAGATGTGAGCCACAATCACAACTACATTTCAATTTACAATTTTATTATTACTTTATTATTTATTATTATTACTTTAAGCTATAACCTTTCTTTTTAGTAGTAGAGTTGTAGATTCAATTGTCAATACCACACGAAACAGGTGATGTCTTCTAAATTCTACTTATTCCATCCAGCCTTCATATGGGTGAGCCTTCCCTTTTTGGACCGTCTTATGCCCAATTCGGTACCTTCCCGTTTTCTTATTCAGACATTGGGAACATGTCTCAATTTAGTTGAGAGAATGAGATAATTGACTAGAAAGCTTTTATTTTTATTTTTATTTTGAAAAAAATAAAAAATAAAAAAAAATAAAGAAAGAATTATTTTTATTTTTCTGTTATTTCTTAACAAGTTATTTTTGTTCATTTCATTTTAAATTATTTAAATTTGTGAATTCTTCATAATATTGATTAAATTTGATATTTATATGCTCATTTGACATGTATTATCAACATACACGGTAACATATGATCACATGTTATAATTGAAAATTTTGTAATATTCAGTTCTTTAATTTGATTGGAGTAAGCACCTAAAGGCAGTGAAATTTATATTTTTATTCAAAAAAAAAAGAAAAAAAACGTATCTTGCTTTTACTTAGTAACTGAACATCTTATATCAGCAAGCAGTGATTGTTTGCGTAAAATGATAGAGCTTGAGTTAGTTTAAAAAAATGTGTGAATAAGTTCAATTGCGTAGCCTCTCTAACTCGAGTAATTAAGTTTGTATGGGTGTTTTAACACTTAGTGCCCTAAGGCCAACTGGTCTGGGAGTCACTGGCTCAAAGCTCGTTAATGAGTTAAAGAGAAAGCTTAAATAAATTAGACACTTATTCTTTTTAATATTTGAGATCTGAACAACTAAGTTCGTAGGGATGTCTGAACACCTAATGCCCTAAAGCCAAATAGTTTGGGAGTCACTGACTCAAAGCTCATTACAATGATTGAAGATGTATTATTATTTAAAAAAAAAATTTTGTATTTATAAATAAATTCTCATTACCAAAAAGTGTGAACTCTAATATAATTCAGGACAAAAATATTACTCTCTTTTCAACAAGACCTGTGAATATTGTGTGCACAATGAATTGATTATTACTTTATTTTATGTATGTATGTATGGAAGAATGGTAAAAAGTACATGATAATTTACTTATTTGACTATTTAGAAAGAAAGAAAACAATTACTAACTTGGATAAAAATTTATATTTTAGTTTTCGCTTAAATTACTAGGGACTAATAATAAGGTTGTTGGAGGGATGTGATGAACACTAAAAAGTACAGATTTATTAAAAGAAAAATTAATCATTTTACACTTATAGTTTCATTAATCCATTTAATTTAGCACATTTGTGAAATAACAATTAAATTTATATTTTGTATATTTTTATTATGTATTTTTATTTATTGTGTAGGTAAAATACTATTTTGGAAGCTCAACATGAAAAATGGATATAAGATCTGAATTTCAAGACCCAGAAAATCCAAAAAGAGCGTGACAACTAGATTCAAATAGGATTTGGAAAGCATTCACCACGTTTAGATTGGCAGCAAAATGAGCTTATGATGTATTTAGCTACACATGTAGTGTATTATTAATATTATAATATATATAATATATTTGGGAGGTCCCACTGAGATTTTATATATATAATATTTTGGAGGTCTCACCAATATTATATATATATATATGCAATTGCATTAGCAATTTGCCTGAGCCCCTCATATAAAAGGAGGTACTCGGCACTTCGGGGGGGGTGTTAGTGTCCTAGACATGTCACGGGATCTCTAAGAGTGATTATTGTGTGAATTAATCAAGAAAGTTACGGAATACTTACATTGATCGGATTTAGGATTTCAAAAATTCCATGGATGTTGAAGCTTCCAAGCTCATGTGTGAGTATCCTTATCACCTTCATTTGACTCCCATATGTGCTAGTAAGAACAAAATGGAACAAATTTTATCTCCCAATGAGAAACAAAATTGCCCAAGAGAGAGGGAAGCAATCGGCCATTGCTTTTAATTTTCATTCGGCCATTTGCTTTTGTTTCAAAAGAAAAACAAATTGTTGCTTCGGCCAAAAATCAAAAGAAGCAGGGAGTGGTCAATTCGGCAAAATGCAGAGGCCAATTCAGCCTTATCTTCTAAAGACAGAGGCAGTGGCCATTCGGCTTATCCTTCAAAAGCAATAGGCCATTTTCGGCCAAAACAGAGAGAAGCCAATGCTTTTGCTTTTTGGCCAAAAAGAAAACTTCAGAGGCCATTTCCTAATTCAAAAGGAGAAGCCATGGTTGGCTTCTAGCAAAGCACCGTGCCTACCCAATTCTCCAGAAATATTCTTCTACGAAATACAAGATCTTTTTCAGACGTAGTATACGTAGTATTGCGCATTACGATCCAATATCAGATGTCACATGTTAGGCCTGGGGCTGGAGTTGTGTCTGCCCCGTACGAAGCATATATCAGATCACTAGCAACTAGTCGCTTTATGATCAAAAAGTCATGACCTGGTCATACTTCCCCGATGGCTATAACACTTAGAGTACCAGTTCTGTATCCCTGCGTGATCATCATCTCCATATGAATGAAGTGATACTTCCATCTTGACATCACACCAATACACTACGATTCTCAGTATACCCAGAAGAGGCGTTACACAGAACCTGTTAAAGCCCCGGACGACCAAAACCAAAGTATACTGATTGTCGCAAGTATTAGCGATGCAAGTCTCATGTTAAAACCAAATACACCTACCCTGATTCGGATTCCCATAGACACATAGTCATACTACCAATGGGATTCCGAGGGGTCTATCCAGAGCGAAGCTGTTCCCGTACCATCGGTAAACAGAACCTCATATTACACTTGCATGAGTATCCAATACCCAAATATATGAGAAATATGATGTTACGCTTCCATAACACGCATAAGTGTAATACAGGGATAGATGGAGCCAAGCAGATCGGATCCGGCCTGGGTCCGCATGGACCCGAAAGACCCGGGTCTGGTTAGACCCGGATCGCTTTTAAAAATTTGCGGATCTGGGTCTTGTTTTAGAGGACCCGCATCATACCGGGACCGGATGCGGGTCCGGACAATTTCGGACCCGGGTACCCGAGACCCTGGTATAAAAAAAAAAAAGAACATAACAAATATGACTTCTGTAGAACGAACAGTTTCACAGAAATTGAAAGCGATTATAGATCACAAAATGACCAAACTCCCTATTTTCAAATGTGATGAATATGTTACTGGAGATGGAAGCTTTTTTAAAAGAATTTACTTAGGGAAGAGATTCAAAATTAGAGTAGTAGCAGTTTCATAACGAACAGTTTCACAGAAATTTGATCAATTGGTTAAAAAAAACAGTGGGCAGTTGCGGATCCCGGGTCCGGACCCGGGTATACCTGGGTCCATTCCGGGTATACCTGGGTCCATTCCGAGTATACCCAGGTCCGGACCCGGAAGTGCTTAAACCGGGTCCATATCCGGACCTGGGTCCGCTGAATTGCTTGCGGATCCAGATCCAGACCCGTACGGATCCGGAAATTGCCATCTCTATGTAATACTAACATATTCTGCATTATCGATGTCCAGTCTCGATAATACTACGACTAGAGATATTTAATGATTAAACCTTTGTGGATTAATATTGTCTCATATCTTATTAATCCAGAACTAATCATAAGGACTTTTATCATTTATATATCCAGATAATCCAATTACAAATGATAAAAGAGCAATTTCCTTTGTCACATAGTCAATTCTGTACAAGAACACCATGTTCTTTACAAAATAGTGATGTTACGGGTCATAATTATCCAACAATCTCCCACTTGGCCTATAGCCAATCACTCCAAGTGTCTAAATCCTGAACTATGTACAGGTTGCTCAAACTTCTGCTGAGAAACAGCTTTCGTCAGCGGATTTATAAGGTTATCATATGATGTAATTTATTCGATCATCACATCGCCACGATGTATGATTGAACGAATCAGATGAATTAGTCGAAGTACATACTTGATCATTGATGAGACCGTGGCTCTTTGGCCTGTGCAGTAGCCCATCCCAGCTGCTAACAGAACTGCTCCTAATCTAATTAGGAATTTATAGATCCAAAATGCTTCTTTTACTGCCTCAGCTGCAGCAATGTTCCACTCTTGTTGTTTATTCGGCAACAGTATCTTGCTTGGAAGATTTCCAGCTCACTGTTCCGTTATTCAAACTATATACGTACCCTTATTGCGACTTACAGTCGTTTTCATCGGTTTGGAAACTTGCAGTGGTGAACTCAGTCACCTAAAGTTCTTCTTCCCCATATTCCCAGAAAGCATCCTTGGTTCATCCAAGATACTCAAGGATGTTCCTTACATCAATCCAGTGACCATCACCTGGATTGGCCTGATTGCGTCTACATATGCTCAAAGCATATCAGATATCAGGTCACGTACATATCAAAACGTACGAACACTGAGAGAGTGACAACAGCTTTCTAGATCTATCCCAGTAGATCTTTATTCCTAGAATAAAACATGTTTCTCCCAGGTATTCTATGGAGAATTGTAATGAAAGACAAACTTTCACCGATTATATTATGGGAATGGTATTGCTAAGAAGCAATAAATCATCAATTTATAGGACATTCATTGTCAGTGCGCTCCCACTAACCTTCTTATATACACAAGAATCATCTTCGTTTTGAATAAAATCATATACCATTATGATCTCATCAAAACTTTGGTTCCAAGAATATAATGCTTGCTTCAATCCATGAATGGATCGATTTAACTTGCAAACCTTGTTTGTATGTTTTGGTATGATAAAATCGTCAGGCTGTTGTAAACATCCTCCAAAAGGTTTCCGTTAAGGAAAACGATTTTGACGTCCATTTGCCATATTTCGAAAATGAAATATGCAGCAATAGCAAGCATTATCCGAATGGATTTAATCATGGCAACGGGTAAAAGGTTTCGTCGTAATCGACATCATGTTAATGACGATACTATTTCGCTACAAGCCTAGCTTTGTACGTTTGTATGTTGCCATCCATGTTTGTCTTCACTGTGAAGACCTATATAGTACCAATAGGCATAATGTCTTCTGGTACATCAACCAGTGTCCAAACTTAGTTGGTATACATGGAATCCATTTCGGACTTCATGGTACTTTGCCATAATTATCCTCAATAAGATTAACATCTACATGTGGTGAGATCAGAAACCCATACCTCTCAGGTTGTTTTCTGACTCTCTCCGACCTACGCGGTTCTTGTGTATTCGAAGATTATTGGTACAATTTCATCCCTGATGAACTGTTGGTGTTCCATGAGGACTCGGTGCCTGAAACAGTATTACTCCGATTTTCATCGAGTTTTACTTCCTCCCACTTACCACTGCATTTAGGAACTCCTTTTCGAGGAAAACCGTATGGAGAGCAACAAATACATTGTTCTCTTGTTAGTTGTATAAGTACTATACTTTGGTTTCCCTAGGATAACCTACAAATAGGCATTTATCCGATTTGGGTTCTAGTTTGGTATCATCCAAACGTTTAGAGTATGCCCAGCATTCCCAAATCTTCAGGAATGAGAAACCCGGTTTCTTTCATGTTCATATCTAATATGAAGTCTGTCTAACAGATTTTCATGGAACTTTATTCAAAATAAGTATTGCATTGTTTAATGCGTATCCTCAGAAGGAAATTGGTAGCTCAGAGCGACTCATCATTAACCTTACCATGTCCAACTAAGTTCGGTTTCTCTGTTCGGTCACACCGTCCAACTGGGGTGTTCCGGGAGGAGTCCACTGTGAAAGAATATCATACTCTTCAAGTAATCTTGAAACTCATATGTTTAAGTATTATCCACAATGGTTCAACCGTAATGTTTTAATACTTTTACCGATCTGTTTTCTTACTCGTGTCGAAACTCTTTGAATTTATCAAAAGTTTCTGACTTGTGTTTCATAAGATACATATAACTGTAAGCGATGCCACATCCGTAAAGGTTACGAAGTATTCATATCCACCTCTAGCCTGGCTAGATATGGGCCCACTTACGTCACTATGAACGAGGGCTAACAGATCGGTGGCACTTGTGCTTTTACCAAGTAAAATGTGTTTTAGGCATTTTTCCTAATAAACTAGATTCGTAGACATCATTTGAATTAGAATCAAATTCGTCCTAGTATCCACTCTTCGAAAGTGTGGATATACGAGTCTTGTTAATGTGTCACAGACAACAATGCCACTTTTAAGTCTCAACAGATTTACTCAGTTTGAGCTTTTGTTTGTCATATTATATGTTTGAGATCCATTTATATTCTAAATATAAATACTGTTATTCACATCTAATGAGCTTATCTCAATATCATCTTCATAAACAAAACACCCGGTGTTTCAGAATATAAAGGTATACCCGCAACAGGTTAGACTAGATACAGAGATAATATTCCTAGTCAAACTAGATACATTATAACAATCTCCTAATTTAAGTACATGCTCAAAGCGCAGTTCCAAAACTTAGGTTCCTATGGTCAAAACAGTGACTCTTGTCCCATTTCCGACTTGTAGGTCGATCTTATCTGAAGCCAGTCTCCTGCTTATCAGCAGATCCCGCACATCAGTACATATATTCATGTACCACATCTAGTATCAAAAATCCAATTTTAAAACCAGTAGTGAACATGTTTTTAACAAATATTCTTGAAGCCGGAACTTTGTCCCGCCTTCACTTCCTTCATGTCTGCCTTGTCCATACGACAGTCACACTTCTAGTGACCCCGTTTGTCACAGTTTAGGCAGACAACCTGGGATATGTCCTTTTAAGAAGCTTTGGCTGTGCATAACGGATTGAGCACTAAAGTTATCATCACAATGAGTCTTCCTAAGCTCATGCTCTACTATTTGGTCAACTTCGGGCTCATGCTCGAGAGCTTTCTCTATCAAATAGAATAAATTCTTAGCTCTCATGACTATCTTGAATTTCTATTCCCAATCTGAAAATTAGAGTCGTTTAAATACATTTTCACCCAGGATTATGTTCTAAACGCTAATCTTTTAGTCATCTTGATTGCTATAGTCCAACTATCCAATCAACAATTTCAGGTACAATTAAATATAATGATTACTATAGTCTACTATATAATCAACTATAATTGATCGGTTACATTCAAATGTATTGATTATTATAATCCAATTATATAATCAACTACAAATGAAGTAGTTTGAATACAGTCTAACTGTTCAATTAAAACAACAATTGAATATATTAGTCCAACTAATAATTAATGACGAAAAATGAAATGAGCGCGTATTGGCAAGTATCTAAACGAAATTGCAAATTTAATACTTGCCTCCCACTATTTTTCGGCGAGCCTCTAACCCTTTGTGGAGTACTCGGGAAACCTAGTTTCCTAGTGGGCTAGGATCCCGTTAAATAACACACAACCTTGACTTTGGCCAACAAGTTATATGAAACTTAACTAGGTAGATCTCTAAGATCAATTGGATTCCATCCAATTCCTAGATCCAGTAGGTGGACCTCCAAGTCCGAAACATATATCCAATATATGCCAATATATCCAATATATTTCCTAACCTTTTACCTCTGAATCAACTAAGCCTTGGCTTTAGCTCAACAAGCTTAATGAAACCAGTTAAACGTGACCCATTGACAGTGGGAAAGCTTCGTAATCGAGGTCGATGAACAAGAAATGACCTTGACTTTGGCCAACAAATCTCAACTTGCCCAAGACGTACGATATGGAACAAAGCTTTCGTGATTCAAACACATCCGCGATGGACAAAGGTCTTGACTTTGGCCAACAAACCAATGCCAATCTTGGATCTGAGAGAGAATCACTCAATGGAAGGAAAAACACTTAATATAAAATGAGGGTTTTTGTCGCGATTTGGCAACCAATTATTATCTTTAATTAGGTCTCATCATACACCCTTAAGCATGCATTCTAAAAGCATAATAAGGTGCGAAATAAATTAATAATGATATGCGGATGGATATATAACAAATTATTCCTAGAATAAATCTCTTCATTTCCTCTCTCCTGCTAGCACTATTCTTACTTATACCCAATTACATAATACTTCTAAAGAAACCTCATTTACATTGAAGGGAATTGGTGAGAAGAGAAATACAATGATATAAGGAGATAATAGGCTGGACACGCAGGTCCAATTTAATAAATTCTAAATTTATTACAACAATTTCCAAAATTACCCTCACCCTTCTAATATTCATCTGATATACATCATTCATTCATACATCCAAGTATTCACACAAAGCATGTTATTCAATCAATCTAATCTAATTAATTAATCTTTGAATTAATGACCATTCAATGTTCAAACAACGATTTGATTTGCGCGAGTCCAACTCGTTTAAGAATAAATACTCAAAGTAAGTATTCTTGAATTATATCGAACTACAATTTTAAATCCAATTTAAATTGTATCCAATACTAATTCATATTTAATTCCAAATTAAATAATTACACTTATTTATGTGCCTTAAAGACATGGATTCCAAATCCAATCTTAATGGGTCTCAAATGCCCAATTAGTATCCAATACTATTTAATTAAAGTCCAATGGGCTTTCAATTAATTCTTTTGGCGTGGGCTTTGTTAGTCACCAAGACATGTCCCAAGATCACTAAGCATGATTAAAGTGCGAATAATCAAGAGAGTTGCGGAAAAATTTACTTTGATCGGATGGGTTTCAAGACTTTTTATGCATTTCCATGGAAGCTCCAAGCTTTGAATGAAGTTTTAAACCCTTGGGTGAGTTTCCATATCACCTTGATTCACTCCTTTAAGTGCTAGCTTGAACAAATTGAAAGAAAAAAATTTCCTCCAAGGAAGCAAGAAGTTTCGGCTAGACCGGGCCGGCGGTTCGGTTCGGTTCCGAACCGGAACCGAACCGGTTAATTCCGGTTTGGTTCCGGTTCCACACTAAAATGGAACCGGAACCGGAACCGAACCGTTCAGTTCTGGTTCCGGTTCCATTCGTTTTTTTTTTTTTTTTTTTACTTTTTTGAAAATAAAAGTAAAATTACAAATAATTACATTAAATTATTTTTTTGAAAATAATTACAAATAAAATTACATAATTACAAATAAAATTATGTAAATTACAAATCACGTTAAATTACATTACATAATTACACTAAATTACAAATAAAATTCTTATCTAAAAAATTAAAAAAATATATTATTGTATAAATTCAAACCGGTTCCAACCGGAACCGTACAGTTCCGGTTGGAACCAAACGGTTCCAACCGGTTCGGCTAGGGGAGGAACCCTAACCGAACCGGTTAAGTTCCGGTTCGGTTCCGGAACCGGAATCGGAACCCGTTGGAACGGAACATTCCGATTCCAACCGGTTCGGTTCGGTTTCGGTTCCGAACCAGAACCTTGGCCGGGTCTAGTTTCGGCCATGAGAGGGTTGGGAGAGAGAGAAGAAGTTTTTGTGTTTTTGTATTTGTTTTCTAAAAACAATTACCAAAAGTCAAAAAAAACAAAAAGGTGGATATACTTTTTCCAAAAAAGAAAATACAAAGTGTGTTTGACAAGTTTCCATAAAAGCTCTCAACAACTTCCATCACAAATAGTGACAAGTTGATGTAAGTTGGTGGGACCCACTTTAAATTCAAAATTCAAGTAGTTCGCTCAACACACTTCGGGTTTGGTTTCGTTTATTCCGAATAAACGAATTTTCCGTCGCAACGTAATTAGATCTAATTTAATTAAATAATAATGCCTAGCAAAATTATTACGGAAATCTAATATATTATTTTAACCAATTTAAATAAATTAAACAGTAAAATCTAATTTAACTGTTAATTCACTTTACCGATTAATTCCAAATTAATCGAGTTCTCTCTTCTTGACGAATTTAATCCTAGATAAATTCTCGACGCAATTAATCTCAGATTAATTCTCTCTTTGATAATTAATTCTCTGATTAATTATTGCCGTAATTAATCCCAGATTAATTTTCTCTTTAATAATTAATCCCAGAAATTTTTTGTTCGAGTCAAATCTCAACAGTGAATTTTCGGGAAGCGACCCAAGAGATTCCTGGATATGTTGGCAGTAAATACGGTTATCGGACTATCTGAATACGTGCGTACCTAGTACCACATCCTTACCGATTTACAAGACATGGTTGGCTTCTAGCAAAGCACCGTGCCTACCCAATTCTCCAGAAATATTCTGTAAATGAATATGTAATCTTTGTCAGACGTAGTATACTTAGTATTGTGTATTATGATCCAATACCGGATGTCACATGCTAGGCCTGGGGCTAGAATTGTGTCTGCCCCGTACGAAGCACATATCAGATCTCTGGTAACAAGTCTCTATAATCGGATAAACATGACCTAGTCATATTATCCCGATAGCTGCAGCATACAAGAGTACCAGTTCTTTATCCTACGTGATCATCATCTCCATATGACTGAAGTGATACTTCCATCTTGACATCACACCCAATACTCTACGATTCTCAATATACCCAGAAGATGCGTACACAGAACCTGTTAAAGCCCCGGACGACCAAAACCAAAGTATATTGATTGTAGCAAGTATTAGCGATGCAAGTCTCAGGTTAAGACCAAATACACCTACCCTGATTCGGACTTCCATAGACACATAGTCATACTACCAATGGAATTCCGAGGGGTCTATCCAGAGCGAAGCTGTTTCCGTAAACACAACCTCCTATTACACTTGCATGAGTATCCAATACCCAAATATATGAGAACTATGCCGTTATGCTCCCATAACACGCACAAGTGCAATACTAGTCTATTCCGCATTATCGATGTCCAATCTCGATAATACTACGACTAGGGATATTTTAATGATTAAACCTTAGTGGATTAATACTGTCTCATATCTTATTAATCTGGAACTAATCATATGGACTTTTATAATTTATATATCCCGGTAATCCAATTACAAATGATAAAAGAGCAATTTCCTTTGTCACATAGTTAATTTGTACAACAACACCATGTTCTGTACAAATAGTGATGCTATGGGTCATAATTGTCCAACAATCTCCCACTTGGCCTATGGCCAATCACTCAAGTGTCCTACACCTGAACTATGTACGGGTCGCTCAAACATCTGTTGAGAAATAATTTTCGTCAGCGGATTTGCAAGGTTATCATCTGATGCGATTTATTAGATCATCACATCGCCACGATGTATGATCTTACGAATCAGATGAAAAGGTTGAAGTACATACTTGGACCGTTGATGAGACCATTAATTCTTTAGCCTGTGTTGTAGCCTAGCTCAGCCGCTAACAGAACTACACCTAATCTAATTAGGATTATATAGATCCAAAATGCTTCTTTTGCTGCCTCAGCTGCAGCAATATTCCGCTTTTGTTGTTAATTCGGCAACAGTATCTTACTTGGAAGATTTCCAGCTCACTGTTCCGTTTTTCAAACTATATAGTACCCTTATTACGACTTATAGTCGTTTTTATCGGTTAGGAAACTTGCAACGGTGAACCCAGTCACATCAAGTTCTCATTCTCCATAGCTTAAGAAATCATCCTTAGTTTATCTAAGATACTTAAGGATGTTCTTAACATCAATCCAGTCACCATCACCTGGATCGGCCCGTTTGTGACTCTAAATGCTCAAAGCATATGAGACACCAGGTCACGTATATTTCAAAATGTACGAGTTCTCGGAGATTGCCAACAACTTTTAGATCTATCATAGTAGATCCTTATTCCTAGAATAAAGGTTGCATCTCCCAAGTATTCCATGGAGAATTTTAATGAAAGCCAATCTTTCACTGATTGTATTATGGGAATGTCATTTCCAAGAAATGATATATCATCATCATATAGGACAATCACTGTCAGTGCGCTCCAATAACCTCCTTATATACACAAGAATCATTTTCGTTTTGAATTAAATCATATACCATTATGATTACATCAAAACGCTGGTTCCAAGAACGTAATGCTTGCTTCAATCCATAAATGGATCGAATTAACTTGCAAACCTTGTTTGCATGCTTTGGTACGACAAAACCGTTAGAATGTTGTAAACATCCTCCAAAAGGTTTCCTTTTAAGGAAAGTGATTTTGACGTTCCGCTGCCATATTTCATAAATGAAACATGCAGCATTAGCAAGCATTACCCAAATGGATTTAATCATGGCAACGGATAAAAGGTTTCGTCGTAATCGACACCATGTTGATGACGATACCTTTCGCCACAAGTCTAGCTTGTACGTTTGTATGTTACCATCCATGTATCTATTCCTTGAAGACTCATATAGTACCAATAGGCACAATTCCTTTCGGTACAACAATCAGTTTCCAATCTTGGTTGGTATACATGGAATCCATATCGGACATCATGGCACTTTGCCATAATAGAGAGTCAATACCTTGTATCACTTCCTCATACGTAGCCAGTTCGTATTCCTTAATAAGATTGACATCTTCATGAGGTGAGATCAGAAACCCATACCTCCCAGGTTGTTTTCTGACTCTCTCCGACTTACGCGGTTCTTGTGTATTCGTAGATTGTGGTAAAGTTTCATCCCTGATGAACTGTTTGTGTTCCATTAAGGAATCGGTTCCTAGAACAATATTACTTCGATTTTCATCGAGTTTCACTTTCCTCCCACTTACCACTGCATATGGGTATTCCTCTTAGGAAAACCGCATGGAGAGCAACAATTACATTGTTCTCTTGTGAGTTGTATAAGTACTATACTTTGGTTTCCCTAGGATAACCAATTATAAATAGGCACTTATCCGATTTGGGTTCTAGTTTGGTATCATCCAAACATATGCCCAGCATTCCCAAATGTTCAGGATGAGAAAACCCGATTTCTTTCCTGTTCATATCTAATATGAAGTCTGTCTAACAGATTTTCATGGAACCTTATTCAAAATAAGTATTGCACTGTTTAATGCGTATCCCTAGAAGGAAAATGGTAGCTCAGAGCGACTCATCATTAACCTTACTATGTCCAACAAAGTTCGGTTTCTCTGTTCGGACACATCATCAAATTGAGATATTCTGTGAGGAGTCCATTACGAAAGAATATTATACTCTTTCAATATTCGAGAAACTTATTGCTTAAGTATTTTCCACAACGATCTAACCGTGGCGGTTAATACTTTAGCCGTCTGTTCTTCTACTTCGAGTTTGAAACTTTTTTTAAAAGTTTCTGACTTGTGTCTCATTAAGATACACATAACCATAACGCGATGCCACATCCGCAAAAGGTTACGAAGTATTCATATCCACCTCTAGCCTTGCTAGATATGGGCCCACTTATGTCACTATGAACGAGGGCTAACAGATCGGTGGCACTTGCACTTTTACCAAGTAAAAGATGTTTTAGGCACTTTGCCCAATAAACTAGATTTGTAGACATTATTTGATTAGAATCAAATCCGTCCTAGTACCCACTCTTCGAAAGTGTGGATATACGAGTCGTGTTAATGTGTCCCAGACACCAATGCCGCAAGTAAGTCTCATATGATTAATTCAGTTTGAGCTATTTGTTTGTCATGTTTATATGTTTGAGATTCATTTATATTCAAAATATAAATACTGTTATTCACATCTAATGTGTTTATCTCAATATTATCTTTATAAAATAAAACACTTAGTGTTCTAGAATATAAAGGTATACCCGCAACGGGTTAAACTTAGATATAGAGATAATGTTTCTAGTCAACCTAGATACATTTTTAACAGTTCCCTAATTTAGGTACATACCCAAAGGGTAGTTCCTAAACTTAGGTTTCTACGGTTAAAACAGCGACTCTCGTCCCGTTTTCGACTCGCAGGTCAATCTTATCTGAAGCCAGTCTCCTGCTATCAGCAGATCCCGCACATCATTACATATATTTATGTACCACAACCAGTTTCTAAAATCCATTTTAAAACCAGCAGTGGACATGTTTATAACAAACATACCTGAAGCCGGAGCCTTGCTCGTCTTCACTTCCTTCATATCCGCCTTGTCCGTACGGCAATCATGCTTCAGTGACCCCGTTTGCCATAATTTAGGGAGAGATCTTGGGATATGTCATTTGTCTTCCTAGAAGACTGTAACGATTTTGACTTTGCCCCCCCTTTTAGAAGCTCTGGCTCTGCCTCCTTGAGCATAGCCGTCAACTCTCTAAGAGTTTACTATTGGTTCATAATGAACCTGCCCTAGCTTTCGGGTAGAGACTATAAGATCAAATCTTTGGTAGTCTCGGTCATGTAGGTTTTGCCTAGCTAACCTAAGCTGTTCGATGTCAGCAATCATCTGTAACACCTAGTGTTCGACAGATGTACCCTCTGACATACGCGAGCGAAATAGCTTCTTTTGCAATTTATACTTCTAAGATCTAAGGATAGATCTATGAAGATCCTTCAATTTCAATATCATACTATAAGGATCTAATCCTTAGTTCTGACGAATTGAGCACTAAAATTATCATCACATGAATCTTCCAAAGATCATGTTCTATTATTTGCTCAACTCCGGGCTTAGGCCCGAGACGTCACTCTATCAAATAAAGTAACTTCTTGGTTCCTAGGACTATCCTGAGGTTTTATTCCAAATTTGAAAATTGAAGCCGCTTAAATACATTTTCACGTAGGATTATGTTTTAAGCGCTAATCTTTCAGTTATCTTGATTCCAATAGTCCAACTATCCAATCAACGATTTCGGGTACAATTGAATATAATGATTACTATAGTCTAACTATATAATCAACTATAACTTGATTGATTAAATTCAAATATATTGATTACTATAATCTAATTATATAATCAAATATAAATGAAGTAGTTTGAATATAATCCAACTGTTTAATTTAAAACAACAATTGAATATTAGTCCAACTAATATATATTCAATAGTGACGAAAAATGAAATAAGAGCGTTTTGGCAAGTATCTAAACGAAATTGCAAATTTAATACTTGTCTCCCACTATTTTTCGGTGAGCCTCTAACCCTCTGTTGAGTACTCGGGAAACCTAGTTTCCTAGTGGGCTAGGATCCCGTTAAATAACACACAACCTTGACTTTGGCCAATAAGTTGTATGTTATTCAACTACGAATATCTCTAAGATCAATTGGATCCCATCTAATTCCTAAATCCAGTAGGTGGACATCTAAGTCCGAAACTTATATCTAATATATGCCAATATATCCAATATATTCCCTAACCTTTTTCCTCTGAATCAACTAAGCATTGGCTTTGGCACAACAAGCTTAATGATTCTAGTTAAGCGGGACCCATTGACCTTAGAAAGCTTCATAATCGATGTCGATGGACAAGAAGTGATCTTGACTTTGGCCAATAAATCACAACTTGGACAAGACATGCGATATGGAACAAAGCCTTCATGATTCAAACACATCCGTGATGGACAAAGGTCTTGACTTTGGCCAACAAACCAATGCCAATCTTGGATCTTGAGAGAGAATCATTCAATGGAAGGAATTCGCTTAATATTTGTTGAGGGTTTTTCACGTAATTGGCAACCAATTAATTATCTTTGATTAGGTCTCATCATACACTCTTAAGCATGCATTCTAAAAGCATAATAAGGCGCGATAAATTATTGATTGTCGCAAGTATTAGCGATGCAAGTCTCAGTTAAAGCCAAATACACCTACCCTGATTCGGACTTCCATAGACACATAGTCATACTACCAATGGAATTCCGAGGGATCTATCCAGAGCGAAGCTGTTTCCGTACCATCGGTAAACACAACCTACTATTACACTTGCATGAGTATCCAATACCCAAATATATGAGAACTATGCCGTTATGCTCCCATAACACGCACAAGTGCAATACTAGTGTATTCCGCATTATCGATGTCCAATCTCGATAATACTACGACTAGGGATATTTTAATGATTAAACCTTAATGGATTAATACTGTCTCATATCTTATTAATCCGGAACTAATCATATGGACTTTTATCATTTATATATCCCGGTAATCCAATTACAAATGATAAAAGAGCAATTTCCTTTGTCACATAGTTAATTTGTACAACAACACCATGTTCTGTATAAATAGTGATGCTATATGTCATAATTGTCCAACAGGCTTTGGCCATTATGGATCAAACCCAAAAACCTTGGCCCATTTAGGAATCATCATATGCCATAAAATCAATTTAGGCCCATTAGGCCCAATTAAATTATTAAAGGCTCAATTGTCATATTTTGGACTTTATGGAAATGGTTTAGGCCCAAATATAATCCAAGACTAAAATTTGGCCCAACCAAACCCATTAGCCCAATTACAACAAATTAAATTAAATATCATTCCAAATTACACATTAATTCAATTGAAGTGTAATTAACACAATTAATTAATTAATCTAGTATTTCCAAAACACTAATTAATCTAATTAATCATGCATAACATTTTATTTATGTCCAACACAAATTAAAGCACAATCAATCAATTCCAACATGCTTCATACTCACGGCAATACATGAAATTAACATCCAATTTTGATTTCAATCTAATTAAATCAACAATTAACATTCAATTTCATGTGAATCAACATATCCAATTGTCTAATTCAAAAAACTAACCATGAGCTTCCTAGGGTAATTCTCGGCCAAGGGGTGGGAATTAGGGAAAATTAATCTAATCAATTTTACACAATTCCAACAATGCACAAATCCAATTGAACATCATATAAACATATCTCAACCATCAATTTAGGCAAAATCAAACTCCAAGCCAAAAATCCCAATTTAAAGTCCATAAACCCTAGAAATTAAATCAAGCTTAGATCTCGCTCTGATACCATTTTTAGTGTCCTAAACATACCACGGGATCTCTAAGCGTGATTATTGTGTGAATTAATCAAGAAAGTTGCGGAATACTTACATTGATCGGATTTAGGATTTCAAAATTTCCATGGATGTTGAAGCTTCCAAGCTCATGGGTGAGTATCCCTATCACCTTCATTTGACTCCATATGTGCTAGCAAGAACAAAATGGAAAAAAATTTATCACCCAAGGAGAAACAAATTTGCCCAAGAGAGAGGGAAGCAATCGGCCAAATGCTTTTAATTTTCATTCGGCCATTTGCTTTTGTTTCAAAAGAAAAACAAATTGTTGCTTCGGCCAAAAATCAAAAGAAGCAGGGAGCGGTCAATTCGGCAAAATGCAGAGGCCAATTCGGCCTTATCTTCTAAAGACAGAGGCAGTGGCCATTCGACATATCCTTCAAAAACAATAGGCCATTTTCGGCCAAAACAGAGAGAAGCCAATGCTTTTGCTTTTTGGCCAAATCCTAATTCAAAAAGAGAAGCCATTTTCTAAAACTGGATTCAATGGCCATTTGTTTTTTTTTTGTTCGGGTAAGGAGAGAGAAATTAATAAATTCCAAAAAAATCATTAATTAATTGTGTTATGTATTTGGACTTGGTAGGTATATCAAATTCATTTTACTTTATTGCCAACTACTTATATCAATTGTTGACAATTGATGTAAGTCATGGGTCCCACCCATTTAATTCAAAATTTGGTTGGCTTACACAACACAATTTGGGCTCGGTTCGTTTAATCAGACTAAACGAATTTTTCCGTCGCGACGTAATTAAATCTAATTTAATTAAATAATTATGTCTCGCAAAATTATTATTAAAGTCGCTTACGAATTAATTCCAAATTAATTCGTTCGCTAGAATTAAAATCCAATTTAATTCCGCGTTGAAATCCAATTTCATTGAATATATCTAATATATTATTTTAGCCCAATTAAATAAATTAAATAGTAAAATCTAATTTAACTATTAAATTTATTTTACCGATTAATTCCAAATTAATCGCGGACTCTCCTCTCGACGAATTTAATCTCAGATAAATTCTCGACGCAATTAATCCCAGATTAATTCTTAATTCTTTCTGTGATAATTAATCTCAGATTAATTCTTACCGTAATTAATCTCAGATTAATTTTTTTCTCTCATAATTAATCCCATATTAATATTGTTCGAGTCAAATATCATCGGTGAATCTTTGGGATTCGACCCAATAGATCCTTGGATATGTTGGCAGTAAATACGGTTATCGGACTATCCGAATACGTGCGTACCCGGTACCACGTTCTTACCGATTTACAAGACATGATTGGCTTCTAGCAAAGCACCGTGCCTACTCAATTCTCCAGAAATATTCTTCTACGAAATATAAGATCTTTGTCAGGCGTAGTATACGTAGTATTACGCATTACGATCCAGTATCAGATGTCACATGCTAGGCCTGGGGCTGGAGTTGTATCTGCCCCGTACGAAGCATATATCGGATCATTAGCAACTAGTCTCTTTATGATCGAAAAGTCATGACCTAGTCATACTTCCCCGATGGCTATAGCACTTAGAGTACCGGTTCTGTATCCCTGCATGATCATCGTCTCCATATGACTGAAGTGATACTTTCATCTTGACATCACACCCAATACACTACGATTCTCAGTATACCCAGAAGAGGCGTACACAGAACCTGTTAAAGCCCCGGACGACCAAAACCAAAGTATACTGATTGTCGCAAGTATTAGCGATGCAAGTCTCAGGTTAAGACCAAATACACCTACCCTGATTCAGATTCCCATAGACACATAGTCATACTACCAATGGGATTCCGAGGGGTCTATCCAAAGCGAAGCTGTTCCCGTACCATCGGTAAACAGAACCTCCTATTACACTTGCATGAGTATCAAATACTCAAATATATGAGAAATATGTTGTTACGCTTCCATAACACGCACAAGTGTAATACTAGCCTATTCCGCATTATCGATGTCCAGTCTCGATAATACTACGACTAGAGATATTTAATAATTAAACCTTTGTGGATTAATACTGTCTCATATCTTATTAATCCAGAACTAATCATAAGGACTTTTATCATTTATATATCCAGGTAATCCAATTACAAATGATAAAAAAGCAATTTCCTTTGTCACATAGTCAATTTTGTACAATAACACCATGTTCTTTACAAAATAGTGATGCTATGGGTCATAATTATCCAACAGGGGGAGACAATAAAGCGCTCCTCTCCGGCCGGGTTTTATTTCATTTTCCCCCTTCGGGAGATTTGAGGTAAGTATCATGTGTATTTTTTTTATTTTATTTCTTTGATTAATAAAATCATTGGTGTTTATATTTATATCTTGTTTTGTAAATTTGTATCATGTTAGGGTAAATGGTGAAGCTCTTTGTATGAAAATATATGTGATTTTTATTTTTATTATATTTTTATAAATTGTGACAATTTCCCAAATAAAATTCATACTCTTTATAGTTTATTGATGATTCTTAACTAGTTGTAGACAGTCATCGATTGGCACATATAATACTTGAATCTCATAAATGAGAGAGAGTGGACTATCAAATATCTGGATTAATTATTGACAAATTTTGTTACCCCTTATATGACTGGTTTTATATATTTGGTATAGTTGAGTACCTAACTGGACTTATTATAGATAAATCTTTGTGGCTGGTTTTATATGTTTTGGCATATTTAGTACCTTAGCATGACTAATTATCGACAAGAAGGATCACATGTGTTGGCATAATTAATACATGATAATTATGAAATAAATTGATTGGGAAATAATTATAATTTATATTTTATAAAAAATAAAATTATTTATATTTAAAATATAAAGAGTGGATCTCATAACCATAATATTTTATTTTATTATTACTATTTTATTAGTTGAATTATTATTTTATCTTATTAAATTTATTCCATGTGGATCGACCCCGGACTTACCGGGTTATTTTATTACTTCGACATTCTTATACTTGGGGAGTAAAGAATCATTTTTTGAGCATGTCAACCCTTCTAGTCGACTACCTATCACAAGGCGTCATTCCAGAAGACAATAATACAACCATCAAAATTTAGCGATAAGCGTCATGATTCACCATGCATCAGGGGCAGTTGTTGAAGAGGTCATACTCTAGGTCCTATCTGAAGTGTCTTTCACCTAGCGAAGTCCGACTGGTACTAGTTGAATTGCATGAAGGAGAATACAACAATCACTCAAGAGGAAGAAGTTTGGAAAATCTAGTTTTCACAGTAAGATCTTATTGGCCTATTATGCAAGCCGACTCGACGTTATACGCTCAAGATCACGACAAATGCTAAATGTTTACCCACATTTCACACATGCCATCTGAAAACTCGAAGGCGATCCCTACTCTATAGCCATTCGTGAAATGAAGGATGGATATAATGGGAAAACTCCCAACTGCACCGGGCCAATGAGTATTTTTTTAGTTATGACGGGCTATTTCTCTAAGTTGATAGAGGCTAAAGCATACGCGCAGGTTAGAAACCCTAAAGTGAAATCATTTGTTAGGAAGGACATTATTTACAGGTTCAAAATTCCAAAAGATATTTTTACCGACAACGACTCCCAATTTATCAACCACAGATTCAAGATCTTTTGTAAAAACTGGAGGTTAAGCTTAGTGACTTAATCCCACGCTAACCCCAAGCGAACGGGTAAACCGAGTCTTCAAACAAGACTATCTCAACATTCTGAAGAAAAGATTTGAGAAAGCAAAAGGTGATTGGGCAGACAAACTTCCAGGAGTATTATGGTCATACCAAACCATCGCCTAGACATCCACTGGAGAAACTCCATATTCACTAGTCTTCGAAGAAGAAGTAGCCATCCCAGCCGAAAGGAATGTACCATCTACTCGGTACCAATGGCTCAACGAGGAATCAAACAAACATATGATGGAACATAGTCTTGACATTGCAGACGAAGTCATGGAGCAAGCTTTGGTATGGATGGTTATACACAAGAAGAATATGGCCACACATTTCAATAAAAGTGTAAGAAACTGATCGTTCAAGGAAAGAGATTGGGTGCATCGTCGAGTATATCAGAATACAAAAGAAGTTTGAGACGGCAAGCTCGGCCCTACATGGGAAGGATCCTACATCATTACCAATACTACAGGACACAGAGCCTACAAGTTAGAGACACTTGAAGGGAGAAACATTTTAAAAAAACTGGAATGCCCTCCACTTGAAGAAGTACCACCACTGAAACCAGATGACTACAAGTAAACAACTAGGCAATCGACATTGCCTACTCCTTGACTGGAGGGACACACATACATATTATGTGAATGATGTTGTAATACTGCATTCAATCAATAAAAGAATGATGCATTCTTTTTCCATGATTTCGCACCCAGTCATGGGGAATTGTGGTTTTTTAACAAGGCATCTTTTATATAAAAAAAAATTTCCAATTATTGAAGCCTTAATCTAGCATAAAGGTTCCAAGACAGCGGCCATCTGAATCATAGCCTTCAACTGGCCCAAACATTCCAGCCTATCAAAGCCATTCAACTTGGCAAGCTAAATTTTGTTACAAAGATGACTTGACCAAGGCCTTCAATTGGCCACAACGATAATGTCCTAAAAAGCAACATAACATTCATTCAAGCAAAAAAATGAGTAATAAAGACACTTCACAAAATAACTGAGTTATTTTCATTGATATCAAAATGATTATTGAAAAATACCCACTAACGGGGCCATCAATACAAGCAATTTAAATAATAAAAAGTACAAGGATCAGTCATCAGTAGGGGGATCAGTCTGTCCATTTTTCTCTTTAACCGACAACATTACATCACCGAAATGGGCTTTTCCCTCGGCTTCATCAAAACCTTCACTGTTGCTTCTTTGGATATTGTGGTTGGCATGGCTAATGGTTCACCCTCAACAGCCTCATCTACCTCCTCCTCGTAATTAGATCGTGGCAGATCTTCAACATTGCTTCTTCGGATATTGTGGTAATTCTGTCCGAGTACGAAATAAACTTCTCTTTTTCTTTTGCTAACTCCTCATCTTGGGCAGCCGATTCCACTATATCAGCCTCCAGAACTGCCCCGAGCTCCTTCATCTTCTTCTTTAGACTCATTGGATTTTTGCAGTTGGGTTTGGAGCTGGGCATTCTACCTGTCCAAGTCATAATTGCGCTTGGTCAAGGTCTTGATCAATTTTTGGAAATGAAGGCTGGCGTCGAGCATTTGGGAAAGAAAACGAGTAATCAGCAGCAATTCAACTAAACCCATAGATGATAAAAGTATACAAGTACCTTATAGCTTCGAGTCACGTAAAACTTGGACATCCTCATACTCTTCTGTCTCTTCTCATCTTCCTCAAACAGCAGGTCCCCAGCAAACTATAGCACACTGGGGGTCAGAGAATACAGATTTGTTTCATGGGACCTTCACCATTACGAAGTCAGGGTCTTTTTCCAAAATCTCCACGGCCTTTCCAACCTTCATTTTCCTTCACTCTTCAGGAGTCACCAAGACAAAGCCTCAGGGGTCTCCTCTCCGACCGAGATACTAACAGTCGACTTGCCCTTCATTTTCTTAGACTTCATTCAAAAAAGAGTTAATCCAAAGTGTGAAGCCTAAATCCACTCGACATGAAGTCGTCTGCCAAAATAAGTTCCCTCGATGACAGAGGCTTGGTGATAGTCAACTGGAATCCAAGTTTCCTAAATGACTAATGAGATATAAGTGCAGTTTTCAAATCAGACAATTGATCAAAAGGAATACCTCGCTTAACTTCTGAAATGGCACTCCAGATAGGGCCCACTTTAAGTCTACTTTCCTCCAGCAAGTAGCGCCAACTTCTTTCATGTTCGGGCACTTCCTGTATGAACTTGATTCTTGCTTCTATTGAAAACCCAAGCCCAACGCTTCGATTTAGAGATGTTCCTGCAAAAAATAGAGACATTATAAATGAGACGACCATTAACCAAGCGACCAAAAAAGGAACACCACTCACACGAAGAGGCCCAATGAGTAGGGGTGATAATTTGGGTTATGATTCATTTATTTGTTCGATTCAATTCACTTTAAAGTGAATATGGGTTTGAAAAATGGATTCGTTTAATAAATAAGTCGATTCGATTTGATTTGATTCCTTTATTAAACGAATCGAATATGAATTTAAGCTCATTGATTCGTTTATTCGTTTTATTATTTTCTTTTACTAGTTATTGTTATTTTTCAATTAAGATTCGAGAAATTATGACTAATTACTATATAAAAAATAATATTGTTGATATTTGGTGAGGTATTTTTAGTAAATATATTAATTATATATTTAATATGTATATATTTATGAAAATTTAATGTAAATAAATTGTGGTAAATTATGTTATTGAATAATATCATGACTAAACAAATATTCGTATTCGTATTCGATTTGTTTAATAAACGAATCGAATACGAATCATGATGTTAGGATTCGTTTAATAAACAAATCGAATATGAATCCCTCATATTTTGATTCGATACAAATTCAATTCGTTGATTCGTTTTACCAACACTAACAATAAGAAGGAATCCTCCTCGGTCCAACCGACCCAAATATGACTTTGCCCTTTTCGAGGAAGTTGCGAGCCTGCTAGTCACCTCTGTCATACGTAGTCAGACCAGTAATCATGTGCTCCATTTTGGGCCTAAAAAATAAATGATATCTCTCATTTCCTGATATGTGATCCTTCAGGGAGTACGAGTATAAGATATTCTCACATCTAAAATGCACCACAAGTGAGTGAGCCAAACACTCGACTCCCAGTAGGATTCTCAAAGTGTTGGGCATTAGCTGTGAGTGAGCAATTCCAAAATGATCCAACACTTCCCAGGTTGGGCAAAGAATGGGGAAGCGAAATCCATCTCTGAATGGAAGTTCGTAGAAGCCCAGCCACCCAGGAATGATCCATTCGATCCTCTCTCTAGATGATGGCAGTTTTAGGTCAATTGATTCAGGGATTCGAAAACTGAAATGAATCCCCCTCAAGTCTCTGTCATCGAATCGACATTGTGGGATCTTGTAGAGGATGTTGGTTTCCCTGCCACTCGACTCCTCTAGCCCAGAAGTACCAGCCTCGCCTCCAGATGACCTTGCTTCCTCGACTTACAACAGAGGAATACCAGTCGACAAGACTTGGTGTGGATTACCCCTTGAGTCTTCACCCCCTCAGAAATACTTCATAAATCCTCTACTACCTTTAGAAAACCATAAGGAATAGACCATTGAGGATCCAGTTGACCAAAGTCCCCACTATCAGATTCAGATTCATTTCCAGTTGATATTTAGTACCACTGATAAAAAATTTCCCTCACAATCTCCTCCATAAAACAGATTAAACTACTGTAAACTACAAACACCTATCTAACAAACTTCTTCTACCCACTTGAATCAAATTGACCTAAACTACCAATAACTTATGAAGAAACGAGAATAAATGAATGAACAAATAATGGATAAAGAAGTTACCTTGAAAAAGAGCTCTTTTTGACGCCTCATAAACTTAGAAATTTTGGAATTAATAAAGAATGGCCCTACATCCACTATATAAATCCAAGTAGCCATATGTCACTCATAAGCTTACTCGATTCATGTGAAAACACTATCCCGCAATACCAAGAGTTCAGTTCTTGCATGGTCACGTCAAGTAAACCTACATCTGTATTGCACTCACTCTTGGAAGAGTCATCAACTTCATCCAGCTGATCGAATATATCTTCTGAACCTTCATTTAGTCTAGCCGACTGAGAATACCATGACCTCCATCTAGTCTAAATGATCGAAGATATCTCTTAGACCTTTATCTGGTATAGTCGAGTAAGAAGACTTGGGCCTTCGACTGGTTTAGACGGCTGAAGACTTATCTCATGGACCTTCATCTGGTTCAGTCAACGGGACATTCCTCACGATCTTCATCGGTTCAGTTTGAATCATGGACCTTCATTTGGTTCAGTGAACGGGACATTCCCCACGAATTTCATCTTGTTGGTTCGAATCTCATACCTTTGTTCAGTTTAAATCTTATACCTTCATCTGGTCCAGTTAACGGGACATTCCCACAACCTTTCACAGGTCAAATTGACTCCTAGACCTTCATCGGGTCCAGTCAATTGAGTACACTCTTGGACATCCATCAGTTTCAGTCGACTGAATGCTCTATTAGACCTTCATCTTGTCTAGTCGACTGATAACAAGTCGATATGACCATCGCCTGATTATTGATCTTCTCAAAAGCCGGAAACGACTCATTTAGTATCCATATTTCCCAGAAAATCAACACTAAGTCAACTCAAAAATGTCATCATCGATTCCAGTCGACTCGACTACTGCATGTATAATACTCTTCAAGACAACACCATTGACTTGGAGAGTGAGGGACAAACTGTAAGGGTAAAATATGGATCAACGCCCATCCGTATGGATTGGCCCAATCAATTAAGCCTTTACACCCTGAGGGTCCAGCCATTTGGACTTTAGTTCGTTCCGAAAGTCCAGTTGACCAGACTTCATCTAATGGCCCACAAAGGAATTCCAAGTGACTAGGGTTCCAGTCGACTGGATTCTCAGCCGTCTCTATATTCCATTCGACTCAATATTCAAGCCAAATCCAAGTGTGCTCGAACGATAAAATAAAGTCGATTGGCCGATATTCCAGGAATCTTTCCCCATGTTACTCAGCGGTCTAGACGAGAAGATCCAACTCATGCTCAACAATTCCTACTCCTACTATGACTCAAAATCATACTTTTACGGGATAGCACACGAGAAGTTCATGATTACTCAAAGTCCTAAAAGGGAAACAACGATCCTAACTAAAGTTCAACTGAGACTCCTCTATAAGGAATCTGAGTCCCCTTAAGACTAGGATACCAAAATCTATAAATAGAGGGGACTCCCAAAACTGCAGATTCATTCGAGCTCTCACTCACAAACTTGAGATTTAGAGCCATTGTCCTCACTCCACTCAGACACGCTCTCCCCACCACCCTCACGGCACACAAATTGGGACACGAGGTATCACTCTTACCTTTTTCTTTTTCAGATCACCGTCATCATCACTAACTTTAGCGTCAGAGTGTTTACGACAACCACCACACCGATGGTCAGTCACTATGTGTTTTCTCTTTGTCTTTATTTTGCAGGATTGTTGTGCCCCATTCTCATCAACGATCGATTGTGGACTTAATGTATGATTCATTGTCAACAGTTCTTGAATAATTAATTTGTTTGCCTTTCAACAATGTGATTTTCTTATTATTATTTTGACAAAAAATAAAATAGATCGTTAAAAATTTATCATTAAGTTAAGTAAGAAAAATGAAAATATCATTCCCCTATGGTAGGCAATCGCTTTTCGCTAGGTCGGGATTTGCCAATCCAAATCTAGACCTGATTATATATTTATGATTAAAAAAATTCGTCTCGAATCTCTTCCGAATTTTTCAATTGGAATAAAAAATTTATCTCGAATGGATTTTTTAAACAATGAATGGGGACGTATTATGAATTATGGACGAAAAACAGAATCCCTCGATTTTTTAATCGGGACAAAATATCGTCCCAAATTCTTACAGGACTTTTTAATCCGGATGAAAAATCATTCCAAATTAGGATTTTTTTGCCAACCTTAATTCCCTCATTAATAAAATGGTTTTATTTTAAATATTTTTTAAAAAAATCGTTTAATATAAAAACAGTCCTGAAAGTCCCTTGAATACAGGTGTTATATTGTTGAGATTAAAAGTGTCTTTTAATTTTTATGATTTAGCCTAGGTGAGAATGAGTCTAACTTTGCTTTCCGCTTTTCTTGATTTTGATTTCTTCTAGCTTCCGCGAAAATTTTTCTTTTTACAATGATTGATTTAATGTATACAAAAGATAGAATTTGACCATTCATTCATGATTGAAATCAAAATCAAATATTTTGAATCCCTCCTCTCGTCCAGAGGAGAAAAGCTATAATATAATAAAAGTATCACATTATCGGTATAATAATTTGATAATCTAATAATTTATTATCAAACATATTAAAATATTAAAAAATAATTAAAAAATAAATATTAAATCATATATATTATTAACTAATTTATTAATTATATCATATAACTGATACATTACATTAAAAAATTAACGAGGCCAAGACCACGAAGTTGGAACCATTACGTTGCATTAATTAGACCTATGACTGCCTATTTATACAACCTTTGACTTGTGAACACAATTAAAGAAGGCCCACACGTTTAATGTGTACTGAAGGAAATAAAAATCGAATAGTAATGTGACCCTTTTGCATTTCCCTGTAATTGATTGATTCCGAGTTTTTCAATTTCTTGATCATAACTTGGTAATTTCCTGGAAGTTGTAAGCAGTTTTCCTGGAGCTTTGGTTTCGGCTTTTGATATCAATAATGAAAGATATTGTGATTCGTGCAAATTTGAATAAAGGTTGCATTTTTATATGTGCCCATCTTTTGTTTTGTGTTCAGATTATGATTATGGTACATGAATTTTTTTTTTTTTTTTTTTTTTAAAAATCGGGTTGTGCGGGCTAATTTATGCGTATTTCGATTAATCCATGAGATATGTGTTCTGTGTTCTCAGAAGTTTCCCAGCAAAGATTATGGTAAGTCGCTGATTTTTTATATCAGGGGATATGACCCCGAGAAAATACATATATGGTGTGTTTACGTACTCGTAATCGGAATGAGATGAAATTAGAATGAAATGGAATCAGAATGAGCTGGAATGAGAATGATAAATCAGAATTAGAATAAGTTGTTTACTTAACTGTAGGAATCGGAATCAAAATGAAGCAGTATTACCATTGATGTGTTTACCTTGTCCAGTAATCAGAATGAATTGTTAAAAAGTTACAAAAATACCCTTAGTTATAATTACATATTAATTTATTATTTATTAATTATTATTAATTTTTGATTTATTAAATTACTCAATGTTCTTTTATTAAAATATTAAATATTATTTTATTATTAATTATTGATTAATAATTTTTATTGATTATTGATTATTTAAGTATTAATTAATTATTACTTTATTAATTAATTATTACTGTATTAAATTACTAATTATTATTTTATTAAAAAGCTAAATATTATTTTATTATTATTTATTATCTATAAATTAAGTATTAATTAAGTATTACTTTATTAATTAATTATTAATGTATTAAATTAAGTAAATATTAATATATTCTTTTATTAAATTATTATTTTATTAAAATAGTAAATATTATTTTTTATTAATTATTGATTATTGATTAATTACTAATTATTAATACATTTTATTTATTATTTATAAATTAATATTAATTAATTATCTTAGGGATAATATTGTAATTCCTTATCAATAATGGGAATGAGAATCTCATTCCCATGGGGTGGTGGGAATGAGATTCACATTCCCCATTCCCAAATTTGTGGGCCCCACTCTCATTCTCATTCCTATTTTTATTCAATTTTAGGAAGTAAACAACCTTAATGGAAATGATTCTCATTCCTTCATTCTCATTACCCTCAAGTAAACACACCACTAGTGGGATTCGAACTTGAACATGAGAGGGAGCAAACCACTCAAGTTCAAAACCTTTACCACTAAAGCAATCCCTTAGGGTTACATGAATGTTAATATATATACTCATTCTAGGTATGTAAATTATACCTATACCCACATGTTATTTTCATATGCGTATTTTTATCATTAGTATTGTTGGAAAAAAGAAGAAGCATGATTTGCTATTTTAAAAGTTAAAAGATGATTTTAGGTGGGATCCACTTAGTGAAAATAAAAGGTCATAAATAATTTAAATTCTATTTCGTGAATATTTCGAAATTATATATTTATATGCTCAAAATGATGCTCAGTGAATAAGAAATTATCTGCACCCATTAAGATAGAAAAATAAGAACAAATTGGTTAATACTCTAAGAGTTTATATATAACTACTTAATAAAAGTTAGCAAGATATGTTAAGGATATATAGCATCTATCTGCCTTACCCATTTTTTTTTTGTTAATTTTCCTTTTATTTTTGTTGGATAGTTGATGGTGATGGCAGTTTTTCGTTTGAATGACAATATGATAAATTAACCCCTTGAACAAACCTCCATCAGTAGTGAATTTGTTTGGTTAGTATGGAATCAAAAGCAAATTTAGCAAGCAGACAAGAAAAACACAGAGGCAAAGATTTATGTGGTTCGGCGGAGAGTAGTTTCAACCTATGTCCACGAGAGAAAGAGAGTGTATTTTATTTCTGTCCGGGGTCAAGACCGACCCGAGCTACAAGTAGGGGAGTACAAGAATACAAAAATAAGCTCATCGAGTCTTACAACAAGCCCAATATAAATCTCTCAGGTGGTCGGGTGCGGATCTGTTTTCTCTCTCTATCACTAACTTTTTAACTTCCAGCTTTTATTTAAGTGGTGAGATGCAAAATTCGCTAACCATTGAATCTGAGACTTCAACCCCTTTATATAGGCTCCCAAATATACTATTCTACCAATTCATGACGTCAGCCATCGTCATCAGGCCATCATTGCTTCATGCTGCTTTCCCCAACCACTCAACAAACAACTGTACTGCCACTAGGTTCAACCACATGTGTCAGCAGAAACCCATCATTATAACCTTTTAACCACATCTACACACTTTGTTGATGCGACGACCTATGATTCAACTGCTTCGATACTGTTTAGTCTTATGAATAATTGGCAAAGTCTTCCTCATGAGAGCCGTTGATCAACTTCTGTCATCATTAAACCTTCTAGAAGTCCAAACTCTCATATAGGGCATACATCATATGACCTCAATGCAAGTCGGACTGAGATCCAATCATCGTTCCTCTGGTCGGTATACCGAGACAAATGATACTTGTCAAAGCTCACTCTAACTTTCCCAATCGGGTCGGGTTGGCATGCATGAACATCATCAGGTCGGACTTTACAAATTTTCTAATAGCCTCAAATCCATCATTTCTTCTTTAGGTCGGGTCGGCATGATAATTAATTTTGTCCCTAACATGCTATGGACTTGGGAGAACTCCTCTGTATGACAAGGTCGTGTCATTCTGTCAAATTATGTCTGTCTCTCCAAGCCATTGGACATTTATTATCCATTTTTGACCAAATATAATACTCATTCTTCCTCTCATCGATATTCGAATCTTTCTCATAATGAAAACCAAGGAAATTTTTGATTACTGCCATCCGAGTTCGAATTACTTTTTGTATGAATGATAAGGTCCCGCTTCTAGTTAGGGCTTATTTCCAAAAAAAAACAACTTGAGTTGATTATCTTGGAAATGTATTTTTTGTTGTATAGGTAGAATATGTCAGCTCATTTTATAGAATAGCTATATTGCTCCATATCTGCCATTAATTAGATCAAGTCTCATGGGAGCGATGGAAGCCGTGATGGTTTCCTATAGTCAAATCTGAGCAGTTATTCAGGAATCGGCGCGAGTAATAAGTATAGTACTGTTATTTTCTCATTAATAATTTAATTAAATCAAAATATATTCTCACTATTTTTAATTTATTTCCAATGTAATCCTTATATTTTGCACATAAATTTATCAATCAATTTTTTTTTTTGAAAAAAATTTGAACTTGAGCGCTTTTTGGATAATCAAAAATCAGAATAGGGCGAATTTTGATGTTAGTTTAAATTGATGAATTTTTACTTGATCAAATCGCTAGGATAATAATTCACAATTAAACACCAACTAGTAAGCGATTAAACTGTTTAGAGTCAAATCAATAAACAAAAATTAAAATGAAGTATGTGCAAAATTAACTTAATTGCATCTGATTAAACAAATGCATACCCATTCCAACTTTACATGTTCTACAATCAAAATCTTCATTAAAATCTGTGAGAATTAGAGAAGAAAATGTATATTAACATTTACTTGAGTTTTGAATTACAATAAGAGGCCTTTTTATAGCCTTTAAACACAATTACCATAATAAATGCATAACTACTATATTAAATACATCTATACAACTATCAACTAATAACTACTAATAACATAACACAACTAACATCATCACAACACACAACTAACAACTAACATCCCTCCTCAAACTCAAGGTGGTTTAGATGAAACCAAATTGAGTTTGGAAACAAGTATAGTGTAACGTCCCGGAAGAAAGGATTTGGTGAAGACATCAGTGGATTTGAGATACTTCAAGGAAATAGTGCCAGAAGCAACGTGTTGGCGAATGAAATGACAATCGATCTCAATGTGTTTGGTGCGCTCATGAAAAACATCATTATGTGCTATTGCAATACCACTTTTGTTGTCACAGTAAATAGTGAGAGATGATGGTTGAGGGACTCTCATATCTTCTAGAAGCCAACGTAACCATAGAAGTTCAGCTGTAGTAGTAGCAACAGCTCTATATTCAGCCTCAGTACTCGAGCGGGCAACCAATGTCTGTTTCTTACTGTGCCAAGAAATAAGTGAATCACCAAGAAAAATACAGTAACATATAGTTGATCGACGATCAGTAGGGTCTCATGCCCAGTCAGAATCAGAATAGGCTCGAAGAACCAATGATGAAGTAGCAGAAAAATGGAGACATGTAAAGAGAGTTCCTTTAACATAACGAAAGATGCGAAGTACTGCAGCATAATGAGTGGAACGGGGAGCAGTCATTAACTGGCTGACAATGTGAACTGCATAAGAAATATCTGGTCGAGTGACTGTAAGATAAATGAGGCTTCCAACCAATTGTCTGTAAAGAGTAGGATCGTCAAGGGGAGTGCTATCTTCATCTATAGGTGTAAGACTAGTATTATACTCAATTGGAGTTGGGAACTGTCTTGCTATCTGTAAGGCCAGCTCGAGAAAGAAGATCAGAGTCATACTTGGCTTGCGAGAGATGATAACCATCATCAGAACAAATAACCTCAAGGCATAAAAAATAACTCAAATGACCAAGATCTTTCATTTCAAATTATTGACTAAGAGACTGCTTGAGATCTGCTATGCCTGAAATATCATCTCCAGTAATAATCATATCATCAACATAAAGAAGTAATATCACAATACCCTTTTCTAATTTTCGAAGAAATAAGGCTGAATCATGTGGACTGGAGGTGAATCCAATTTGTCTGACAGCGGTACTGAATTTGACAAACCATGCACGAGGAGCTTGCTTCAAACCATATAAGGCACGTCGCAAGCGACATACTGTATTTTAGTGGATGATCAAGACCTGGAGGAGGCGTCATATAAACTTCTTCAGTGAGATCACCATTAAGGAAGACATTCTTGACATCCATCTGAAACAGACTCCATTGCCGAGCAGCAGCAATAGCAAGCAGACTGCGAACTGAGGTAAAGCGAGCAACATGAGCAAAAGTCTCCTCATAATCAATCACATACTCTTGAGCGAATCCTTTAGCAACAAGTCGTGCTTTATAACGCTCAATAGATCCATCTGAATGTGTTTTGATTTTGTAAACCCATTTGCATCCCACTGGATTTTTGCTAGGAGGAAGATCAACCAAGTCTCAAGTACCTGTCTTTGTCAATGCCTGTAATTCATCTTGCATAGCTTGCTGCCAATGAGGATTAGAAGAAGCCTCCCTATAGGACTGAGGTTCATGCAAAGAAACAAGAGCAGAGAAACAATGATAATCTCCAAGGTAAGGGGGATGATTTCTTACTCGAGTAGGATATGGTGGAGATGAGTCACCAATGTCTCGGGTGCAGTATCTGCAGGAGGGGCATCATCAAGAACAGGCGGTGATGGAGGTTGGACATCTGTATGTTCACCATGAGTACTTGCATCAGATGGAAACAACTCAATAGATGGATTAGTGAAAAGTGGAGGAGGATCTGAAGGTGACACTGTGAACTTAGAAATAGAAGAGAACATAACGTGTTCCCAGAAAATAACATGATGAAAGATGCGAAGTTTCTTTGACACGGGATCCCAACAACGATACCCTTTGTGTTGAATACCATATCCTAAGAAACAACAAAGTCTGGCATGAGGTTCTAACTTGTGATGCTCTGTGGGATGAAGAAGAACAAACAAACACTCCCAAAAACCTTGAGAAGATCATAATGAGGGGAAACACCATAAAGGCACTCATAAGGAGACAAGTTATGTTTGGTGACTGAAGAAGGAATACGATTAATAACATAAACAGCCGTAAAGGCAGCTTCACCCCAAAAGCGTTCAGGACAAGATGATGAAATGAGCATGGATCGAGTGGAATCTAAAATATGACGATATTTTCTTTCGGCTCGTGTTGGGGTTGGTGCTCAGAGCGCCAATCCGGACCGTATTTATGTCTGATTCATGAATACGAACATCCCCTTATTCCATAATATTACTTATTTATGGTTGCACCTCTTGTTCTTATATACGTATTCGATCTGATTACGATTAGATTGAAACTAAATGTGGTTTAGTGATATGTATATATTAGACAAAGGCCCGATAATATATAATGCAGTACACAGTTACAAAGTTAGTTTGTAATTGACATTGGGAAGTGTCACTGCTATATGTATATTATCAAACAAAGTTCCTGGTCAAGATTTGCTAACACGGGTCGGTTAGTCAAATCAGTTGAGACCAGTACATGTCGTATATCGAGACTTGGTCCGATGGTTTATCCCAATGAACCATGAGTCTATGGAGACTCGTATAGACGTGTAGGTGTTTATAGTGGATAAACACTGAACGGCTCACCGAAGATTCTTAATGGATGGTACGCCAACGTCAATAAGAATCTTCTCGGGTTGAGTAGCATAGTGGTCCTTTGACTTGAGACACCACTGTGGATGTATGAGACATCCTCCACACTTAGATGGCAGTCACGTCACCGATCTATTTAGATCAGACCTCCGCATGTTCGTTGGGTGTGGATCGATCCTCAGGATATCCTGTGTGTGTCAAGATAGGATCCGTCAGTTCTGTGTACAGAGCATAGGTAGTCCATATATTATTAGTAGTCTGTTAAATCTGTGGCCACAGTATACATCGGAAGTAAGTTCCGAGTGTTATTTAGAGATTGCTAATAGATACGTCGACGAGATAATACCTATAGAGATTTGACGTTTACATCTATATCTCTGGGATTATCCGGATACCTGTGACGGAGGGATTATACGTATGCAATGACCTCGACCTGTATGATTCAGCTAGTTTATCCGTGATCGTCATAATCTACGGGTGGATAGATTATGGACATGAAATTGGATTTCGTGACGGATATACCTGAATCTAGAGAGTCTCAATAATGAAACATACTCGTAGAGCACTAGAGCAACATTTATGAATAATGATGATTATTTATAAATCGTTTAATCGTTAAATGAAAAATACATGCGAACGGGCCGAACCGTCATTTCCTAATTAATGTGTATTTGTATTTAATATATGATATTATTAAATACACATTAATAAATAGTCAAATAAAGGTATTTGACATATATCATCAATATATGTATTTGAGATATTTAAAGTAAATATAATACATATATTTGATATATTTGTATTTAATTAATTATTTAATTATTTAATTGTTAAATGATTAATATAATTAAAATATAAATATATCACCAAATGATAAAGTTAGGAAATGATTATAAGTTGCAATTGTTGACTTATACATTAAAGGAAATGGTTGTCAAATTGATTTTGACTTCTTAAGATATTTGTTCAAAATGTTTGAAAAATGAAAATATCTTTTTTCTTTATTTCTTGTTAAATTTCGGCCATGACACTTTAAAGTATAAAAGTTATATTTTTCTAAGTTGCATTTGTTGACTAAATTAAATATCTTTAAAGTTGTTTTTGGATATTTAACCAAGTTGACTAAATTAAAGTGAAATGAAAATGAAATTACAATATTTGTTTTTCCTTTAGTGAAATTCGGCCAAGGCATTCCTTGTCCAAGTATATATTGTTTTTCATTTCATTTCATTCTTAACCTAATACACTTTAAAGAAAAACTCCATTAATGGAAGCAAAGGAAGCTTGTGAGAAAGAAAGAAGAAATCAAAGAAAGCTTGGATTTTAGTGAGTTTTTCCAACTTGCTATTAGAAAGGAAAATGTTCCTTAGGATCTAGGCTTTAACATATGATGTTCTTAGGTTATTTCTTTCTTTATTCCTTGTTTTTTTTGTTGATGGAAGTTTTGATGGAAGTGTTGAGCATGTATGATGAAGGAAGGTTGTGACTATTGTAGTTATAAGCTTTCTTTTAAGGTTTTGGAAACCATGTTGCTAATCTAGAGTTGTTGACCCACTCTTAGATGACCTAGATTTGATCTTGAGTTGTTTCATTGTGTTGAGACTTTGATTGGATGGAAGAAAGATGATTGAAGTGTTGTATTTAACCAATTTGGTCTAATTTGTCCAATTTGATGAAATTGAAAAATTAGGGTTCATGACCAATTCCAAATTTGGGGCTTTTCATATATGTTGTGTATTTGGATGTGTATATGATGCATATAAAGTTTCATGTTGATTGGATTACATTTGGATGTGTTTTGAGACATGAAATGACAAAAGGCACAAAATGCCCACCATTGGGAGCATTTGGCCAAGGATGATAAAATTTGGGGATTTGGTTGCTTTTGGTGTTTTGATGTTTTGAACATGCTAAGTTCATCTTAGAAATGATTTAGAATCATTCAAAATTGATTAGATCAATTTCGGACTAAAATGGACAAAATACCAAAGTAAGGGTAATTTGGTAAATTCACCTAAATATGATTTATTGAATTTTATTTCATAATTTGAATATTGGAATATTAAATAAATATGTTTATTTAATTAATCCGAGAAAAAGTTTTGAAATCGGAAAATACGATTTTCCACCGCTTCGCTTCCGCTGCGTTACCGGATTTAGCCCCTAAAAACCCCTACAGCTCGTCCATTTTGTTGAGAGGTATATGGGCAGGATCGTTGTGAAATGGTTCCTTGGGCTTTTAAAAATTGTTGAATTTTGGAGTCAAGATATTCCTTGGCATTGTCGGTCCTCAAAATTTTGATAGTTTTGGAAAATTGTGTTTTGATCATGTTTGCAAAGTCAATATAAATTTGAGGTAGTTCAGAACGTTGTTTCATAAGAAAGATCCATGTAAATCGAGAATAATCATTAATAAACAAGACAAAATATTTGGATCCTCCCATAGTGGCTGTAAGTGAATGTCCCCATACATCAGAGTGGACCAAATCAAATGGAGCAACAGAATTATGTTTATTATGTTGAAAGGACAAAGCTGGTTGTTTTCCAAGTTGACAAGATACACAATTGAAAGACTGATCTTTAACAGAACCTAGTGAACCATTAGAAACTAAAGGACGAAGTTTATTTATCGAGGCAAGACCAAGACGCATATACCACAAGTGAAGAGAAGATGGAGTAGATACAGCACATAATTGGGAAAAATGATTTGAAGGAAGATGCAGAGAGGTGAGTTCAAACAGACTTCCAATTCTACGGCCTGTCCCAAGAATCTGTCCCGTCTGCGGATCTTGCACACGACAACCATTAGTGGAGAATATCAATTCTAATCCAAGTTCACATAGTTGACCAACAGAAATAAGGTTGAATGTAAGTTTGGGAATAAGAAATGTGTTTGGTAATGTGAGTGTAGATGTTGATATGTGGCCAGACTGACTTACAAGCATTTGTGAGCCATCTGCAGTGAAGATTGGAGAAATATTTGTGGTAGGAGAGGTTGAAGAAAATAACAAGGATTGAGAAGTCATATGATTGCAACAACCAGAGTCAAAATACCAAGGACAATTACATGAATTGACAGATAAGGCAGTAGAAGTACTGGGATGGGTGGAGAGTATTTGTCTAAGGAGTGCTTCTAAGTTACCAGTAGATGTTGGAGAGACAGTAACCTCAGAGGTAGCAGCAGCAATTGGAATTGCTATCTTGGAGGGTTGATTAGATCTTGGGGGACGAGTGTGGCACTACTCAATGGAATGGCCAGACAGCTTGCAGTAGCGACAACTCACCTTAGTGGGACAGTGAGCGGCAATATGCCCTCTTTTCTTGCATTTGTGACATTCAGTAAGACTACATTCAATCAAAGTATGACCATATTTGTTGCAATTACGACAAAATTTGCCTTCACCTTTTGAGAAATGTTTATCCGCGGCGGAAAGCACAACATCATCGTGAGATGGCTTAAGTAAGCCGATACGAGTTTCATCAGACAATAATCGAGAGACAGCAGCTTCTAATGTAGGTAGAGGAGATTGATGTAACAATGAAGCTCGACAAGATTCAAAATCATCAGTAAGGGCCATAAGGAATTGAATTAGTCGCATACGGTCACGGTGTGCCGTATAATTAGTTGCATCAACGGTGCAACTCATTGATGGTTCTGACAAAGCAAGTTGGTCCCAAATATTCTCCATTTGCAAGAAAATCAGTAATAGACTGACCTTTCTCTTGTTTCAAATTATGCAACTTCTCCCATAATTGATACTGACTAGAGAGATTAGAAGATGTGTACCTTAATGCAAGCAAATCCCAAACTTCTTTGGCAGTTTCATAGCGCCCAAATTGATGATGAATAACTGGAACCGAAGTATTCCGGAATCATGTCAGAATTTGGTGATTCTTACTATCCCAATCCTCGAGACGATCAGCGAGCTGTCCTTCAATTTCATCAGTAAGCCGAGTGAGGGGCTTGACATCTCCAGTAACATAACGCCATAGTTTCCGACCCTTGAGAAAACTACGCATTCCCTGAACCCAGAGACGATAGTTTGAACCTATGAGAATGGTAGGAATGGGTTGCATAGCATCTGACTTTTCCATTCCCGAAAATCGAATTTCTACACCTCTGGAAAGAACCTAAGCTCTGATACCATGTGAGAATTAGAGAAGAAAATGTATATTAACATTTACTTGAGTTTTGAATTACAATGAGAGACCTTTTTATAGCCTTTAAACACAACTACCACAATAAATACATAACTACTATATTAAATACATATATACAACTATCAACTAATAACTACTAATAACACAACACAACTAACATCATCACAACACACAACTAACAACTAACAACAACACAACTAACATCATCACAACACACAACTAACAACTAAAAAAATCCATGCAACTATGTTCTTAAATTAAAATAAATCTATTGACTATATTAATTATACATCCATAAATATTGGACAAACATTATTATACAAACTGAATTGACACTTTACACGACATAGTTTAGTTAAACTAAAGAAGTACTTATGAAAATAATTTGTGTAGACTCTGTTTCAATCAATCAATTCATATCACATAAGGCACCGACTCAATTTGTACAGTCTTTATGCTATATTGTTAGACCCGGTCACGGTTCTGGTTCGAAATTAAAATCGAACCGATTGAAACTGGACCGAAATCGAAATTATTCGGTTCGGTTAGGGTTCGCCCCTACCCGAACCGAACAATATCGGACGATTCCTTCCAACGATTCAAACCGAAACGCTGAAACTGTTCGATTCTAGCAGTTATACGGTTCCAACCGGAACCGAACGGTTTTGGTTGGAACCGTAGAAGCTCAATGACTAGTAACTGTTGGGCTTTTAACGGCTGGTAGTCGTTGGGCTTGCTCCCTGCCCTAAAAACAAAATAAAAATCAATTAATTTTTTTATATAATTATTAAATTACCCTTAATCACATTAATAAAACGACTAGTTTTAGGGGCATTTTAGGTATCACAAAAATAATCCAAAAATATATAAATAAAGGTCATTTTTCATTTTTTTTTTCAACACACAAATTCTCAATTCTCTCATCTACAATTTCTCATTCTCAATTCTCCAATTCTTTAATATTTCTTTAATAGAAAGTGGCATGCTCATCTGAGAACATCATGTCTAATATGTCAACCCAAGAGAGCGGCCCTAATATCGGTACACGAAGAAGAGAAGTTAAGTATCGATCCTCCGATATTTTCAAAATTCATTTTCATTTAGTCGAAACTAAACATGAAGGTACAAGAGCAATATGCAATTATTGTGGGATATCATACAAATTCACTGGTGGCTATGGCAATATGAACAAGCACTTGGATAGACATCATGCCGCTGAAATTAGACTTGATAACTCAAATGACCAAGTAAGTATTATCTAGTAGAGGTACAAATTCTTTAGATTTATTTAAATATTCTGATGCTAAAAATGAAGAAGAATTTGTTAAATTTACTTTTATGACAAAAATTTCTTTAAGTTTTGGTGAAAAAATTATTTTATTAATTACGTTCAGAATGCTTTAAGGGTCTGTTTGGTTCAACGAAGGGGAGGGGAGGGGAGGGGAGGGGAGGGATTTTAATGGAGAGGAGGGGAAGAGAGGGGAGATATTTTAATTAAATATATGTTTGGTTCAAAGGAGGCGAGGGGAGGGTTTTTAATTAAATATATATTTGGTTGGGGAGAGATTTTAAAACTAATTTACTATTTTATCCTTATATCATGTTATAAATAAAAGTAAAACAATATAAGTAGGGATAATTTAGTAATTGCATTTAAAATTTTAATTTATCACTTTCTCTCCCCTCCAAAACCCCCCCACTTTTGGAGAGGAGCTAAAATTGACTTTGGAGGGATTTTGCTCCCCTCCCCTCCCATCACATCCCCTTCAAAAAATTGAACCAAACAAACAAAATTTAAAATAATCTCTCCCCTCCCCTCCCCTCCAAAACCCCCCAACCAAACACACTCTAAATCTCACTGCTTGTAGAATGACTAGAAATATAACAAAATGTCAAGTTTTTAAAGTATACAAATATGGTAAAATTATTTTAAATGAAATATTTAAAGATATTAAAGGTCGTCTTTCTATTAGTTCTGATATTTGGAGTGACCATTGGCAAACACACTCATAGATGGGTGTGACTTGTCATTGGATTGATGTATCATGGAACATACAAAAATGACTTATTGTATTTAGAGTTTTTGATGAGCAACATACTGCACAAAATATTTATAGAATGATGAAAGTAATTTTTGATGAATTTGATTTATTAGGTAAAATTTTAACAATTGGTTTTGACAATGCATCTGCAAATACTGCATCAATTAAAGATTTAAAAGAAATATGCCAACCAAATTTGGGGGGTCGATTTTTTCATGTTCGTTGCACATGTCATGTCCTTAATTTATGTGTTCAAGATGGTCTGACCTGTTTAGCACCTTTCATTGATCCTATTAAGATTGCACTTAATTGTATTTGATCATATTCTCAAGTTAGGAGAGAATGAGCCAAGTTTTGTAAATTAAATAGTGTTAAAGCGATAAAATTTTCACGAGATGTTTTAACACGTTGGAATTCAACTTATTTTCTTTTATGTCAAGTTTTCTAATACAAAGATGTATTATGTAGTTTTTTTTCTCAACATGTTCAACATATCACACTTTTTCCTAGTCAATGAGATATTTGTGAATTTTTTTTAGAAATTTTAAAAGTTTTTAATGATGATACACATGTTTTAGCGGAGTTTATTATTGTTGAAAGTTTGAATATTGTTGGTACTCTATCTGAGCATACTGAAAGTTCTGATCCTAATGATATTGTTTTAATTGAAGCTATTGCTGTTATGAAACAAAATGATTGAATTATTTTAAAGACATTTCATTACTTTATCTTATTGCCACGGTTTTTTATCTTAGATTTAAATTAGAAAGTTTGAATAGTGCATTACAAGCTTACTATGAATATTTAAATCTAGATAATGAAATTAATATTACAAGAATAATAGATAGAATAAAAATTGATTTAATAGATTTATTTAATGATTATGTTAGTAGATATAACTTGCAATCAGTAGGACAATCTAGTAGTAGCGAACTCGTAATACCTTCAAGACTTAGCGTATGTGATCGTTGGTTACTACAACGAAATAAAAAATATAGGGATAACACGACTAACAACCCGAAATTAGATAATTATTTATCTACCAATTTCGAGTTTCCTACTGAAAGTTTATTGAGTAAAAAATTTCAAGTACTTCACTGGTGGAACTGACATCAAAATGTATTTCCTGTATTATCAATTATTGCTAAAGAGGTGCCGGCATCACCTGTTTCCACCGTTGCGGTTGAGCAAGCCTTTAGCTTATGAGGTAATATTTTGGAAGTGAGAAGGTCCTCATTACATCCAAGCACTTTAAAAGCAACGACATGTGTGGATGATTGGACCCAAGCTTATTTGAGGCAACAAGAAGATGCCCCGATGACTTTGAAGACTTGTTCGACAATGCATCTGCAAGTGCAAGCGGAACGGGAGCTGAAGGATCAACAGACACTGATAATGATGATGATTGATCAGTAAATAATTGTAAATTATAATGGGGAACTATCTTAAAAATGTAATGGAACTACATGAGCTTTGATTCCTCTCAATACGTAGGCAACTTAAGTTTTTAAATATTTAAGTTCAAGCTCTTTAAATTTATTTTTAATTTAATGTAATTTAAATTCAAATAAATTTTTTAATCTCATTTTTTTAAATCATTATAATTTTTTTGTTTTAAAAAAAAAACAACAGGGAACCAGAACCGAACTGGAACCGTTCGATTTAGTTCGGTTCCGATTCAGAATCGACCGGTTCGGAATCGAATTAGACTGGTGCCACCTCAATATCGTTATTGATTCTATAAAGTGTTTAAATAATTAAACGACATAATGTACTCCATCAGCGATCAATGATAAGCCAAAGAGCTAATTCAACGTATCATGATTAGAAACAACAATTAGATTTAGAAACATATAATTCTGACTTTCCAAGGAAGGGTTCCTTATTTTATTAAATTAAAGATGAAATGAAAAGATAAAAAATAATATATATTTTAATACAATATTATTTGTTTTAATATATAGAAATATGTGTTTTTTTAATCATTTTATTTGGTCTCTGATTTAATAAAACGAGGATATATATATATATATATATATACACACGTATATATATGCATGCATGCATGCATACATGTATGTGTATATATATGCATGCATGCATGCATACATGTATGTGTATATATATGCATGCATACACGCATATATGTTTATGTACATATATGTGTGTATTTATGTATATGTGCGATATATGTACATATGTGTGTATGTATGTTTATATATATAGTCTAATTAAGTTGAAGATCTCATTAAAAACAACAAAATATATATTTCAATATACTAAAAGACAAATAACACAGCATTGAAATCTGTGTTTTCTCTATCTCTTAGTAAGTCTTTAATTTATCGAGTTAAAAACACACATGTGTGAGATGACTGTATAATATAAGCAACGATTAATGGGCAATTAATAATATATTGCTAACTGAGTGATTTTGAGCTCTTTAAATCGATACTGGTATTCGGGCAATTTTGACCGTTTAATTGGCCAATTTTCGATTTCTCAAAAATCACTCGATTTATTTTTTAATCTATTATCAATTTTTTATTTTTTATTTTTTATTTTTATGATTTTGATTGATGATTTTATGTGAAAAAAGAGAAAGATTCCAAAATAGAAACTATAAAAAGAGTGAGAATATAATTCGATTTAAATGAATTATTAGTATGGTAATAACATAAGTAACTTATTATTTTTTATTGTTTTACATTTTTTTCATTATATTTGAATGATTTTATTAATTTTTGGAGGATTTTGAAAGATGAGTTTTGAAATTTTTTAATTTCGGCCATGTGAAATATTAATTTTACCCTTATGATTAATTTCTGATTATTTCAGATTAATTGTAAATCGTTTTACTTCCGATTTTGTATTAAATTATCCAAATAAGTGGAGATATTTCAATATTAATTTTTGACATAAATTTAAATATCAAAATCTAATCATTAATTTAAGCCAATCCATTAGTTTGAATATCTACCATCGAATTAGTTTAAATAAATAATAAAATTTTAATGTCTAAATTTGTATTATAAATTTAGGTTAAAATATCCGGATTGAGCGTTCAGTGTCCGAGACTGAGAGAGACAAACCGTGTTTCAGGTTTTGAGCGCATTCTTTGTCAATAATAATTGTGGGAAAAAGAGGTTTGTCAACAAACCGTTTTAAAGCCAAAAGTAATTAAAAAATATTCCTCCAACCTTATTCTGTGTGTGTGGTTGTATGGACACAAAACAGATGATCACTAATATGATCTTGATATAGATGGATCCTTTTTAAATTTTATAAAGATGAAATGTAATTATGAACGCATCTTAAAAATCAGATTCTAAATTATAAGGTAGCCGATTCTCCCAAAGTCAGTAGGAATATCTTATTAGGGGTGGGCGCGGTTCGGTTTTTACTAAAAACCGAACCAAACCATATTTTACTGTCCGGTTTTTTTACCTCTCAAACCAAACCATTAAATAACGGTTTGGTTCGGATTGAAAATTTTTTAAACCAACGGTTTACGGATTGGTTCGGTTCGGTTTACGGATTATTCTACTTAAACAAAAATTCATCCACTTAAGTGAAGAAAAAAAAAACTAGTCTAGCGAACAAATAGTATGAAGTGCTACGGTGTAAGCTGTGACTCTAGAGAACACATGCACTCAATAGATGATTGAAAAATGAGGCACAATTAATTCTTATATTTTTTAAAAATTACCTCGAATAATGATGATACCATCATTCTAATTAAGAGACAAATCCAACAGCTTACTTTCAAGAATAAACCATAAAACAAAAAATTTAAGAATAAAATTATTAACAAATAAATTTAAGAATAAAAGTATTAACATACTAATAAAAAGAAAACATAAAGTAAAATTAAAAGAAAAATGCAATTTTTTTTTTTTATAAAAATATATAATTTTTTAATTATAACGGTTCGGTTCAGTTTAACAGGTGCGGTTCAGTTTAACATCTGAACCGAACCGTAAACCGTTTGGGGTGGGCCAATCCGAACCGCAAACCGAACCGTTAGAAAAAAAACCATAAATTCGGTCCGGTTTGGTTCGGTTTGCGGTTTGATTTGGTTTGGTTCGGTCGATTTTTTTGCCCACCCCTATATCTTACAGACTGCTTCTCTGATCATATCTAGGATCTCCATTAGTAAGATGAACTTGCAACTTAAGACTTAGGGTCTATATTTTTCTTATCAATATCCATCGTAGGCATGAAGAACCTCATCGGGAACTCTGTTTCCAACACTTCTTTTGTGAAATGGGGACGCTGTCTCCTTATCTAGATCATCTCGAGCACCTCATCGCGTGCTCATCTCTCATCTCCTTATCTCCCGTTGGAACTAATCCCGCAAATAACCCTCGGTATCTTTATTCCCTTTGCTGGATGCTTCCTCATAATCCACTCTTATGTCGTGGTATCTTCTCCCACATGGGGCTTTATGGCCTTGCTTTTGATACTCTTCAAGTTGCTCTCCCCAAAGCATGGGCTATTGCTAGATGATTCTGGGGTTCGCCTGTTACGCCTCTCCCGAGGCTCCTACATTGACACAACATTGGCCACGACTACCGACTTGACCTTGTGGGGGGTTTCTTCTTCCGGCTTCTCACTCCCATTCTTCACCAACTGCTCTTTTGCCACTAGCAATCTCTTCCCTTCTGCGGCTGGGCCCCGCACGAGCCTGCTCTCCCGATTTCTTTTCTAACCCATCTACCTTCTCCATCATAGCTTTTAAGAAGGTTTAGGTGGCCTCCCCATCTTCTCTGGCCTTCTCACTTTCCACCCGTAAATATTCCTCCATTTTCTCCATCCACTCCGTCATCGAGACCTCCGGAGCTCTATGATTCCCATATCCTACCATCGTCTTATTTTGATCTTCTATTTTCTATACTGATCCCCACAGATAACGCCAACCGTGACGATTTTTTTTTCGTTCGAAGGGTAAAATAGGGAATTTATCCATTGAATAAACCTCACTCAACGGTGAATTTATTTGGTTAGTAGGAAACCACACAAACTTGACAAGCAGACAAGGTAAACACAGAGATTTATGTGGTTCGGCGGAGAATGGCTCCTAACTACGTCCACAAGAGAAAAGTGAGATATTTTATTACCACTCGGGGTCAAGACCTACCTAAGCTACAGATGGAGGAATGAACTATTACGGTGATAAGGCACCTTGGGTCTTACACAAGCCCGTTATAATTCTCTTAAGTGGTCGGGTAATTGATCAGCTTTCTCTCTTTATCTCTAGTTCTGAAGCTTCTTGGATTTTACAAGTAGTGAAAATGTAAAAATTACTAACCCTTGAATTTGTGACTTATACCTCTTTATATAGGCTTTAAAAGATATTGTCCCACCAACCATGATGTCACTCAATGTCACAAGGTCATCATTGCTACCCTTGAGTCATTACTTCTATCAACTTCTCAGCCAATCAAATAAGACATTGACAATTCCTTTGCTACTGTACCGGCCTCTAGCAGCTCTGTTTTGCCATTATTCTGCTACTGTACCGGCCTATGGCGGCTGGTAGATGCTACTTTCAATGAGAACCACTGCTTTCCCATCATCATCATTAGCCTTCTACAAACATATCTTTCTAAGTAGGGCATACATCATACGATTTCAATATTGGTCGGCCTGTGATCTTATCTTCGTCCCTCGGGTCGATATGCCAAAGTGGATGATGCTGATCAAAGTTCTCTCCAGCTATTTTCAACACGTCGGGCTTCACAGATAAGGATCTTATTGGGTTGGGCTATGCAAATTCTCAGGAAACTCCAAATCTACGCTCTTCATGTGATTGAGTCGATATCACAACTTGCTTCATCTTTAAGACGCTCTGTTCTCGGGACTAATCCTTTATATCATGAAGCTGAGTCTCTCTGTCAGATCTCTTCCCTCTCTGGGCCCTTATACCTTTGCTATCTCATTTTTGACGATGTAATCTCCACTATACCACTCCTCGATATTTGAACATTCATCAATGTAAAAAACTATCATAAACAAATATCAATTTTAAGTACTAATGTAATTTATTAATCAATTCAAATTATTTTTCAAGAAATTATCTCTTGAGCAAATCATGCTTTCTCCACATTCTAGAGAAACATTTTTCTTTGGATTTTTCAAAAGAAACAACATCAAATCTACCAAAATTATACATATATATGATCCCAACATCTATGTAATCTTCATTTCATTTAATTTTGATGGTTAATAAAACCCAAACAAAACGAAGTGCAAGTAGGCCAAAGTGAGTTAATGAAACAGCTTGAGTTCGTGAAATTAATTTTGTTGATGGTGTTTTTCGGGCACTATGTTATTTAAACAACACGACAGGGGTAAAAAGGGTAAATTCCCTTGTTGATCGAGACCGACCACTTTGGTTCGGATGACCGAGCACTATAAGGCCGGCAGAAACACTCTCAGTTCAAAGGACTATCATGACCGACCACATGAAGACCGAGCACATGACGAGGCGTGCTCAGGAAGATAAAGCATCCTATTCCTACAGAAAATGAATAAGTTGTCCTACTTTAATGGGGTAAAGTAGTAAGTTAATATCCTAATAGGATAAAGGGAGTAAATGTAGTTTTGATTAGGAATCCTTATGGGAAAAAAAGGAATAGTTTTGACTAGGAATCCTGATAGGAAAAGGAGACCATCTCCAAATTGGGAATTCTTGTACAAATAGGAATCTGATTTCTTCACCATTATAAATAGGAGGGTAGAGTGAGTGTAGAGAGACAAGTTGAAAGCATCTGAAAATCATCACAAGAGTGAGAGATTAGAATCATAGAGCTCTAATTTGTAAAAGCAAGGAAGAGACTCGAGGAGTGTATTTGAGTAATAAAAAGCACCATCCTGTTCTTGCCCGTGGACGTAGGTCGGATCCCAAAATCCGCCGAACCACGTTAAAACACCTTGTCTGATTGGCGTATTTTCTTGTTTTCCGCTAAATTTGCCTTTGGTCCCCCATAACCAAACAAATTCACAGTTGGAGGAGGATTTCCTCGGGAGTGATATTCCAGTATTACCCTGAGACCAAAATCCACCGTCAACAGTTGGCGCCGTCTGTGGGGAACTTCAACAAAAAGCAGATCACGTGATAAGACAAATGGCGGAAGACGGAAATCCCCAATCAGGAGGTCCGGCAATGGACTGGATGAAAAAGATAGAGGATAGCATGAGGTCTATGATGGATCGACTAGAAAAAATGGAAGGAGCAAACAACGAGGAACCTGAAACCGGGGCCGGCCAGAAAAGGAAAGAGAGGGAAAAAGGAAAAAGAGTAGTAGATATAAGCGAAGACGAGGGACCCAGAAAGAGAGGCCCTTATGGGATAAGATCTGAAGTGGTAGGAAGAGAGCCACGATCCGAAGACACATGGGAAGAGGAGGAACAATCACCCAACTCCTCCTCCGACAGTTTTTTCAACTCCGAGAGGATGAATAGAGAATACAACAAAGACGTACAGGAGACCTCCGAGCTCAAGGAACGCCACGCCCGGAACGACAGGAGAACAGAAGGACACAGAAGGCGACACGGGGGCACAGCCCGTGAAATAAAATCTTGGTTGAAAAAAGAGATGACCAGATGGGAAGAAAACCTCAAGATCGGCGCGGGAGACACCCGAGGCGAGGAAGAGGGGTCTCCCCTTACAGAAGAAATAAAAACAGCACAGTTCCCGAAGAGATTTAACATGCCGACCGTGGCACCATACAAAGGCCACTCCGACCCAAAATCCCACATTGAGAATTTTGTCCTCCTGATGGAAGTACAGGGGGTAACGTATGCAAAGTATTTCCCTTAACTTTAGGTGGACCTGCCATTCTATGGTATAGAAGTCTGGCCCCGGGGAGCATCCAGAGCTTCTCCCAGCTTAAGAAATCATTTATCCGACACTTCAAAGGAGCCTGCACCCCTAAAAAGACAATAGGAGAACTAAGGCTCATAAAACAAGGAGATGACGAAACACTAAAAAACTTCATTGAGAGGTACCACAACACCGTGCTCGAGGTCGGAGGATACGAATCCCAAGAGGCCCTGGAAAGTCTGAAAGGGGCCCTAAGGGTCGGGAAACTCTGGACCCACCTGAGGATCCATGAGACACCAGACTACGCTACCGCACTGGAGGTAGCCAGGAAGTACGTCCTCCTAGAAAGCGAGGAAAAAGTATCCCGGAGAAGGAACACCATCAGAGAAAGGACCACAACGTAAGGGGACATGCCACGAATGGGTGCAGAGACCTGCGGGAGCAGGTGGAAGACTTGGTGAAAGAAGGCTATCTCAGTGTGTACATGGACCATTCGATTTTTTAGGTCGACCAAGTTGATAGCGGAAGTCATCCGGTCGAATGCGTAGAAAGCTGAGATGAAGAGAGAATGTATTAAGAAGAGCCTTGCTTGTAGTGACCCTCGTAGAGTTGCAAGAAAGGCAACAGATCCCAAAAAGGTGAGTAAAACCTCTTCTGACTTAGGTTGATATTTGATTATGCTTGTTTGTTATGGCTTACACAATGATTTTGATATTTGTTTTACGGCTCGGGTCTGCTCTTGTACCGCCGAGACCGATGTCTCTTTCCGGCTCGGGTCTGCTCTTGTACCGCCGAGATCGATGTCTCTTTCCGGCTCGGGTCTGCTCTTGTACCGCCGAGACCGATGTCTCTTTCCGGCTCGGGTCTGCTCTTGTACCGTCGAGATCGATGATTCTTACAGCTCGGGGTCGGGCGATGTCCCACCGAGTCTGCTCTTTGGACTGGGGACGTAACATTCCCCCAGGGCCAAGTGTTTCTTACAGCTCGGGGTTGGGCGATGTCCCACCGAGTCTATCTTTGGACTGGGGACGTAATATTCCCCCAGGGCCAAGTGATTCTTACAGCTCGGGGTCGGGCAATGTCCCACCGAGTCTGTCTTTGGACTGGGGACGTAACATTCCCCCAGGGCCAAGTGATTCAAACAGCTCGGGGTCGGGCGATGTCCCACCGAGTCTGTCTTTGGACTGGGGACGTAACATTCCCCCAGGGCCAAGTGATTCAAACAGCTCGGGGTCGGGCGATGTCCCACCGAGTCTGTCTTCGGACTGGGGACGTAACATTCCCCCAGGGCCAAGTGATTCTTACAGCTCGGGGTCGGGCAATGTCCCACCGAGTCTGTCTTTGGACTGGGGACGTAACATTCCCCCAGGGCCAAGTGATTCAAACAGCTCGGGGTCGGGCGGTGTCCCACCGAGTCTGTCTTCGGACTGGGGACGTAACATTCCCCCAGGGCCAAGTGATTCAAACAGCTCGGGGTCGGGCGATGTCCCACCGAGTCTGTCTTTGGACTGGGGACGTAACATTCCCCCAGGGCCAAGTGATTCAAACAGCTCGGGGTCGGGCGATGTCCCACCGAGTCTGTCTTTGGACTGGGGACGTAACATTCCCCCAGGGCCAAGATTCAAACAGCTCGGGGTCGGGCGATGTCCCACCGAGTCTGTCTTTGGACTGGGGACGTAACATTCCCCCAGGGCCAAGAGATTCCAACAGCTCAGGGTCGGGCGATGTCCCACCGAGTCTGTCTTTGGACTGGGGACGTAACATTCCCCCAGGGCCAAGTGATTCAAACAGCTCGGGGTCGGGCGATGTCCCACCGAGTCTGCCTTTGGACTGGGGACGTGACATTCCCCCAGAGCCAAGTACCTCTTTCAGCTCGGGGTCGGGTTACGTCCCACCGAGTCAGCCCTTCGGACTGGGGACGTAACATTCCCCCAGGTCCAAGTGCCTTTCTCAGCTCGGGGTCGGGGTACGTCCCACCGAGTCAGCCCTTCGGACTGGGGACGTAACATTCCCCCAGGTCCAAGTGCCTTTCTCAGCTCGGGGTCGGGGTACGTCCCACCGAGTCAGCCCTTCGGACTGGGGACGTAACATTCCCCCAGGTCCAAGTGCCTTTCTCAGCTCGGGGTCGGGGTACGCCCCACCGAGTCAGCCCTTCGGACTGGGGACGTAACATTCCCTCAGGTCCAAGTGCCGTTCTCAGCTCGGGGTCGGGTTGCGTCCCACCGAGTCAGTCATTCGGACTGGGGACGTAACGTTCCCCTAGGCCCGAGCATCTCTCACAGCTCGAGACAGGATCACATGCCACCGAGCACATCATCGATAGCTCAGAGGCAAAATTTTCTCCTCACAATCGAGATTGGATCAGTCAGGGGTCAGGACCCCCAAATCTCTGGTACAGATATTACAGAGGAGGAGTCATTTTTAGTTTGGACAACAAGAGGAACTTCATCTCCTGATGGAACGACCCAAAGTAAGCAATTTTCTTTGAGGTGGATAATCATTCTGAATAGAGTCAGCATCTCCAATAAACCGAGGATATGAAGATAGAAACAGAAGACTTAGTTGATGGCAAAGACAATTTCTCGGTGATTTCTGGAGCGACCACCAGCAAGGCGATCAGCACACCATCTTTTTTTATAGTTCCCGGCATCAACTCACAAACTCGTTGTTACCGAGAACTAGGGGACAGATGTTGATGGTGTTTTTCGGGCACTATGTTATTTAAACAACACGACAGGGGTAAAAAGGGTAAATTCCCTTGTTGATCGAGACCGACCACTTTGGTTCGGATGACCGAGCACTATAAGGCCGGCAGAAACACTCTCAGTTCAAAGGACTATCATGACCGACCACATGAAGACCGAGCACATGACGAGGCGTGCTCAGGAAGATAAAGCATCCTATTCCTACAGAAAATGAATAAGTTGTCCTACTTTAATGGGGTAAAGTAGTAAGTTAATATCCTAATAGGATAAAGGGAGTAAATGTAGTTTTGATTAGGAATCCTTATGGGAAAAAAAGGAATAGTTTTGACTAGGAATCCTGATAGGAAAAGGAGACCATCTCCAAATTGGGAATTCTTGTACAAATAGGAATCTGATTTCTTCACCATTATAAATAGGAGGGTAGAGTGAGTGTAGAGAGACAAGTTGAAAGCATCTGAAAATCATCACAAGAGTGAGAGATTAGAATCATAGAGCTCTAATTTGTAAAAGCAAGGAAGAGACTCGAGGAGTGTATTTGAGTAATAAAAAGCACCATCCTGTTCTTGCCCGTGGACGTAGGTCGGATCCCAAAATCCGCCGAACCACGTTAAAACACCTTGTCTGATTGGCGTATTTTCTTGTTTTCCGCTAAATTTGCCTTTGGTCCCCCATAACCAAACAAATTCACAGTTGGAGGAGGATTTCCTCGGGAGTGATATTCCAGTATTACCCTGAGACCAAAATCCACCGTCAACAAATTTAATTTTAAAAATATAAGGGAAATTAATTTTGTACACAATGGTGAAAAGAAAAATAAAAAAGTGATCAAACCTTAGATAATAAAAAAAGGATTAAAAAAGAATAAAATTAAAAAAATAATTAAATATTTGAAAACCTATCAACTGATATCTATTAATAATAAGTGAAAGGAAATGTCAATTTTTTAATAACTCTATATATTAAATTAATATAAGCGTATCGCGGGACTCAACGTAAGCAAAGGGTAGCACTTGACGCATGAGGCCACGTCATGTCCCACAATTCTAATCAACAGCGAAGCGAGTGAGAGACAACGCGGAACGAGCTTTGAAGTTTGAAGATTCTTCTCTTCTGATCCAACTTCCACGTTACGCACTTTCTTCTCATTTTCTTCTCATTTTTTTTTTCACTATTCATTCTTCAATTCATCGTAGAAAAAGAAAAAGAAAAAGAGAGGATGATTTTGAATTGGTCAATGTTCCACTTTTGGACCTTCTCTAGCTTCTTTCACAATTCACAACAACCACCAAAAATTATATAAAACGATGATAAAATGGTGATAGAATAAAAATAAAAATTATCTATTTTAATCATTAAGAAACAAAATTAATAAAAAAAAAATTAAGGTAATTTTATGTGTTATTTTATCATTATTTTAAAAGTGCTGTTGTTTGGCCGAATGGAAAAAACTTAAAATTTTGAATTTTGTCTGTTCGGAAAATAATTTAGATATATGTGAGGACAAAATAGAATTTTCTCAGTTTGAAATCATGCTATAATACTCCTATGATCATTGATCAGAAACTGGCCCATTTTATAACAACACAACACAACTCCCCACTTCCTAGCTAGTTCCATATCATTTCTCTCCAATATCCTCTGCCTACAAAACCCTTTTCTCTTTTCTTGCATCTTTAATTTTATATGATCTCACTATCTTCTATTGCATTTGTTTGCCTACAAAACCCTTTTCTCTTTTCTTGCATCTTTAATTTTATATGGTCTCACTATCTTCTGTTGCATTTGTTTGCCTACAAAACCCTTTTCTCTTTTCTTGCATCTTCAATTTTATATGATCTCCCTATCTTCTGTTGCATTTGCATCAACTAGTGTGCTTTTCTGAGCGTGTTTGTGATCATTTGTTTATGAGAATTAGGAGGATGGAAAGGGGTCAAAAGATTCTGATCAGTGAGTTAACACATGGGAAGGATCTAGCAAAGCAGCTAAGGAACCATCTGAATCCATCATCATCATCACCTCAGGCTCGCGAATACTTAATCCAAAAGATTCTTTCTTCTTATGAAAAAGCACTTTCAATGCTAAACTATGATGCTTCCTCACCATGTTCCTTTCCCAACACTAGCCCAAGAAGCGAGGTTTCTGATCTAGATTGTAAAGATGTCTACAAGAAGAGGTGATTAATTAATTACTTTAATTTTCTAAACCTTACCCATGTAATTAAAGTAATTGTATTTGATCTAATTTGGGTTTGGCTTTGTGTAGAAAGACAATGCCTCGGTGGACTGAACAAGTTAAGGTTTGCTTAGGGACAGGATTAGAAGGGACTCTTGATGATGGTTATTGCTGGAGAAAATATGGCCAGAAAGATATTCTTGGAGCTAATTTTCCAAGGTGAGAACAATTTTTTTTTTTTAATTAAATCAACTTTTAATTACATTGTCTTTAACTAATTTAAATGGCAATGATTAAAATACGTGAGCTTTTGATTGAAAGATCCCACCTTTACTTCACTTGAAAAAAAAAAAAAAAACTTTCTTTCTTATCTAAAAAACGCCTTTTTGTTTGTGCCACACAACACATATCTATTCATAAAAATCCTGAAAATGCCCACAAATCATATAAAAGGACAAAGCCCCCCCTTTTTTTTTCACCTTCCCTTTGTAAAAAATGCTTAGCCGGATAACTTTCTGTATATATATTTACTTATGGGCAGACTTCGTACACTGGGTGGCCCTTTATTTATTATATGAACTTATCCAAAGTCACCTAATGAGTAATTACAGCTTCATTTCTCTGAGCTTCTGACAAAACATTCAAGTTTTGTTTTTTTTTTCCCGGTGCTTTTCATTATTAATAGAGTTCATGCATCTGTATAGTTTCTACGATGATAGAAATTCATATGGTCATTTTGGTTCCTTTTCCATGTAGGCCATATCTTTCATATCTCATTTTGTGGACAACTCTCCACTAAAGACCTATAACTACAAAATATCAAAGCCCTGGTCCCCCAAATTGTCAAAAACCTCTGGTCCTTAATATTCAAATTTAAAAGCAATGGACAAGCTAGTTAGATTCAATTGTTTTTCACTTTTCTGATGTTGGGTGTCTTTTTGCACGCATGCATAAGTTTCCAATGGCAGACCAAATAATACATCGTCACGAATTTTATTGGTTATGTTGACACATTCTTTATCTAAACAAAAATTTCCTTAATTTTGCAGAGGGTATTATAGGTGCACTCATCGTCATGCACAAGGTTGTTTGGCAACTAAACAAGTTCAAAGATCAGATGCTGACCCTACAATCTTTGAGGTGACATATAGAGGGAGACATACATGTAGCCAAAACTCTAATTTAACATTGGCTTCAAATTCATTAACAAAAGAAGAAGTGTCCATTGATCAAAAGAAAGAGAATGAAGAAAAACCAAAACAAGCAAATGAGGCATTCCTCAAGTTTGGAACAGAGCTTAAAGTTAAGACTGAGGAATTGGACACTGGAGAGAGCATCTTTCCTTCATTTTCTTTCCCAAATGAAAATGTTGAAGACAATTTGTTTTTGGAGAACAATTTCATGGCTAGTTTCTCGCCGACGTTTATCTCTCCGGCAACATCAGAATCCAACTACTTCTCGATGTCACCGTGCCATATGAACAACTTTGGATTAGGCTGCAGCAACAATGTGCAAACTCCAGAGTCTGATCTAACAGCTGAGATAATTTCAACTCCAACTTCAGTCACCAATTCGCCATTTGGGGACTTCGATTTCTCGCTTGCTAGTGAGGATTTGATCACAAATTTCCAGTTTGACAACTTTGATAATTGCTTCTAGGTTATTAAAATAGATGGTGCACTTGGAGATCCTAGCCAGCATTGGAACTGTACAATTAGAAAGTCTCCTCTATATATGGAGCTGGCCAAGAGAGTTTAATTGATTTGGTAGTTGATTTTCGAAATTAATTTGTAACTTATTTTCTGTTATTTTCTCTTCATTGTAGTTAGTTTGATTGGTATTTTTCTTGGATTTGCAAGGATTACAAATCTAGGCACTAAATTTCTGGTCCCATGTAAAATTTTCTGAGTCATAATATAAGCTACATCAGTGCTATTCATATGTTTGAAAAAAGAAAAGAGTACTTTTGTTGTTTCCTAAGTGCTATCAAACGAAATTTAATATGCATCAACCAGATCCATTATTATGCCAATATTCAACATTAAACCATAAATCTTAATAAATAAAGAAAAACCTGGAAAATATTGAAGATAATGAAAAACGAAATCCAAGTCGAGATGCCTTTGTCCTTAAGAACTTATTAGCCCATGCCTCGGTGCTTTACGGGTGCTATGTGGCTAATATTCTCCCAGGATTCCTTGGATACTTCTTGTTGAAGGGGCACTCCTTTAACAAGATCTTGAACTAGGAAGAATGGTGGAAACTCTCTCTTGACTCTAAAAAATGACTTTCTTAGACCATGGATACTTATGATTATCTGGATGTTAAGGAAAGAACATAAGACTCCCTTATATAGGCATGGAAGGGTGCCTTTAAGGGCACCCTTTGGTTTGGGGTGTAACCCTCCTAAGGGTTATACCCCTTCCATGTACATTTTGGAGCCTAGAGGTGTGTTCTTACAAATTTAGAGAACATGTCCCTACATGTTTGTGTCCTTCCCATAGGGCACTATCCAAGGGACATGACCCTCCTTCATCCATACTATATATTTAGAGAATTTACAACAATCCCCCACAATTCTCTAAATATTAATGCAGACACTTGAGAGAGTTTCCGTGAAATAAAACTGCATCGAAATAGGTAGCTTTCGCCTTGAACCTTTCATAGTGAATGAAAATCGGATTTACTTGGCGAACTAGTGACCCATAGTCTTGAACTATTCTGTCGTTGGTGTAAACCAAGATAATCTCCAATACACAGCTTTACTTCTACCATTTCTCATTCTACAGTTATGTTCATTTCGACTATGAATATTGGTCCTGGATTCATCAATCACTTTAGGGAATTCAGCCTGTGAAAATCCCATGGAAGCGACCTCACTTCTTACTTGAAATAGGTGATCTACTATAAATATGTAATCTGCCTTTACCCCCATTAGGACTTTTCTCATAATATAGTGATCATTAAAAGCCTTAGCTTATCCTAACCTTGACAGACAGCACTCTGCGTCATTACAGGAATGAGAAAGAGTATAAAACTCTACAGTACTTATTTTGAATTGCACAGAGTTTCAGTTGTCCTTTTGAACCTAGATCTTGGAATCTCCAGTCAGCTAGGTTGGGTTTCCACAGTGAAAATTCTTAATTTATAGGCTTCAAGCTCATTCCTCTCAATGACTTCTCAACTTGCTCTTTAGGTAAACCTTTAGTAAGTGGATCCGCTAGGTTTTCCTTCGACTTGACATAATCGATCGAAATTATGCCACTTGAGAGCAGTTGTCGTATGGTATTATGTCTGCGACGTATATGTCGAGACTTACCATTATACATTGTATTTTGGGCTCTCCCAATAGCCGATTGACTATCACAATGTATGCTTATCGCTGGCACTGGTTTGGGCCAATTTGGAATATCCTCTAGGAAATTTCGAACCCATTCCGCTTCTTTCGATGTTTAGTCTAATGCTATGAATTCTGATTCCATAGTAGACTGGACAATACATGTTTGCCTCGAGGATTTCCATGACACAGCTGCACCACCAAGTGTGAAAATAAATCCAATTGTAGATTTGGAATCCAATGTATCAGATATCCAGTTAGCATCGCTGTATCCCTCTAGAATAGTAGGATATCTTGTATAATGAAGACCATATTTTGAGGTTTCTCTCAGATATCTCAAAACTCTTACTATGGCTTTCCAATGGTTATGTTCTGGATTGCTTGTATATCTGCGAAGCCTGTTTACAGCTTGAGCGATATCAGGTCGTGTGTAATTTGTGAGATACATCAGACTTCCGATGATTCTCGAATACTCTAATTGCGATACGCCTGAGCCAGTATTCTTTGATAAATGAAGAGTTAGGTCTACATGAGTTCTAGCCACATTTAGATCTCATTTATTATATTTATCAAGTATCTTCTCAACATAGTGAGTCTGAGATAATATATATCCTTCTGATGTTCTGGAGATCTTAATTCCTAAGATCACATCAGCTACTCCTAAATCTTTCATATCAAATTTGCTGGTTAATACTTTCTTGGTAGATTGAATCATCTCATGATTACTACCAATTATCAGCATATCGTCTACGTAGAGACACACAATGACATATCATTTTTGAGTTGATTAAGTGTATATACACTTATCACACTCATTGATTTTGAACCCACTTGACAACATCTCTTTGTCAAATTTTTCATGCCATTGTTTAGGTGCTTGTTTTAATCCGTATAAGGATTTTACAAGTTTGCACATCTTCTATTCTTTTCCAGGAACATTGAAACCTTCTAGTTGTTCCATGTAAATCTCTTCATCTAGTTCACCATTTAAGAATGTCGTCTTTACATCCATTTGATGTATTTCAAGACCAAATATAGCTGCTATGGCTATGAGCATTCTTATTGACGTGATACGAGTCACTGGTGAATAAGTGTCAAAGTAATCAAGGCTTTCTTTTTGTCTATAACCTTTTATGACAAGTCTTGCCTTGTATTTATCTATTGATCCATTCGGTTTCATCTTTCGTTTGAATATCCATTTGTAGCCCAGTGGCTTACAACCTGGAGGAAGATCAACCAACTCCCAAGAATGGTTTTGTAGGATGAAATCAATCTCACTATTGATAGCCTCTTTCCACAAAGGTGCCTCCGACGAAGACATTGCTTCTTTATAGCTTTGAGGCTCATTTTCTAACAAGTATATCAGAAAATCGGGTCCAAATGACTTAGATGTTCTAGCTCTTTTGCTACGTCTAGGTTCAATTGCCTCATCATTTCCATGTTGATCTGACTCTTGGTCAACCTGATCACTGTCTTTGACAATATCAATAGTTCTTTTGAGAGACTCTGTTCTTTGTCTTTCCTTACAAGGAAATGTCTCTTTAAAAAATATCGCATTCCTTGACTCAATTATCATATTCGGATTGATGTCAGGAATCTCAGACCTATGTACCAAGAATCGATACACACTACTGTTGCGAGCATATCCAATGAATATACAATAAATAATTTTGGGTCATATTCTAACCTTCTTAGGTTTAGGAACCATTACTTTGGCAAGACACCCCCACACTTTCACATATTTGTAGGAAGGTACGTGACCTTTCCACAATTCATATGGTGTCTTGTCCAAGCTTTTTTGAGGTAGCTTGTTCAGAACGTAGTTGGCGGAAAGCAAAGCTTCCCCCCACAAGTTCTAGGGAAAACCAGAGCTTGTCAACATAACATTCATCATTTCCTTCAACGTTCGCATTTTGCACTCAACAATCCCGTTTTGTTGAGGCGAATAAGGAGCAATAGTTTCGCGAATAATTCTATGATTGGAACAATATTCACCAAATGGTGACACATATTCACCACCTCTATCACTTCTGATTCTTTTGATTTTCTTGCCAAGTTGATTTTTAACTTCGTTCTTATAGTGTATAAAGCTCTCAATAGCTTCATCTTTGCTCCTCAACAAATACATATAACAGAATCTTGTGCTATCATCGATAAAAGTGACAAAGTACTTTTTACCGTCTCTTATTTGCACAATATTCATATCACACGCATCATAGTGTACAAGTTCCAAGGGTTCAGAACTTCATTCTATGGAATGAAATGATGTTCTATGCATTTTTACTTCAACACATGCCTCACATTTATGTTGGTTATCAATTGCAAATTTAGGTATAAGGTCTGTAGGCATTGCATTTTTGCATGTGAAACCCGATGATGAGTCTCAATTGGAGGCACTACCTTTTTAGCTAAGGATATTGCGGGAAACAGAGGTCGGAAGGGGAAATTCAGAATAAGTACGTCATCAAATTCATTTTTACGAGTTCACTGGCTTCGTTAGTGCTGCGTTCGTTACTTCGTTCGAACGTCAAACAGGTTGCGGGCGTTCGTGCAGCGTTCTAAGAGGCGTTCGAACGGTGTCGGTAATTCTGGTTTTGCTGCTAGCCTCAACCCAAGCCCAATTAGCCCACCAAGCCCATAAGACACATCCCAATTAAATTAAATATTAATTAAATTAAATATTAACTAAATAAAATAATTAAATCACCTACCAATTTTTAATATATCACTTCCTAATTTAATAAATCACTCACCAATTTAAAAAGATTAAATGCCTAATTAAAATCAATCATAACAAATTAAATATATTGTATTCCTAATCTAGCCAAGATTTGTCCCCCCTTAATCTAATCCTTTCCTTGTTGGATACCAAATCAAATCCCTATCCATGCAAACCCTAATGGACAACTATAAAACACACACTAATTGCAACCCTAATGGAGACTCTCTAAGACACGACACAAACAAAAATAAAGCAAAAAACCTCAGCCAAGCAACAACTCTTCACAGCCTCCAACGTCACAAAACTGCCACGATCCCACATCCCCTAGCCACTATTCTCCATAAGCCAACAGCCCTTAAGCGCAAACTGACCAAGCCATCTTCAAAACAATCACTCTCTCTCTCTAGCCCTTCACGTCGTCAAAGCCACTAAACACAACCCTAAAAGACACTCAGCCACACACCAATCTGCCATCATCAATCAAACGTAACCCTTCACACATAAGCCTGAAATTGCCGCATCAAACCCTAACAATAATGTAAGCCACGATCCCGCATGCCCCACAAACAACCAGCCACGTACAAGCAGCAACTTAAGCCACGAACCACCCTTCAACCTCCCTCATAATCACGTTGCAGCCCACGCCACACGTCCCTCAACTTAACCCACCCAACTCACGCCCCATTCAACCCCACAAACTGCCCTTAACCAACCAACAAATCAGCGCATGAAGCCCTCTCCAAATACCTCAATTCACGCCCAGTCCTACACCCAAAATATCACTAAATACTGCCCGCAAATAGTCCCTGTAACTGCCGAGAGAATCCCCCATAAATACAACCCTTAAACAAACGAAACTGTCCAGTATTGCACCCCGAAACTGCCACCAAAACAGCCTATAAGCCGACCCTTAACCACCCAAAAACAGTAAGCTAAACTGCACCCAAAACTACCCAAAAACAGTCCCCGGAAATACCCCAAAACCATTCCCTAAAAACCTTAAAAAACAGTAACATAAAAACTGCATTCATAATCTTTAAAATAATCACACACAACTGCACAAAGAACCCACAAAAAAAACTTGGAACAGTCCGTTGAAACGTCAAAACAGGTGACCTGAACAGTGAGCAGCAAAACAGAGGCCGAACAGTAGCAGAACGGAGTCCAAACAGCAAAGCAGTGAGCTAGGACGCTAAACCAGTGAACCGGAGAAGTTGAGGAGCTGTACCCTTCCGACGTCCGTGAAACGCAAGTCCGAAAACGACTTAAAAGGTTAGACCTGAGGGTACCTTTCACACTTGTTTTTTTTATTTGATTTTTATTGATTCTTTTAATTGTGTTTTAATTATTTATTGAATATTGTTTGCATGCGATGTGTGTTGTGGCCATTGATTAAAACGGAAAATACGTCGTCTCTCGTGGTATATAGGATGGAAACCCAGACGTAAATTCCGTAGCCGATTCCGAATGGACGGTAGTGCGGTCTGTACTTGGGATACAACTCCACGTACCACTTGAGTAAACAGCGTATATTTCGCTTTATGTTATTTTGATTATTCTCACTTTATTATTCCGTCTTTTAATTTCCGCAAGTTATTTATTTATGTTATGATACGATCGAGCGCATGGGCTTAGTAAGTGTAATGAAAGATCCCCTATGGGGAAGGGTTAAAGCCCTTTACCACGATGCTTTGCCGCGCCGATTGATGTGTGTTCGGTTGAATGCAAGACACGTTCTATCGGACATATTAAGTTTGATATGATTGTCTTTATTTTTGTATGTATGATGCGATCGAGCGCATGGGCTTAGTGAGTTAGTCCAAAGGTCCTCTATTTGAGAGACAAAGAGCCTAAAAGGCCACATTTGTGACACCACTTCGCCGCGCCGGACGAAGTGTGTTTGGGTTGAATGTACGTTCAATTGGGCATACGAAGTCCTACACTTTTATTGTCTTTATTTCATGTATTGTGATGTGACGCGCATGGGCTTAGTATGTTGGTCTAAAGGTCCTCTCTTTGAGAGACAAAGAGCCCCAAAAGGCCACCTTTACGGCAGTACTTCGCCGCGCCCCTTTATTTTGTTGTTTAGTATGACGTCTTCTTACATGATCATGCATCATATCACATTGCGCATGGGCTTAGTATGTTGGTCTAAAGGTCCTCTCTTTGAGAGACAAAGAGCCTAAAAGGCCACCTTTATGGCAGTACTTTGCCGCGCCTCTTTTATTTAGTTATTCGCTTCATAACGTCTTTTTGAAAATTCATGCATCATATTGCATTGCGCATGGGCTTATCAAGTGAGATTAAGGGTCCTCCACTTTGAGGGGTGAAAATGCTTGAAAGCTACCTTTGCTACAATGATTTTCCGCGCCCCTTAATCTGTTGTTATGTACGAGAACTCATATATTCATCTGTTCATGTATGTGTCATGTCATTTACTGCATTTTGAAGGTCACTACTATAACCCCGTTCGAACGCGTTCCGAAACGCCGCACAAACGCATGTTTTCTGTCTGGTCCCGTTCGAACGCGTTATCAAACGCTATACGGACGCGAACCTTCTGTCTACATGTGCGTCTGTGTCTATATCTATCTTCTTTTGCACCACGTCATGGCATGCTTACTTTAATGCCTAATTGCATCCTTAAGTGTCTTTTTGCATTATGTACTAAGTTGGCTCTTTTATTTATGCATGGACATATAATGGCTATTTGTTTATGATATGTCTATGAAATCACATGTTCACCATTATTTGATTCGCCTCTATGTGTGCTTGTGTGGTTAGTGTGTGCTTGTGTTTCCATGAATATAATATGCCAATGAAGTTGTATGTTCGTTGCTATTTTGATGTACTTTCAGCATGCAATCTTAGATGTGAAATATATGCAAATTTAGGTGTAAGTTTTATTTTTGTGCATATGGATTTAGAAGCATGATACTCTTGGAAATAAATGTTACTTAAGCTTGATTAAAGTATTACACAAATCCTTTCATTACAAGTAACATAAGTGAGGGACCATTCCGAACCCAACGGTTTGAGGTCTTCCCTTGCGAGGGGTGAGTGCGGCCTTAAATCTCATTTTCCCGGTTCACACCGGGTGGCGACTCCATCATTCTCCGGTTTAGTCCTATGTGGCTACTCCGTACTCCCAACCGGGCCGCGAGCTCGGGACAGCATGCGTCGCCCCAGATCCTGTGTTCCCACAAGGTCCATGTTAATTAATTTATGCATTGAATCATAATTAACATGTCATAACCTCCCATGTCATACATTTTATGACTCAATAATATAAGCGGAAGTTGTAGCTTTATTATTAGCACTGTGTCGATTGACAGTCATTACATTGAACTTGAAAAAGCCCCCTGTGAGGTATCATTTCCCTACATAAACATCATTTTTAGACAGTATAAACTTGTCAGAAATAAATACAAGCTTAAAGCCATTCTTACTAAGGAGAGAGCCCAAGACCAAGTTCTTCCGAATATTAGGAACATGCAGAACATTCTTCAATGTAAGCTTTTTCACAGATGTCATCTTCAGAACCACTGTGCCTTGTCCAACCACTCTAGAGGTAGACGGGTTTCCCATTGTCAGATGATCGCCACCATCGATCTTCTGATACGAGGAAAACATCTTGCTATCATAGGGCACTACCCAAGGGACATGACATTTCTTCATCCATACTATATATTTAGAGAATTTACAACATACCCTTTGGCACAAGCCCAAAAAAAAAAAAACTTTAGCATCTAATTATCAAGGCTTAAAATCCAATTACAAATACTTATTATACTCAACTCAAGTCACACATTACATTAATGGGTATAGCCGAAGAGTCGATTCCTAGTTGGCGGATGAACGAGATATTTATAATATGAATTATTGTTGTATCCGAAAAGCCATGGTAGCTTCAAAACCATAAATATTTTAGCCGCCTCATATCAATATTTTAAAAATTGGACCGATGATTGAATCAATAATCTAAAAAGTTTAATGAATCATTGGTTCAATCGGTTAAACTGTTCTAGTTGAATTGACAAAATCAGTTGATATCATAAATAATTTTAATTAATTCAAAATTATAAAAAATATTTATTTTCAATTTTTGTTTTAAAAAATGAGTTGAGAACCGGCTGGGATGGTTCACCGGCTTTATCGATTTTGGCTGGTTTTTTAACCATCCTGATTATTAGGGTTCAAATAGACCGAACTCACAATCAATTCTCGATTCGAGCAATTCAATCAGTTGTTCCTGTCCGATTTTCAAAAGAATGACTCAAACAAAGGACACCGAGAAACCACATGGCTAATTTAATTATTGTGGAAGATCGTCAATCCTTTCCTCCTATCACTCTTGATAAAGTAAATATTGAAGGGGATATATAAAATCCCTTACACCACCTCGAGGCCTATGGCTCGATATTTGTTGCTCCAGCAAATCGTTAATTGCGTAAGAGACCTTCACTTTGTGGAATGTATAAAAGCTATCATCAAGCTACAAACATCAAACAAATAGGCTTCCATGTGGTGAAGGGATATATATCTCCTTTATAAAAGATGGATCTTTTATGAAGATGTACAAGTTATCACCCCAATAACAATAACATTTTGTTTGCTTTGAATATATAATTGAGCTTGAGCCCATCAGCCTGAGCCCGTTGGTTTCTCTTATGGCTTTATTCTAAGTTCAATTTAGGAAGTCTCCTGCGAGATGCGTAACTTAAACTCGGCTACTTTGAGTCATATATATGTTGAGGTTGAGGGTGCATTCATTGTACCATCATATTAGTATAGTGGAACATCTGAAATATTGAAAGAACCTACATGACTTAAAGTAATAAGATTCAATCCTTGAACGTTGCATAAAAAAAAAAAGGCCTCATATATAATTAACGATTTGCTTAAAAAATAAACATCAAATAATAATAATAATAAGCCTCCACATGGTGGTGGGAGATTTTATCCCCTTCAAATATCATCTTGGTGTCCTATCTGTACTCAAATGCAGTGCTACATCGAATTGACAGACTACTTTCGATGCAGATATACACAAAATTGAGCACTGAGCACTTTTGTAAATGGACTGAAGACGTTTTGAGTTTATTTTTAAACGGATTGAGCATTTCCGGACGCAGATGTTCACAAACTTGTTAAACTAGATGATTGTTAGTGTACTGGATCGAAAAGTACAATTCAAATCATCGGCGTTTGATTAAAATAATTTAAAATTTCAAACATAATTGGGAAATAATCAATCTCAAAAATACACTAAATATTATACCTTATCGAAATTTATTAGAAACATTTTGTAATTAAAAAATTATATTCACGTGCTAGGCCATATATCAGAAATTAATTATAAACATTTTGTAATTAAAAACTTATATTCACGTGCAAGGCCATATATCAGAACAGATCAAATCATTAGGATAATGAAAAATTTATCATGCAAAAAACTCAGAGTTGACCAGTCCTCTTAGCACACTTGTGAGAATCCTCTATAGAGACCGTATTATTATCAGAAGCCTGTTCCATTAGATTAGTTTAATTTATCTTTTTGGCACGTCCAAATACTTGAAACCCTGGTGGTTTTTCACAGTACCCATTTCGAGGAGGGTAAAAACTTATTGTTGTATTACCCATCATAGATGACTTGAAAGGCCCAAGGGCCTGGAGAAGGGTATGGACCCTGGCCTGCAATGAGGCATTCTCCTCGAGGAGATTTTCTGTGGATAAAATAATGATGGTTCCGACCCAACCACATTGAAGTATGGATTGAGGATGCTCCGTATGTTTGGGTATCCCGACCCGTGGAGGTTTCATTTGTAAGGTATGAAGAACCTGACCTGAGGAGCTTAGATGAAGTCATGCCCGACCAGTTCAAGAAGCATGACATATGCCCAACCTGAAAATGAGTGCATCTAGAAAGTTAATGATGAAAATAATAAAGTAACGGTTCACACGAAGGCGTGAGTCCTACCAGTCGTCATAGGCCAATACATTGGCAAAATAGCTGGCTCGTAGGTTGTCAAAGAGGGCAGTGGCAGCAGTGACGAAATGGGTAATGATGACTAAGTGATGCAGAGTGACATCAGTGTCGTTTGTAAAGGGGTTTTGGGAATTATAAAAAGGGGTTAAAGTCATTATAGAAGGGGTTGGAAAATGGTGAATTAGCAAACCTGATATTTCACTTTGTAATTTGATAGCAAAAATACTAGAAAGTAGCTAGTGAGATAGACAGAAAGCGAGTCGTGTACCCGACCACATTATGATAGGCAGATCGGGTTAGTCATTACCCTAGGAGTTATTTATGTTGTAATGCAGTCTAATCTCCTTATTACAAGATCAGGCCGGTATTTACCCCTAGGTCAATAAAATCATTCTCATTTTCTCATGTGGACGTAGGTTGGTGCTACTCTCCACCGAACCACGTTAAACCATGTTTCTGTGTTTGTTTGTCTCTTAGCAGTTTGTGCGGTTCCCACGGTACTAGTTAGAGGAGGTTAGTTCAATGAGTAATTCTCAATCTTGCACTTGGAACGAAAAATAACCGTCAATAGTTGGTGTCGTCTATAGGGAATGGTACAAAAAGTAACAAACACAATAAGGCGATGGCAGGAGATGAAAACCACATAGTTGGAGAAGCATCGAAAAAATAGTGGATGCAGAAGTTGGAAGAGAGCTTGCGACTGGAACGGAAGAAAGCCCTGGAAGAGAGGTGACCAAAACCTTTATGGAGGCCTTGATGAAAAGAACTGAAACATTGGAGAAGAGGTTGGGAGAGCAAGCTCTTGCGGATCATAGTAGTAGAAGGAAAGACATTGCCAGTGGAAAAAAATGGTTGGTGAAGAAATGGAGCATGAGGCCGGGAGAAGAAAACCAACCAGAGTGAGATTAGTGGTTATAGCCAGCATGACATCATCAGATAGGCCTCGAGAAATGCGTGACGACAGACGAACACTCGATTCATCTAGCATCAACCCATATCTCAGGGAGTATGATTCGGGGTGTTACGAGGAGCAAGAATAAATAGCTCTGTGATAAATGAGACGTTGTGGTTGAGGAGAAGATTGTGAGGAATTCTATAGCAAGTGGTGAGAATATGCTGAAGACCACTGAAGGGACTGGTTTCATCGGAAAATAAAAATATGAGAGATGGGTACACGAGGAGGTGCTCGGGAAAATCAGGATTTGGAGACGGAATCTCTTTTCACTCGGGAGGTACTGGACGAGGCATTCCTGATGATATTTTCCATGCTCGTTATCGAAATGTACAAAGGAAATACTGACCCAAAATTACACTTGGAGAAGTTTGTACTGCTGATGGAATTTGACATCAGGGAATTTGACCCTTTCCTTTTGTACGTCATTTGAAAGGAGCTTGTGCTCCAAGAAAGCTGATCGGTTCATTACAAGACGATGAAACAGTGGGATGATAAGCCGCTCAAAAGTTTTTTAGATCGATATTGTAATTTGGTATTGGAGGTCGGGGCGTATGAGTCCCCTGAAGCTCTGGAAAGTTTGAAGGGCGCACTAAAGTTGGGCGATTGTGGTCCCACTTTAGGATCCAATAGATGTCTGACTATGTCATTGCCTTAGGGTACGTTAGAAGGTTTGTGTTGCGGGAGGAAGAGGAAAAAATAGCCCATAAGGTAACACTCGGGAGAAGAAATAAGTGACAAGGGACAACCGTCGGGATAACAATGGTTGGAGAGGCCCGGGTCTAAGATAGGAATTCAGGCCTTTGGCTCAAAGGAACCCAGTTCCAGAATGAACGCTCCTGATCAAGGTTGCCTAAGTGATGGGGGCACAGTGTACACCGCCCTTAATAGACCTTTGTCTTAGTTGGCTCAAGAGATACAAGACAAATGGATATTAACAAAACTTAACTCGAGAAAGTTCCCAATTGACCCGAGAAACAACGGGGCCTATTGCTCCCACCATAATGAGAATGCCCATGAGACCGATGGGTGTAAAGAATTGAAGGAGCAAGTTGAAGATCTGGTTAGAAATGGCTACTTGAAGGAATGCATAGACCATGAAACCATGTGGGCTAGACAACGTCGCGAGCAGTGACTTGTGTTCACAATAGCAGACGGAAGTACATTGGCTGGAGATTCAAACCTGGCCAGGAAGAATTACTGCCGAATCAATGTCTCCGAGGTGTTGAACAATGAAAGAGCCCAAAATATTCAAAAGCCCAACATGTTACTATAATGTTCATTGAAGAGGACGTTTAGCGAGTAAGTTACCCCCACGATGACGTGCTTAGAATCGCTGCCACAATAGGCGGGTCGAATGTGGACATGATATTAGTGGATCCAGGGAGCGTTGTAGATATTATATTAAAATATGCTTTTAACGGGCTGGGTGTGGAGTTTACTACATTGATAAAGGATGATACCCTTATTTAAAGGTTTAGGGGATCGAGTTTTGTTCCTCTGGGTCGAGTACAACTCATAATGACCATTGGAGGAAGCCCTCAGTCCCAAATCATCTTGATGGATTTCACAGTGGTGTATTGCTTGACTAGCTACCACGTGATTCTAGAGAGGCATTTTATAATGAAATCAAGAGCAACAATGTTGAGCTATTGCTTGAAGTTAATATTCCCAACTCGGGATGGAGTCGAGATTATTTTTGGAAGCTAGATAATGGCAAGAATCTATTTCGTAACAACTTCGAATGAGACCCCAGGGTAGAAAAGAAAAGAGCGGGAAAAATTGACTGAAGTGAAGACAACTGACCCTTGACCCGGTGAGAGTATCCAATGTGGAGAAACTAAAGAGGAACTAGAAACAGTGGCACTCAGTGGCTCAGAGAAGTTAGTAAAGGTCAGGGTCGGGTTGGAGCAAAACATGAAAACAGAGCTCATTCAATTCTTTAGGGAATATGTTGATGTTTTAGCTTGGAGTCATAAGAATATGTCTGGGATTGATCCCCGGGTCATAAGTCACCGTTTTTCGATTGATCAGGTTCACAAGACAATGAAGCAAAAAATGAGGACCTACAATTAGGAACGGTATGAGGCAATCCATGCAGAAGTGGACAAGTTTTTACAAGCTGGGTTCATCACTGAAGTAAAGTACTCATAGTGGGTAGCAAAAGTTGTCTTGGCAAAAAAGACAAATGACAAATGAAGAATGTTTGTAGATTTCTTAGACTTGAACAAAGCTTGCCCAAAGGATAGCTTCTCACTGCCTAAAGTTGATCAGTTGGTGGATTCAACAGCCTGTCACACGCTTATTAGTTTTATGGATGTGTTCTCTAGATACAACCAGATCTGGATGTTTCCTAAGGATGAGGAGAATCTATCATTCATTACAGATTAGAGGCTTCACTATGACAAAATGATGCATTTTGGGATGAAGAACACAATGGTAACATATCAAAGGTTGATAAATCGGGTCTTCAAGCTCCTCATCGATAAAACCATGAAAGTTTATATTGACCACATGATCATAATATTGGTGTTGCCTGAGGATTATTTGAAGGACCTCATGAAGTCTTTTTAACTAATGAGGAAATATGAGCTGAGATTGAACCCAGAGAATTATACATTTGGCGTATCATCTGGAAATTTCTTGGGGCATATGGTCTGTACGAGGGTCATAGAAGCCAATCCCTAGAAGATCAAGGCGGTGATAGACTTGAAATCCCCGAGGACAGAAAAAGAGATCCAGAGTTTGACTAGTCAGGTTTCATCACTTAATCAGTTCATTTCCAAAGCTACCGACAAGTGTCACGTCTTCTTTCAAATAATAAGAAGGCAAAAAAAAAAGAGGTAGATGAACCAGTGAGTGTGAGGATACTTTCCAGCAGCTTAAGAGTACTTGACCCGAGTTCCACTTATGGCTAAGCCAACTTCAAGTGTGAAGTTATTTATGTACTTAGTTGTTTCACCATATGCCGTTAGTTTAGTTTTAGTATAAGAAATTGATAAGATCCATGATTTTATGTACTACTATAGTAAGACGTTCTTAATCGCATAAACTAGGTACCTGCCTCATGAGTTGATTGCATTATCAATAGTTACAGCAGCCAGAAAGTTAAACCTTTATTTCCAAGCACACCCTATCAGGGTATATACTAATCATCCCCTAGGTAAATCTTGCACGAACTAGAAACATCGGGTCATCTTGTGAAGTGGTCGGTTGAGCTCAATGAGTATGATATTTGTTACCTTCCACAGGTATCCATTAAGGGGCAAGCTTTGGCCGATTTTGAGGCTAAATTCACAATAACTCAAGTGTTGGTGGTCAGGGAAGAAGACGATAGATGGGAGTTGTATGTGGACAGGTCAGTTAGTTCTCTAGGTTTTTGGCCTGGTATCATCCTTAGTAACATGTGTGGAGAGAAGATAAGTTGTGTATTGAGGTTGGCATTTGAGGCAACCAATAACGAAGCCGAGTATGAGGCAATCCTGGTCGGGTTGAGATTATGTGATGTAGTTGGTGTCATAGATGTGGTAGTAAAGAGTGACTCACAGTTGGCTGTCCAACAACTGAATAACGAGTTTCAGGCTAGGGAGTCCAATATGGTAGCTTACCTCGGGGAAGTGAAGAAACTGCCGGAAGGAATGTGAAATGTCACTTTCAAGCATATAAGTTGGTATCGTCACTCAAGTTTAGGATTCCACCGGTCATACCATCTGAAAATAATCAGGCCAAAGAACGTGGGAGGTGCATATGTGATGGAAGTGGAAACATAAGCCAAACCAACCTGGATGGACCATATCAAGAAATATCTAGAGTCTGGGGAGATACTTGAGGGTACACGATGCCTTAGCTGATGTGTCTTGGACCCCATGATGCTAATTATGTCATAAAAAATATCCATGAAGACATTTTTGGAGTTATGGCGGAGGAATATCAATCACGTATAACAGGTAAGGCTACTATTGCCCTATAATGCATTAGAACGGGATTAAGGTGGCTCATGCCTATGATAGATGTCAGACAAATGCAAATGTGCCCAAGCAACCTCCCAAGCGGTTGACGATTTTGTCTAGCCTATGGTTGTTTGCCCAATGGGAATTAGATCTTATTAGTGCACTGCTTATGGGTAAAGGACAAGCCAAATATGCCATTGTGGCTATAGATATTTGTTAGGGTTGGTGCTCAGAGCGTCAATTCCCTATTGTATTTCCTTGTAAATACTCTTGTAAACATTTTATTATGAATAAAATAAACAGTTTCTATAATATAATATATCTCTTGATATGGTAAAGACATAATTGACCTTAGAATGATTAGTCATGATGCAGTTACAAAAGCGTCGCAACTGACATTGAGTTGTATCATGATGTTGTCATTCTTAGACAGTTATTGGTCAAGGTTTACAATACTTTTTTAGTAAAATAAACATGTTGAGTCTGGTACATGTCGTATACTGGAATATATGATTTCAATGGTTTCTCAATGAACCATGAGTCTTGGAGACTTGTATAGACGTGTAGGTATTTATAGCGGATAAACACCGAATGACTCACCGAAGATTCTTAATGGATGGTACACCAACGTCAATAATAATCTTCTCGGGTTGAGTACCATAAGTGATTCTTCGACTTGAGATACCACTGTGGGCACATGAGACATCTTCCACACTTAGATGGCAGTCACGTCACCGATCTATTTAGATCAGACCAACGCATGTTCGTTGGGTGTGGAAAGATCCTCAGGGTGTGTTGTGGGTGTCAAGATAGGATCCGTCAATTCTGTGTACAAAGCATAGGTAGTCCATATATGATTAGCAATCATATAAAAACCATGGGCTCGTGGTACACTTTAGAAGTAAGTTCTAAGTGTTCTTTTAGAGGTCGCTAATAGAGACGTCGACATGATTGTCCCTATAGAGATTTGACGTTTACATCTATATCTCTAGGATATATCCGGATACCTGTGAGGACGGAATTAAACATATGCCATGACCTCGACCTGAATGATTCGGTGAGTTTATCTGTGGTCGTCATAATTTACAGGTGAGTAAATTATGGACACGAAATTAGATTTCGTGACAGATATGCCTGAATCTAGAGAGTCTCACTAGTGAAATATACTCGTAGAGCACCAGGGCAACTATTATGAATAATACTGATTATTTATAAGTCGTTTAAATGTTAAACGAAAAATACATGCAAATGGACCTAATGGTCATTTCCTAATTAATGTGTATTTGTATTTAATGCATGATTTTATTAAATACACATTAATTAAATGTCAAATTGTGATATTTGACATATATCATAAATATATATGTATTTGAATATTTAAAGTAAATATAATACATATATTTAAAATATTTGTATTTAAATAATTATTTAATTATTTAATTGTTAAATAATTAAAGTAATTAAAATATAAATATCTTTAGTTATGATTACTTTAGGAAATGACTTTAGTTGTTTTATTTGACTTGTTGAATATCATTAAATGTTATAATGATTATATACACAAGTTGATTAAATTGACTTTAATGAAACAAAAAAAAATCTAGATATTTTATATATACTCAAAATTCAGCCAAGGGCATTATTGGTGAGTATAAATTGTTTTGTTTCATTTTTTCATTTGATTAGGTTAACAAGTTACCAAAAACATAACAAAAGAGTTGAGAGCAAAGTTGAAGAACCAAAGAAAAGGCTTGAAAAATACTTTGATTTTGTAAGTTTTTTCTTAAACTTTTCAACTTAGAAATTATTTCTATCATGCTTAGCTTCAACATATGTTGCTAGGATGTTGTCTCTACACTTTTAGTTTGTGTTTAAATGGTTGTGAACTTGTTTGAAAGATGAAAGCATGTATGATAATAAAAGTGAGCTTATAATTGGTTATTAAGCTCTCTTTTGATTATTTGATAATCAAGTTGTCATTCTAGAGTTGTTAATCCACTCATTGATGACCTAAAATTGTTATTTAGTTGTTTCATGGTGGTGAGACTTGTTTGGTATGGTAAAGATTGAATTAAAGTGTTGGATTTAATTGATTTGGTGTATTTTGTCAATTTGAAGAAATTATAAAATTATGGTTCTTAACCCTTTCCAAATTTGGGGCCTTTCATATATGTGATGTATTATGGTGTGTATATGTTGCATATTATTTTTTAGGTTGAATGGATTTGATCTTGACATGTTTTGAACAAAAATGGACCAAATTGCAAAAACTGAAAATTAATGGGTTGTTCGGCAATTTAAAAAAAAATTGGGGATTTTGTTGTAATTTATTTTTGATGTGTTGGATATCATTTTAGAATTGATTTAGAATCATCCAAAATTGTATTTGACAATTTGAGGACTAAAATGAACAAAATAGTTTATGGGTCAAACGGTAATTTTCAAGAAATATGATTTCTTGGTTAAAATTTCAGTTTTTAAGTATTGAGTAATTAAATAAATAAGTTTATTTAATTGATCCAAGAAAAATTATTGAAATCCTGCTTTCCGCTGCGTTACCAGATATTCCCCATAAAACCCCTACAACATTTTCACTAAGTGGGTAGAAACCGAGTCTTTTTTCACCATTATAGAGAAAATGGTTACCGAGTTCGTGAACAAAAATATTATCTATCGGTTTGGGATTCCCCACGCTATTGTTGTTTCGAATCCCAGTAGGTCTTCCGTGTAGGAAATGATTTCCTGTATGACGAAATCGTGTTAGGCACCGAGATCAACCTTGAAATTTTTTCTATCTTTGGACTTGTTTTACTTCTATTTTTGATGATTTTTCCAGCCCTGAACAATCCCAGAACTGTCCTGGAACAGCAGCCCAAAATTGGATTGTTTTGCACACTGAAAACTCCCTTTACGCGGGCACAACTCACTTTTTTGTGCTGACTGTTGCTGTTTTTTTTTCACTATTTTGGATTTTATTTTTCACTATTTTAGACAATATAATCACTCTAGAATAGCCCCAAAAATTCCACAAAATATCCCTTTGTGTTCTCAAATTTTATGGGTAAGATTACCACAAAAACATCTCACAAACGACTAGCAAAAGTGGCGGAAGTTAGCAGAATTTTCTGCTCACTACCGTGAGTACAAGGGTAGGGAAGAGTGGAGATTTTACTTCAACACTAAATAATATTCTGCGCTATGACTCTCTACCAGCAAAAACTAGAGTGGGCTAGACTCACACCACAATCCCTAAACGATTTAGATATTAAATTTGTCACACACTTAATTTTTTTATTCTTATTTTTTCTTTCTCTCAACTCTCAAGAGAATACTACAAGGGTGGCCAAGGTTTCTTCCAATAGAAGTAGGGTGAAAAGGAAAAACAAATTATCCCTTTTATATTTAAGGTTTAATTTGTAGTCAAAAAACAAAAGAAACCATTCTCATTCATTTCACAAAATTCGGCCATGGGCCTTAAGGTGGAAAAATTAATTTAATTTTAATGTCTTCATTAAAACACAAATTTGTTGCCAAAAGAAAGTTATATAACTTCCATTCCAAATCAAGGGTTTTCAAAACATATTTTGGAAAATCATTAATTCAAAATCTTCATTAAATTATACAATATAATTTAAAATAAATAATTATCATATAATTATTTATTATGAAAACTATATATTAAAGTTAATATATAGTTTTAAGTGTGACAAATGTATTATTAATCATATTAATAATAATAATATATATGTGAGTTTATAATTGGACTATCCAATTATATTTAATTTGCTACAGTATGTCGAGCTAGCACGGGAACTAAATGGACCTATAGTTCCGAGCTCCAATAATCCCAGAATAAAGTCATTACATACGGATTGGTCTTTCACGAGTATCTTATAATTAGAGCCGGGTTATAATATCTGTTATTCCCTTCTAATTATTTTTACCTTAAGTACCATTGATTCTCTAATAAACGATTTATTCATAACTATTATGAATATTAATCTTTCTATTCGTAATAGAAAGATTTGAGCGCTCTAATCGTTCAAGTACCGAATCAACCATTAAGGAAAATACTCTTATACTTCTCGCAAGAAGGAGTGAACTTCATATCTATGTAAAATGTGTAGGAAACGATTTTCCTTAGAGCAGCGGGAGTTGCTAATGTGGGCACCGGCTCCGGTATGGACCTTTAAAATTTTCTTTGCCTTCTATTTTTGTTGTAGTCGAAATCCTCCAACTCTTGGAGAATGGATTTTGTTCCTTTGATGTAGATGAGTTTCCTTTGATGTCCAACACTTGGATCAACCACCCGATATTTCGAACTATGACTCGAAACTGACAAACCAAAGTGTGGGCTTCACTCATAAAGATCAACCTCTAAACTTTTTAAAGAAGTATAAAATCAAACTCTAAACAATTTAGAGAACGGAGTTGTATTGTCACAAAATGTTTTTGGCTTTAGAAAGGTATGATGAAGAATATTAAGTATCTAATTCACTCTTGTTTCTTTTACTTCTCAACACTTGAGAAAATTAATTTTTCTCTCTAACTCTCTCACAACTATTATGAATGTTTTTCAATTATCTCACTTAATTTGTGTGAATTGACTCAACTAATGAAAGAGTGGAGATGGTAGAGATAATATTCTCTTCCAAAAGCCAACCACCTTTGTCATTAAGCATCTAATACTTTATTGCAATGGCAAACACATTAATGTGAAGGCCATACAAAAGCATAAGAAATGTTTAGCTAATGACAAAACCATTAGGTGTATACATGCCACCTAATATACATAATAAGTTGGAGAGCATGGTGAGCCATTTGGCTATGTCCCCAAGGTTAATAAAAAAAAATCATTATCTTAATAATAATTTAATTATCCTTTTTATGATGTAGTAATTATCTCATAATTATTACAAACTTGATTATCTCATAATCATGATTTGATTATCTCATAATTAAAAATTCTAGAAAACATTAAGTTAAACTAATTTAACATAGTTTTCATTTGTGACAAAAATATATTATTAATCTTATTAATAATATATAAATATAATGTGAGCATATTATTAGACAATCTAATTATATTAAGTTTTGCTACAGTTAATCGAGCTAGCACGATGACCAAATGGACCTACGGTTTCGAGCTCCAATAATCCTGAAATGTTAGTTAAACTCTTTAATTAAATATTATGAATGATTAACTTCGCGTTATTCCACTAAAAACTCGAAGTTGAATTCTCGTTATCGTATACGGAAAATATAAGCCGAAAAACTTCGGTGTCCATCGATATAGTCATTATATATGGAGATAGCCATTCACGAATATCTAATAACCAAAGTCGGGTTATAAGTCTGTTAAACCCCTCTAAATATTTTGTCTATTAAGCACCATTGATTCTATAATGAACAGTTAATTCATAACAATTATGAACATTAAACTTTCTATTCTCAATAGAAGAGTTGAGCGCTCAAATTGTTCAAGTCCCGAATCAATTCCTAAAAGAGATATTCTTTTGCTCCTCGTAAGAATGAGTGAATTCCATATCTATGTAAAATGTTCCCAGCTACACACTAAACCATATTCCCAAAATACGTAGTTATTTGTCGGGAATGCAACACTAACATCACCTTAGTAAATCAAAGGACATAGTCTGTCATGCATGAGTTCGTAGTACACTCAGGATTAAGATCGAATGTATATATGACCATCTATTAGTTAAAATGAATTTCTTCGGTTAACAGATATTAAAAAAATTCATATATATATGAGTCAAGTCCTATATGATCTCATCATACAAGGTGCCTCAATTCCAATATCATTACATGAACGATCTTGGATCAAGTTCGTCATACAAGTATATAACGGACCGCAGCTATAGATAAACCACAAACAAAGTATCATATTTGTTTGCTCTCTATGGACTATTTAGATTACTAACTTCAGACTTAAATCCTCTTGTGCATGAAACATACACTAAGTCTGAAAGTACAAGAGTAATCAAGGTAAACAAGACAATTGGACAATATGTGATTTAAATCAAACAACTTTGATAAATGAATAATGCATTTATTATTACTATAATCAACTCCGTTTACAATACATGAAGCTATAGGGCACAAATCCCAACAATCTTCCACTTAAACTAGAGCAAATGGAACATGTCATGTAATCCTAAACCCTTTAGGTGATCTTCAAAAACTTTTGCCGATAATGTCTTTGTAAACCGATCAGTCAGGTTGTCTATGGATGGAATCTGCGTGACAGTGACATCTCCTCTCTACACCATCTCTCTGATGAGGTGATATTTTCACTTAATATGCTTACCCATATTGTGGCTTATTGGTTCTTTGGAATTCGCCACTGCACCACTATTATCGCAATAAAGTGGTTTATCCATATCTGGAACAACTTCCAGATCTGCCAAGAACTTACGGAGCCAGACTGCTTCCTTAGCTACTTCATAAGCTGCTACATATTCAGTCTCCATGGCGGAGTCAGAAATACAAGATTGTTTTATACTCCTCCATACTATAGCCCCACCATCGAGGGTGAACATTGATCATGATGTTGATTTCCTAGAATCTACATCTGTCTGAAAATTATACAAGCATATAATTTCTCGTTCTCCTAAGATACTTGAGAATATGTTTCACCGCTACCCAATGATCTAATCATGGGTTGTCCTTGAAACCTACTGACTACTCCCACTGCAAAGCAGATGTCCGGTCTTGTGCCTAACATAGCATACATAAGACTTCCAACTGCTGAAGCATATAGAATATGTCTCATCTCCTCGACTCCTTGAGGTGTCTTAGGAGACTGTTCCTTAGAAGAATGAATTTCATGCCTGAAAAGTAAATTACCTTTCTTGTTATTCTGCATACCAAATCGCACAAGAATCTTGTCGATATATGATACTTGAGACATTACTAACAGTAATTTATTGCGATCCCGAATGATCTGGATCCCAAGTATATAACTTGCTTCTCCCAAATCTTTAATTTGGAATTGGTTAGTTAGCCAGTTTTTCACGTCCGATAATATCTTTATATCATTTCCAATGAGTAAAATATCATCGATGTATAACACAAGGAACCTTACCATCAATGATGCGCTTGTAGACACAAGGCTCATCGATGTTCTACTCAAAGTTATAAGACTTGATTGTAGTATCAAATCTTATGTTCCAAGATCTAGATGCTTGCTTGAGCCCATAAATGGACCTTTGCAACTTGCAAATTTTTTGCTCTTGACCTTGGGTTATATCATATAGATACTCTTATCAAGATTGTCATTCAAGAATGCAGTCTTGACGTCCATTTGCCAAATCTCATAGTCATAATATGCGGAAATGGAAAGAAGAATCATGATGGATTTATGCATGGCTACTGGCGAGAAAGTCTTTCCATAGTCAACTCCCTCTTTCTGGGTATAACTCTTTGCCACTAGCCTAGCTTTGAAAGTCTATATGCTCCCATTTATTCCTCTTTTTCTCTTGTAGATCCACTTGCATCCTATGGGTTTTACTCCATAAAGTTAGTCTATAAGTTCCCAGACAGAGTTAGAGTACATAGACTTCATCTCAAAGTTCATCGCTTTGAGCCATTCCTCTTTATCAGTATCTTCCATTGCACTATGATAGGTCAATGGATCATCTATACCATCACAAGATGCAACAACTTGCCCCTCTCCATTTCCTAGATAGCGTTCAGGTTGTCTTACAACCCTCCCACTACGTCTAGGTGGTATGGTATCATGATAAACTTACATCTGACTTTCAGATGTAGAAGGTGTTATGTCTTAGTCAATACTTGAAAATGGTGTACTGGTCGTAGCAACAAATAACTCCTCAAGTAACACTTTACTTCGAGGTTTGAACTCTCTCATATAATCCTCCTCAAGAAAAATAGCATTTGTCGACCAAAATAATTTATTATCTTTTGGACTATAAAAGAATCCACCCCTAGTTTCCTTAGGATAGCCTACAAATAGGCACATTTGTGAACATGGCTCCAACTTATTAGTCTTGTTCTTCAGCACATGTGTTGGACACCCCCATATGTAGAAATGTCGTAAACTAGCTTTACGACCATTCCACAACTCTAAGGGTGTCCTAGGAACAAACTTAAAAGGAACTACATTCAGGATATACATTGTTGTTTGCAATGCATAAACCTAAAAAGAACTATATGGATCCGATTTCCAGTAGGGTCCGATTTCTCCTTTCTATAATACTGTTTTGTTGTGGTGTCCCAGGTGTTGTGAGCTGTGAAACAATTTCATGCTCAACTAAGAATTCCTCGAAATCTCTATCAAGGTATTCTCCTCCACGATCTGATCGTATAATTTTGATGTTTTTGCCTAATTGGTTCTCAACCTCAGCACGATACTCGTTGAACTTTTCAAATGTATCTGACTTGTGCTGTATTAGGTAAACATACCCATATCTTGAATAATCGTTAATAAAAGTGACGAAGTATTCATAACCACCTCGGGCTTTTACATTCATCGGTCCGCAAATATCCGAATGTATTAGCTCAATTGTTTCTTTGGCTCTTATCCCTTTTTTTCCAGTAAAAGGTCTCTTAGTCATTTTACCTTCTAGACAGGATTCACAGAATGATAAAGTACCAAGTTTTAACTGGTTTAAAACTGCGTTCTTAATTAGTCTATCTATCCGGTCAAGGTTAATATGCCCAAGTCTAAGATGTCATAGATATGTGTCATCATGAGAAATATTTTGCCATTTGTTGACATTCAGTATTGAGTAGTGATTCATGCATTAACTGTCTTAATATATATAGATTACTCTCGGAGTTTCCTGTGCATATTGTTAATCCATTTCTACTAATAATATCTGGTTTATTATTAAATGAAATAGAGAAACCACTTTCTATGAGTTGTGTTACATAAATCAAATTCCTGCGAAAACCAGGAATATAAAGCAAATCATTCAAACACAAATAACTTTTATTAAAATTCAAATTGGAAACTCTCACTGCTCTAGCTGAAACAACATCTCATGTCCCAACTCTCATGGTAAAGCAACCTTCAGCAAGGTCATTCCATGAATCAAGTAGCTACAAAGAACAACAAATATGGTTAGTGGCACCAGAATCAACAATCTAAACAGATCTATCATCTTCCACTAAAAGATACTCAATAACAAGTAAATCATATTTACCTGTATTATTCTTCTTTTTGAGCTCAGCTAGGTATTTCAAACAATTCCTTTTCCAATGCCCTTGTTGTTCACAATGGAAACATTTTCCTTTAGCATTGGCACCTTTAGAGCCTTTGTTATTTTTCTTTCTTTTCATTGGTTTTGTCTTAGCCTTCCAATTGCCTTTCTTCTTCTTCTTTGCAGATTTAGAACTTTCGGCAAAATTTGCCTCATTATTGGATCTACGAGGACCCATCATGACAGACTCGTAATTGGTGAGCTCATTTAGTAGTCCAGTCAACTTAAAAGTCAACTTATTCATAGAACAATTGCTTTTAAACTGTAAAAAACTCTTCGTAAGGGTTTCTATGATCATTTTCACATGGCTTTACACATTGATACGTGCACCATGGGTTTTAGCCATATTAAGATGAGACATCATCCTTAACATATGGTCTCAGACTGTTGTTCCTTCCTTCATTCTAGCAGTCAATACAAAGACTATTGCCTCATGTTTTTGCCGGTCTGAAGGCTGCCCAAACATGTTCTGTAAAGACTTCATAATCAATGATGTTGTCGTCATAGGCTCATTCTGTGCAACAAGAACCTCAGACATGGATGCTATCAAATAGCTATGGGCTTTCTTATCGGCCTTAATCCAGTTAATATAGGCATTATGTGCAGTTTTGCCTACATTTGGGGCTGGCTTAGGAGGATATTCCTCCATTAGGACATATTTAAGGTCTTCACAGACCAAAATAACATTCATGTCACTTTTCCATTTAACATAAATTTCCCCCGTTAATTTTTCTTGTTGTTTGAGAATTGAGATAATTGCAGATATAATGGCTGAAAAATAATAAACACACATTCAATCATTCATTCATCGCATATTTGAATTGTCAAACTTTAAGGCATAAAATAAAACATGATGCATGATCAATGTATAATGAATTAGAAACCTAAAAGAATTACTATGCCACGGTTATCTATCATCCCACAAATAAGTGCCGCCGTAGGGTAGTCAATTATTCGCATGATAGATTGAGACATTCTCAATAGATTAATATATCTGAAATAACTCTTATTCCTATATTAATCAACTACCGTTATTTTGATCAAGGAAACTTTGATTAACAACTTAATCATTCTTTTGTGAATGTGACCCATTATTTCGGAACCTTTGGATTTAACTAGTGAAGTGCCACCGTTGGGTAGGTCAAAACACCAGATACATCTAGAGTCTCTATCCTCTTGGAATCTAAACATGATATTGACCTAAAATGGACACCATCCGTAGGGGACGAAAGCAAAGCCGTCTTGAGGCGCCTTTTGAATCTCACGTTTCTGGATAACAATGGAGATTACGGGATATATTGTGGTATACCCCTCTCCCACTCACTATTTTGAAGTGTGAGGTTTCTATCTCACTAGTTTCTAATGTATTAAGATTATGCTCGGCTAAAAATCATATTTTATGACTAAAATATCATGCATGTTTACATGTTATGGCATGTGAAAATGCAAGAGTAGGCACCATAAGCTATATGAAATGTTAATAAACATTTTAAAACATAATCATCCACCCATACATGAGCGTCGTGACTCCCACGATGCCCACAATTCCAATAACTGAAATTGTATCAGGTCTGTGTCGCGTCACGACGCGAGGAGACCTGCGTCACGATGCGAAGCAGTAGCCATCCAGTGGCTCGCATATGTGCAGCGTCGCGACGCAAGCCAGTTCCAGAGGCTGAAAATTTCACAAATCATACACATCACAAATTGCGTTAACCGGGCTCTTATTTTTCTATACTAATCTAATTAGTACAATAAATCCAAGGCATCCATTGGTCTTCAAATCTTTCCCCATGGTGTGTTGTTGAGTTCTTCGCGGAATAGGTTCGTAATGAGTCCTTCGCGGCATCGGCTCCTCCAAGTTACAAATAGGGTTACATAATGGACTTATTACAAAGAAAATGAACTTACAACACTTGAAAGAATATGACCTTATGGTCTTACATTCCCAATACTAAAAAATAAGAGCCGTAAAAATTAACGATCAATGCAATACATCCATCACATGAATCAAAGTAAACATTCATCATATGAATGTTGGAGAGCATGGTGAGCCATTTGGCTATTCGCAATGGAAGAGTTGAGCGCTCAAATTTTTAGAGCCGGGTCATAAGTCTCTTTAACCCTTATAAATATTTTGTCTCTTAAGCACCATAGATTATATAATGAACAGTTAATTCATAACAATTATGAACATTAAAATTTCTATTCGCAATAGAAGAGTTGGACGCTCAAATTGTTCAAGTCCCGAATCAATTCTTAAAAGAGATATTCTTTTGTTTCTCATAAGAATGAGTGAATTCCATATCTATCTAAAATGTTCCCAGCTACACACCAAACCATATCCCCAAAATACGTAGTTATTGGCTGAGAATGCAACACCAACCTCAGCTTAGTAAATCAAATGACATAGCTTGTCATGTAGGAGTTCGTAGTACATTCAGGATTAAGATCGAATCCATATATGACCATCTATTGGATAAAATAAATTTCTTCAATTAACGGATTTTAAAAGAAATTTATATTTATCTGAGTCCAGTACTATATGATCTCATCATACAAGGTGCCTACATTCCCATGTCACTACATGAACGATCCTGGATAAAGGTTGTCATACAAGTATAGAATGGACCGCAGCTATATGTAGGGGTTTTTAGGGGGTGAATCCGGTAACGCAGCGGAAGCGGTGAAAATCCGATTTTCAGATTTCAAAACTTTTTCTCGGATTAATTAAATAAACATATTTATTTAACATTCCAATAATCAAATTATGAAAACAAAATTCAAATGAATCATATTCAAGTGAATTTACCAAATTACCCTTATATGGTATTTTGTCCATTTTAGTCCGAAATTGATCTAATCAATTTTGAATGATTCTAAATCATTTATAAGATGAAATTAGCATGCTCAAACCATCAAAACACCAAAAGAATCAAAATCCCCAATTTTAATTCTTGGCCGAGAGCTCCATTAGGGGTGCCATTTGTGCACTTTGTCATTTCATGCATCAAAACACATCAAGATGTAATCCAATGAACATGAAAATTTATATGCATCATATACACACAAATACACAACTCATATGAAAAACCCCAAATTTGGAATTGATCATGAACCCTAATTTTTCAATTTCCTCAAATTGGACAAATTAGACCAAATAGTTTAAATCAATTACTTTAATCATCATTCTTCCATCCAATCCAAGTCTCAACACAATGAAACAACTCAAGATCAAATCTAGGTCATTTAAGAGTGGGTCAATAACTCTAGATTAGCAACATAGTTTCCAAAACCTTAAAAGAAAGTTTATTACTACAATAGTTATACACTTCATTCATTACATATGCTTCACACTTCACCAAAACTTCCATCAACAAAAACCACAAGGAACAAAGAAAGAAACATCCTAAGGATATCATATATTAAAGCCTAGAACTTAAGGAACAAATTCCTTACTAATAGCAAGTTTGAGAAACTTACTAAATTTCCAAGCCTTTTTGATTTTGTCTTTCTTTTTCTCAAAGTTCATTTGGCTTCTTCAATGGAGATTTATGTTTTGTGAAATGTATTAGGTTAACCAAATGAAAAGCAAATGAAAACAATTTATACTTGTGCAAATTAAGCCTTGGCCGAATTTACAAGGCATGGAAATTCAAGTTTTTCATTTCATTTTTCATTTCAAATGCATTTGTTATCTTAATACAAATATCTAAAACTACTTTATAGATATTTATTTAAGTCAAAAATTGCAACTAACATCATTTACTTTAAATATCCTAATGTAAGATATTTATATTTTAATTAATTTAATCATTTAACAATTAAATAATTAATTAATTAATCAAATACAAATATATTAAATATATGTATAATATTTACATTAAATATTAAAAACATATATTCATTTAGGATATAAGTCAAATAACTCATTTTGACTATTAATTAATGTGTATTTAAATTAATCAAGTATTAAATGTAAATACACAATAATTAAGTAAATGACTATCTAGTCTATTTAGCACGTATCTTGCGTTTAACCATTAAACGACTTTATAAATAATCAATATTATTTATTAATGTTGCTCTAGTGCTCTACGAGTATGTTTCATTATTGAGACTCTCTAGATTCAGGTATATCCGTCACGAAATCTAATTTCGTGTCCATAATCTATCCACCCGTAGATTATGACGATCACAGATAATCTCGCTGAACCATACAGGTCGAGGTCATGGCAAATGTATAATTCCTCCGTCACAGGTATCCGGATAAATCCCAGAGATATATATTTAAACGTCAAATCTCTATCGGGATTATCCAGTCGACTATTCTATTAGCAATCTCTAAAAGAATGTTTAGAACTAGCTTCTAAACTTTACCACGGGCCCATGGTTTTATCTGATTGCTAATCATATGGACTACCTATGCTCTGGTACACAGAACTGACGGATCCTATCTTGATACACATAGGACACCCTGAGGATCTATCTACACCCAACGAACAGGCGGAAGTCTGATCTAAATAGATCGGTGACGTGACTGCCGTCTAAGTGTAGAAGATGTCTCATGTGCCCACAATGGCATCTCAAGTCTAAGAATCACAAGTGCTACTCAACCCAAGAAGATTCTTATTGACGCTGGTGTACCATCCATTAAGAATCTTCGGTGAGTCGTTCAGTGTTTATCCGCTATAAACACCTACACGTCTATACTAGTCTCCAAGGCTAATGGTTCATTGAGAAACCATTGGAATCATATATTCCAGTATACGACATGTACCGATCTCAACGGGTTTACTATACTGACCAAGTAGTGTAAACCTTGACCAGGAACTGTCTGAGAATGACAACGTCATGATACAACTCAATGTCCGTTGCGACGCTTTTGCAACTGTATCATGACTAATCATTCTAGGGTGATTACGTCTTTACCATATAGAAAGATAGATTATATTATAGAAACTGCATATATTATTCATAATAATAATGTTTTACAGAAGTATTTAACAAAAATACAACCGGGAATTGGCGCTCTGAGCACCAACCCCAACACTATAGATAAACTACAAACAAAGTACCATATTTGTTTGCTCTCTAATCTAAGACATATCAAATTTAAGCAACTATGGTATAAATCAACAAGCACCATTGAGTCTAAAACAGATAAAAATTAAGCAATAAATCAAAGCAACAAAATAATCAACACAAAAATTTTGTTAACAAAATGGAAAATTCTTGACAAAAAAAATCACTCTGGGTATATAGGCTACCAGCCAAATCCACTATAATGAGAAAAACTTATAGTGATGGTATAAGACCTATGATGACAATTTCCCCAACTCGAATACCTCTAAACTGTAATAACTCGAAGAACTTCTCGAGCCCGCACCAAGCGGCTTTCTTCAGAACCTCTGAAGTTTCTGAGCGGATCAACCATGCAAACTCGCAATGCCATAACTCCGACTACCAATCTTCCTCCTTGAGAACTCTGAAGGCTTAGGAAATTGGGTTAGAGTTGTGTTTCTGTGCTGATGATCAATCAATGATCAATATCATCAAGATAAATAAGACAAGTTAATCAAGAAAGTTTTTAAGGTGAAAATCAAAAAGGAAGAAACAAAGGGTATGAAGGCTCTCTAAATTGTGTTTCTTCAACTGGTTAAAGTGGCTAAATGATTGTTTAAATATGTAGGGTAAAGATATGTTTTTCCTTGTGCAAAACTGTCTCAAAAACGCGTTCAAAATAATTCACTTACGCACAGTCGTTCGAATGTCACAAGAACGTGTGCCGAAATCGGCCAGTTCCGTAAAACCGTTTGAATGTAGTCTCGAACGCACCTCAAACGCAAATATTCTGAAAAGTTTCATTCGCACGAGATAATGAAATCAAGTCGCATGGAAATCTACTGCCAAGTTTTGTTCGAATACAAACCGAACGTGACATGAACACCACACGTTCGAATGTACACATGAACGCAATACTAATGAATATCTGATATCTTCATGTACACTATGTCAAATATTTGTCCAATTGATCTGAGATCTTCAAGACTCATTATAACTCAATTAAACATGTTTTGTTACGGACATTGCCAACAAACATGGAATGAACATTTATATATATACATGCGTGATAAAAATTAAAAAAATGAATTAAAAAAACATTAGTATTGGATCTAGTTTCTTTTTATGGTAACCGATGCGTCCAGGTCAGCTTACGTACACTTCAATTAGTTTCCGGGACCTGTGTCTCTTATCCTCAAAAATTTCCTAATACATATCAGGATAAATTACTGACTTTATATATCAGAGAACATAACTTTAAAGAAATATATCTAATGAGATTCAAATATTATGGATGATTCATATGAGAAAGTAAAAGGTCATTCGCAACTTTTGACTTCTGCGAGTTGTGGAATTGTGGCTTTTTGATTACGCAGGGAATGAAAATATTTTAACCTGGCTAAGCAGAAAATAAAAGATTGAAAAGTTTGGTCTATAAAATGTCTTCTAATGTGGAAAGGTGGCATGATTTATTTGGCTTGTTGAATGATTCTCTGTTTGACGGCTCTTCAATGAATCATTAATTCAAGTAACTTTCTTTCATTTGTTAGTGTCATACTTGTGCGGGTTCATGTCATAGAGATAGAGGCTCGATATTGATATCGTTTAGTGGGTAAACAACTAGGTTATTAATTGATTAATCAAGATTAATTTGGTAATGATGCATATATAATTTCACATTCTACTGTCTACGTCGTTTGTGATGAACTCTATTAATTAGTTAGAAGTCTTCAGTTAAGACCAAACTTTTAAAGGAAAAAAATTTATATAAGATAGGTTTATTATTTTTATCTAATCATGTTCTATAATTTGGCAAAGCAGGCGGATTCTAATGTGAAACTTAAAATATTTATATAATTATAAATTTAAAAAAAATTGTGAGCTCGATGTCAAGACCTACTTAAGCATACCATTTTAATAGATCGAGATGGTACGCCTGTCTCATACAAGTTTTTCCGGTAATAAAGGTGCTTGAACTTGCTTGTTAATTTGTTATTAGCATGAGGACCGCAATTTGTTGTATATTTCTTCAAGTGGAGCTTCTATTGGAATATGTTTTGACAAATGATTTCACATGTTTGATTGTCAATAAGAATTTTTATTAAAAATTGTAAAATTATTTTAATGATTAAATTTTTTAAATTGAATTATAAAAGAAATCAAATAATATTTTGAAATAAAATATAAATATTATAAACAATTTAATTCTTCAAAAAGCCTTTCCACCTCTTTTCCCAAAAATCAAATTTTGATATTTTATTAATAGAGGTAAAAAATCTTTTTAATCTTCACCGACAAAATTTTTTATCTCATAATTTTTTTTTTTATCCGTACTAAAATTCATATCAAAATAGTCAACTTAATACATATTCGTATGTGAGGTCGATTTTTTTCATCAAATGACGAGAGAGTAATTTTATTTTAAAAAATTGATGATGGATGAGGTGGTTTATGATGCAATGCTTAGGTAAGCATTCCGTAGTTTGTGCAGTGGCAAATGAAATGATAGCCTGTGTTGTTGTCAAAACTTATTCGGAGCTGACCCCACGGCCACGGGACGCCTTATTGGAGCATTATTTTTCATATTCTCAAGTAATTATCGGAAGATATTTAGGTTTCATAATAATAATATAATCAAAATTTAATTATATTAAAATTATATTTAATAATTTTCAATTTTATTTTTAAAAAATCAATATAAAATTTAGTTCGGTACCGAATTAAAATCCCTAAGTGGTTCGGGATTTTATTATGTGCAGGAAAAGATGAAGGAAACATTTAAATGATAAATATATATAAAAAAAATGGTAATATATAGGGGTGAGCATTGGATCGGATCGAATCCAATCCGATCCGATTATCAAATCCGATCGAATTGAGTTGGTCCGGTTCGACGGATTTCGGATCATCCGATCCGATCCGATCCGCTCGAATTTTTTTTTATTTAATATGCAAAACGACGTCGTTACATATTAAATAAAAAAAATTCGAATTATTTCGGATCGGATAAAATCCGATCCGATCCGCTCGATTTTTTTGACTCAAAACCAGATTATGTGTACCGAATTCGGATCGGATCGGACCAATCCGATCCGAAATCATCATATTTCGGATCGAACCAATCCGATCCGAAATAGGATGATTTCGGATCGGATTAGTCCGATCCGATCCGAATTCGAATCGGATTGAGTTCGATAACATGATCTGGTCCGAACGAATCAAACATTTCAGAGCATTTCGGATCGGATCGGATTCGGTTCGATCCGATCCGAATCCGATAATACCCCGGGCCAGTAATATACAGCTTGAAACGGATAATTATTAAAGGTGATTCTGAATAACTTATTAAAATGGATGTTTAATTTGAGAGTGGAGAATGGTGGGATACAATGTCAGTAAAAAAAAATGATTAAAGAAGATTTTGTTGGTTGTTCAAATGCTCTTAGTAAGAAATGCTTATACTTAATTTAGATTCGGAACTGAAATCGAATCGGGAAAAATCGATCGATTTTGATTTCAACAGGTTCTGGAATCGGAATTGTATTTTTTGGTTAGGTTAGGATTTTACCCTAACTGAATCGAAAAGAATTCGACGGTTTCAATCGGTCATGCATGTTGTCCAACGGCTAGTAGCTGTTGGGCCAGCAGTAGAAACGGCTCTCTGCTGTCTTTTTTTTTTTGTTAAATAAAATTTATAAAGTACCCTTAATAATATTAATAAAACAAACTAAAACCGAACCAGATAATATTAAATTTTAATTTTTAAATTAATTAAAAAAAAACCGAAACTATACCGAAACCGATTCTGATTCTCTATTTCACATTTTTGTGGATCCGCTATTCGGTCCCGCTCTAAATTCATGTATTAAAATTAATTTTTTTGTTATTTTATTCAGAAGTTAAGAACCACTTCTTGATTTCCAATCCCACTCTTATGATTTAAACATAAACTTTTTAATTACTTGCATAACAAACAAAGAGAGTGGATGAGGTGTGAAGATTAAATGCAATTTTTTTTTCTTTAAATATTGAGATAATTAAACTAATCACGCGCTTTTATTTATATATTATATATTATCAATGGCTTTCACTTTGCATAAATAAATGAGCAATGCTATATATATAGATTCTGACTTATAATTTTTACATCCCTCTCACTGTAACTATAATAATACTACAGTAATCACTGTAATTAGAATAAAAAAGGTGGAAAAATTATAAGTAAGAATTTAAGTATGTATAATATTTTAATAATAAATACATATACGTTAGTTGCGTGTGTTGATGTCACAAATACCCCTCTACCTTTCATTTATTAGAGGCTTACTGCCCAACTGCCATCACTTTCTCCCATATAATTTTCTTAGACACTGGGTCCCAATTTTTCTCAATTTTAATGATCATTTATTTCGCCTTTGCGGCCTGAGTCTCACCTATTCCACCTACTTAATTAATGATTTATTAGTATAGGGAAAATATCCGTATCAATTTTTTTTTTCATAATTAACTATCAATTCTTTTTTTTTTTTTTTTTTTTTCTTTTTTTGAAATCGTTGGAAACCCCGCCACCAAACCACCCATTCTGGGCCGCGGCGCAGGTAAAATCCCCGGCTGCCCCAGGCTCTTACAAGAAGTTGCACCCCCTGGATTCGAACCCAGAACCTCAAGGTGAGATTCTGGACCCTTCACCACCAAGCCACACCCCTTGGGGGCATTAACTATCAATTCACTAATACTTTAATTAGTAAATGATAATTATTGTATTATATATTATTATTGTTAAAATAACATGATCCTAATAAATAATCATCAATAACAAAATTTGACCCGATTCACTCATATGACTCCATTGGTACATATTGTAAAAATAAAAAATAAAAAAAATAAAAAAAAAAAAAATAAATAAAAAAATTACTTTTAAATTGACCAATGTAATATGGTGGGTTTTGATTTTAAGAAATAAATTGATTCGACCTGCCTAACACGAAATTATAAATAATTTTCAATTTAATTTAAAATATTAATATTTTGTCAATTACTTTCAATATTTGATAATTGGGACTCCTTAATGTTTAATTTTTATCAAATCAGTGTCTATCTCTGACTTGCCGGTGCAATAAGACCTACCGCCACCGGTCGATGGAATAAAATGACCCAGTCCGATACACCAAATGAACACGCATCAATTATTAAGCAAGGATATATGTACATCGAAATGGCAATGTCTCATACAAAACACACGACCTAGAGCTTACAACTGGAAACGAATTTTCTTTAAACCCAGTAAAAACTGAAAGATGGTAAATTTTTTATATAAAAAAAAAAAAAATCCGCAGTGCTCCTAATTGCATGTTTTGTTCTTCCACTTGAAGCCAACTCAGAAAGCGCTTTTGTGGAAGATCCATTTTCACTCAGCACCAACGCGGCCGCGGCCGCATCTTTTAAGTCTTTGATTTTATTACGAACCTTTTTCCCTTCTTGACCTTCCATTAGACCTTCAACAACTCTAGCAATTTCTTCTCTTCCCACAATGCCATTTTCATTAGCTTTTGGTCTCAGAGCCACTTTAATATCCTCAGTGAGCATCACTGCATTCATCTTTTGCTCTGCATAAAGTGGCCAAGCTATCAATGGCACCCCATTGACTACACTTTCAAGTACAGAATTCCACCCACAATGACACACGAACCCTCCGGTCGAGCCGTGGCTCAGCACTTGTGCTTGTGGTGCCCATGATGGAACCAACAGACCCCGGCCCTTTGTCCTTTCCAAGAACCCCTTTGGCAAAAAATCAAAAGGGTCTTTTTGACTTTCCACACTAAAAAATGTAGCATTAGCAACATTGTTTGGGCTTCTCACCACCCACAAGAATCTTTGTCCACTCATCTCCAATCCCAATGCCAACTCATTCAGCTGTTCATGACAGAGGGTACCACCACTTCCAAAAGAAACGAATAAGACAGTCCCAAGTGGCTGATCATCTAGCCACTTCAAGCATCCTTCATTCTGTGTCATCGAACTCGAAGCCATACTTACAAGCGGAGCGGTCCGACCGGGTAAACCGGAGGCTTACCAGCAGGCTCTTCCTGTTGTAAAGCCTTCAAAGCTCCTCCTTCCAAATCCATAAACTATTTACCATAATACCCTCAGCCAGGTTATACCTTTTTGCATGATGAAGAACCCATTTATAGGCCTCATTCTTACGGTCTTGAACCGGGTCGAGCAAGTCTCTCCCGTGAACCGGTATGCATCCGGGTATCCTCACCGGTTCAGACAGGTCTCTATACTCGCATGGAAACATTTCATCTAACTTTTCAATGTAAAGAAACAAAGACAAGCACATAGCCGTGGAAGGGTAAAAAATGTACGGCAAAATGTTAAATTCTTTGGCAACATCAAAGGCGTCGGTGCCAAAAAGATCAACAACCAAGCCTGCAACTGTAGTATTAGCTACTAGTTTCTTTAATTCTTCGCGAAGAGAAGGAAGAGAGCGTAATACGGTTAGAGAAATTATGGTCTCGGCTCTTGTATCTTCTGCGACGTCGTTTAACGTAACGGGCGGAAGAAAGACGGAGTTTATGGAAGTAGGGAGAGACTTAACGGTAGATTTTTGAGCTTTAGTAGGAGGCCAGTCTGTGGGGATAAAGAAAGTGACGAGAAAATGATGTTGATGAACGAGTCGCTTTGCGAACTCAACGAGTGGGATAAGGTGACCCATCCCAGGACTCGGTAATAGGGCTAAATGCGGTTTTTGTGCCATGGTTTGTGTGTGGAGTAAAATAAAATGAACGATGTGGTGGGTTTATATAAGGGGAAAAGTTTTGCATTGAGAGACGTTACTTGGTTTGTTTTGTTTGTTTCTATTAATTGTATTTGGGGTTATTGATTTGTTGGGAATGACTGAATAATTTATGGTCGATTTTTTTGTTTGCAGGATATAGTGTTAGAATTTGGATTTATTTCTGAGTGAGATTGTGTGGAGTTTTTTTATAATGTTTTTCTACTTACAGTAAATAGTTAATATATAGTTATAAATAAATTTTTCAACAATGATATTCATATAATATTCTTTATAATCAAGTGTAATTAAAAAAGCACAAAGAGTAAAAGAGAATGAATTTATTTTTTCAATTACATTTAATTATACAAAATATTATATGACTGTCATTATTATAAATTTTTATTTAATAATTATTCATATTAATTAAAAAAATATAATATAAAATTTAATTCAACATGCATGTAATTAAGTCACCATTGCTATAAAGACCGGCTGAAAAATTTATATAAGATTGTCCTTATAGGACCATCCAATTAATGAATGACACATGTTCTACTTGTTAGCGACATAGTCGCATGATGCAACGAGAGTGAAGTCTTCAACGCGCAAAAGCGAGACATTACAAAAAGATGTCGAAGTAAAATGGTGGTGAAGAGCGAAGAATGTGAAGACTTGCACACATTGAATAATTTATGTGAAGTCTTAGCTTAGGGCTCTAATTATAATGTGAATTGTTTATTCTAGTGCCTAAGCTCATAGGAAACATACACATTCACTTAGATGCATTAGGTTCATCTACAAAATATTTTAAAATATTCATACTTACATTTTTGGTACAGAGACCGGCATATCGGTCCCTTACCGGACATCATACCGGTGAACCTAAGGTTTTCATGCTCACTAGAACCGGCACATAACAAACCGGTGTCATACCGATACCATACCAGTTAGCCCTTCACATTGCACACTCACTGGAACCGGCAAGGACCATATCGGTTCCATACAGGTTACCATACCGGCCTAACAGATATATTTTCAACGGTAATATAGCCGTTAATACCCGTTACCGGCATACCGGTATCAGACAATAAAGTTGGGGAATAATTTCATTTTACTATAAATAAAGTCTCAATTCGTTTTTGCTAGGTTAGAGACTTAATAGAGAACCTTCATAAAATTCTACTAGAGCAAAAACAAGAATGTTTCTTAAACCTTCATATTCATAAACACTCACACATCAAGCTCACACACACTACACCTTCATATACATTTGTAGTGAGCTTAGATCACTTGGGTAACCAACTCACACAATCTTCTTTATCATTGTGAGTGCCCAAGTGTGTTTTATAACTTCTTATACAAAACACTTATGATTTATGAAATCTCATTGTTTGGGTAATTGTAAATGTTTGTGAGTGAGCCTACGTAGAAAACTCAAAGTGTAAAGGTTTGGAGTGCACCTTGCGTAAAACTCTTAGTTGCGAGTGAGCCACGACAAAAACTCGGTTGATAGTGAAAAGCTTCAAGAGCGGCTTGGGGGAGTGGATGTAGACATTATTGTTGGCCGAACCACTATAAATCTCGGTGTCGTTTTCTTTATCCTTACTCTCTTTACATATTGCAAGTTTTATTTATTACATGCTTATATATTAGAAACTTGCATATAGGTTATTTATTACAATAGAGAAAATTGACCTTAAGCTTAATTGGTAAATTAGCTTAAAATAGGCAAAAAATTTCAATTCCCCATATTTTAGCCGTAACCCAATTCACCCCCCTCTTGGGTATAGAGTTTGTTTGTCGCTAGTGCTTGTAGGGAATTTCATTTGGTATCAGAGAGATGTATTCTCAACAAAGACCTAACCGTCCGAGAATCGATCATGGCTTCTACAAGCAACTCATCAAATCTTGCTGAAGGATTTTCAACAACTAGATCTCCATTTTACACCAGAACCGATTACAACTATTGGAAAATGAGGATGTTGAACTACCTTCTAGCCGTTGATCCGCAATCCTACTTGGTAATTACACGAGGTGCAAAAGGGCCAACGAAGAATGATAACAATGGTGTTGAGATTCAAAAGCCAAATCTAGAATGGGATAATGAGGATTTAAACAAGCCTCACAAAATGCTAAGGCACTCAACCGACTCCTTTGTGCTATTGATCGGAGTCAAATAAACAAGCTTCCGGAGTGTGGAAACGCATATGATTTATGGAAGTCTTTGGAAATGATCAATGAGGGCACAAGCCAAGTAAAGGAATCAAAGATCAACCGGTTCATATGTGAATTAGGAAACTTCAAAATGGAATCCGGGGAAGAAATTGATCACATGATTTCAAGATTCACAATCATCATAAATCATTTGGGCGCCTTGGGAAAAATCATTGGGCCAACAGATCAAGTAAGGAAATTTCTTAGGTCACTCCCTAAGGAATATAGAAGCTACACCTCCTCCATTAGAGAAGCAAACGACATGAACACTTTGAAGCTAGATGATTTGGTCAGAAAATTACTTGAGTATGAATTGGAGATCAAAATGGATCAAAATGAGGAAGATGAGAAAAGAACAAGGAAGAATCTTGCCTTGAAAACAAGAAAAAGAGATGATACTAGCTCAAGTGAAGAAGATAGTGATGATGAGTTGGCAATAATAACCAATAAGGTCAAAAAGCTCCTCAAATCCGCAAAGCTTAAAGGAAAATCAAAATTGGATGAAAAGAAAGAGGAAAAATGGCCACTGAAGTACAAGAAAATTCTTTGTTATGAATGTAATAAACCGGGTCATATAGCTACTGATTACCCATTAAGAATAATCAAAGGAAAATCCAAGAAAAATGCATTGAAAGCCACTTCAACTTGGAGTGATAGTGACTCAAGCTCATCCGAGGAGTAAGAGATGAAAGAGAGAAAAAATCTAGCACTCATGGCTATCGATGATGAAGATTTCTTCTTTGAAAGCGAAGAAGAAAAGGTACACAACTATCAAGAATATAATGATTTACTTGATGCTTTTAATGGCTTAAATGAGTTGTGTGAAATGCTTAAAAAGAAATTTAAATGGGTTAAAAATGAGCATTCATCACTTAAAAATGAACATGCATCTTGTATGGATAAATTTCATGTTTTAGATAATGAGATTATATGCTTAAAGGCCAAACATGAAAAAGAAATAGCATGCTTAAATGATGAAAATTGATGTTTAAGAGATAAAAAGCTAGAACTTGAAAATGATGTTGGGGGTTTCAGGTGGTAATTCAAGATACGCAGCAGATCGCGGAAAATCAAAATTTTCCGCTTTCAATTATTTTTCTTGGGTAATTAAAATAAATTTAATTACTCAATACTGAAATTTTTACCCAAAAATCAGATTTTTCAGAATTTACCATTTTGCCCCAAAACTTTGAATTTTAATCATTTTAGTCCAAACTTGTCAAATACAATTCTAATTGATTCCTAATCAATTCCAAAATGATTTATTCATGTCTTATACATGAAAAAATAATTTTTCAACTCAAGAAAATAATTTTTCCCTATTTGTCGAATGGTCCCTCAATTTTCAAGAATTTACAATTTGGTCCTTTTTGTTCAAAACATGTCAAGATCAAATCCAAAAATTCCCAAATTTAATATACATCATATATACAATAAATCTCATCACATATATGAAAAGCCCCAAATTTGGTGATGGTTAAAAATCCTAAATTTTATAATTTCACAAATAACACCAAATTAATCAAAAGTCAAGCCTTAATTCAATTCTTACAACACCAATCAAGCCTCACCATCATGAAATAGCTCAAGAACAATTCTAGGTCTAACATGAGTGGCTAAAAGACTCTAGAATGGCAACTAGCCATCAAAATGGTAAAAAGAAAGCTTAATAAACCATTTTAAGCATTCTAATTAATCATACATGCTATCATCTTTCAATCAACTCCCAAATCATCAAATCACATTCGTAAAAGAGTAGTGAATAAACTAGGCTACACATATTGAAGCTTAGTATGCTAGAAACATTTTTCATTAAAGGAAAAGTAATAAAAACTAACTAAAAATGCTTGATTTCCAAAGTTTTCCTTTCTTTTTCTTCTTTGCTCTCTCTCTTTCTTTTGGTATTTGATGTTTAGGGTTCATAGAATGCAAAAAAAAAAAAAAAAAAAAAAAAAAAAAAAAAAAAAAAAACAAGCTTATATATTTTTCCTTAAATGACCGATTAAAGGAAAAAATATAAGCCATAAGTTTTTTCAATTTGTTTTAATAATTGGAAATTGATTTAATAATTTATGTGGTGTAAAAAAATCACTCAAATTAATGTTTATCACTTGCCAACCAATTAAATCATGCCAATTTAACCAATTAAAATTAGCCACTTTATCCAATTAAAACAAACCATTATCTTATCTAAATAAGTAAATATGATATTAAATATTTAATTGATTCAATTATTCAACATTTCAATAATTAAACAATTAAATACAAATATCTCAAATATATGTATTATATTTACATTAAATAATCAAATATATATATATATATATATATATATATTAATTATAAATGTCAAATATCACAATTCGACATTTAATAAATGGTCGAGAGATCTCAAAAGCATGTATTCTCGTTTAACCGTTAAACGACTTATAAATAATCAGTATTATTTATAAAATTGTCCTAGTGCCCTACGAGTATATCTCATTAGTGAAACTCTCTAGGTTCAGGCATATCCGTCACGGAATCCAATTTCGTGTCCATAATCTACCCACCCGTAAATTATGATGAACACGTATAAAATCTCTAAACCATACAGGTCGAGGTCACTGCATACGTATAATTCTTCCGTCACAGGTATCCGGATTATTCCAAAGATATAGATATAAACGTCAAATCTCTTTAGGTATAATCCCGTCGACGATTCTATTAACAATCTCATAAATAACACTTAGAACTGATTTCTATAGTGTACCACGGGCCCATGGATTTAACAGATCGCTAACTGCATAAAGGATACATATGCTATGTACACAGAACTGACGGATCCTATCTTGATACACACAGGATATCATGAGGATCAGTCCACACCCAACAAACTGTTGGGGTTGGTGCTCAGAGCGCCAATTCCCGGTTGTATTTCTGTTGAAAACTTATGTAAAACATTATTATTATGAATAATATATGCAGTTTCTATAATATAATCTATCTTTCTATATGGTAAAGACGTAATGACCCTAGAATGATTAGTCATGATACAGTTGCAAAAGCGTCGCAACGGACATTGAGAAATATCATGACGTTGTCATTCTCAGACTGTTCCTGGTCAAGGTTTACACTACTTGGTCAGTATAGTAAACCCGTTGAGACCGGTACATGTCGTATATTGGAATATATGATTCCAATGGTTTCTCAATGAACCATAAGTCTTGGAGACTAGTATAGACGTGTAGGTGTTTATAGCGGATAAACACTGAACGACTCACCGAAGATTCTTAATGGATGGTACACCAGCGTCAATAAGAATCTTCTTGGGTTGAGTAGCACTTGTGATTCTTAAACTTGAGATGCCATTGTGGGCACATGAGACATCTTCTACACTTAGACGGCAGTCACGTCACCGATCTATTTAGATCAGACCTCCGCCTATTCGTTGGGTGTAGATAGATCCTCAGGGTGTCCTATGTGTATCAAGATAGGATCCGTCAGTTCTGTGTATCAGAGCATAGGTAGTCCATATGATTAGCAATCAGATAAAACCATGGGCCCGTGGTAAAGTTTAGAAGCTAGTTCTAAACATTCTTTTAGAGATTGCTAATAGTAATAGAATAGTCGACTGGATAATCCCGATAGAGATTTGACGTTTACATCTATATCTCTAGAATTATCCGGATACCTGTGACGGAGGAATTATACATTTTCCATGACCTCGACCTGTATGATTCAGCGAGATTATCCGTGATCGTCATAATCTACGGGTGGATAGATTATGGACACGAAATTGGATTTCGTGATGGATATACCTGAATCTAGAGAGTCTCAATAATGAAACATACTCGTAGAGCACTAGAGCAACATTAATAAATAATATTGATTATTTATAAATTCGTTTAAAGGTTAAACGCAAGATACGTGCTAAAAGGACTAGATAGTCATTTGCCAAATTATTGTGTATTTACATTTAATAATACTTGATTAATTTAAATACACATTAATTAATAGTAAAAATGAGTTATTTGACTTATATCCTAAATGAATATATGTTTTTAATATTTAATGTAAATATTATACATATATTTAATATATTTGTATTTGATTAATTAATTAATTATTTAATTGTTAAATGATTAAATTAATTAAAATATAAATATCTTACATTAGGATATTTAAAGTAAATGATGTTAGTTGCTTTTGTTGACTTAATTAAATATCTAATAAAGTTGTATTTAGATATTTATGCAAGTTGACCAAATTAAGTTGAAATGAAAATGAAATTACCAAACTTGTATATGTCTTTGTGATTTTCGGCCAAGGCACATTTGGTGCAAGTATATATTGATTTTAATTTCACTTTACACTTAACCTAATACACTTTAACAAAAGAAAACTCCATTGAAGAAACTAAGTGTAGGCATTGCATTTTCGCATGTGAAACCCGATGATGAGCCTCATTTGGAGGCACTTCCTTTTGAGTCACGAAAGCCGCGGGAAACGGATATCGGAAGGGGAATTCGGAAAAGTATATCATCAAGTTCATTCCACAAGTTCACTGTCTTCGTTGGTGCTGCATTCGTTACTTCGTTCGAACCTCGTGCAGATTGCGGACGTTCGTGCCGCGTGCGAGGAGGCGTTCGAACGGAGCCGGTAATTCTGGTTTTGCTGCTAGCCTCACACCCCAGCCCATTTGGCCCCCCAAAGCCCATAAAACACATCCCAAATTAAATAAATAAATATTAAACATTAAATAAAATATTTAAATCATTTACCAATTAAATAAAACATAAAATAAAATCATGCCTAATATAAATAAATCAAATATATTATATACTAAAACTAAAAAGAAGATGCCTAATTAAAATCAATCTTAACCAATTAAAGCCAATCACATATTTGACTTCCTAATTCAATAAGATGTCCACCAATTTAAAAGTATTGACTTCCTAATCTAAACCAAATTTGTCCCCCCCTCAATCTTTGACTTTCCTTGCTAAACACCAAATCCTATCCCCTCTTTAATGCCAAAATCTCTTCCTTGTGAGACAAGGTGAAGCCCTAGCTATTCTCTATATAAACAACCCCTAACCAAAGCCATCCTCTCCAGGGACACATATAATTCACACCCAAACTCTCTCGAAATCTCTCTAGACTCTCTCTACACACCCAAGACTAAACAAAAGAAAACACACTTGACATACACGAAAAAAGAGAACAAAAGAGCCCCCAACCATCTCCTCCATAGCCGAAAACCACCCCCGTAAACCCCCCACACATAACCGAAACAGCCACCTATACAGCAGCCCTCCACCACCAAAAATTACCACAAAAAACCACACCGTATTACACGCCCAAACAGCAACAAAATCACCTTAACAGCAGCCCAAATCCTTAAAAAACAGTAATATAAAAACTGCATAGATAATCTTAAAAATAATCACACATAATTGCACTAAGAACCCACACAAACTTGGAATAGTTTATTGAAAACGTTAAAACAGGTGGCCCGTGCAGTGAGCAGCAAGACAGAAGCCGAATAGGAGCAGAACAGAGTTCGAACCGTAAGCAAAATAGCGAAGCAGTGAGCTAGGACGTTGAACCAGTGGACCAGAAAAGTTGCGGAGCTTTACCCCCTTTCGATTTCCGTGGAACGCGAGTCCGAGAGACGGCTTAAAAGGTTAGACCTGAGGGTATCTTTCACACTTATTCTCATTTTATTTTCTGGTCATTTATTTTGATTATATTTTCTGTATTTGTGGTATCCGTTGTGTGTATGATGTATGTTGTGGGTATTGGATGAATGAGAGATGTGTCTACTCTCGCGGTATATCGGATGGAAACCCGGACATAAATTTCATAGCCGATTCCGAATGGACGGTAATATGATCTGTACTCGGGCCACAACTCCACGTACCGCTTGGGTAAACGGCACCATCTTTCTTTTGTTGTGTTGCTTTTGCTTATTTAGTTTGCTTTACTTGAATTCAATATGTTGTTTAGTTATGCATGATTCAACCAAGCGCATGGGCTTAGTGAGTTAGTTCAAAGATCCTCCATTTGGGAGACAAAGAGCCGAAAAGGCCACCTTTGTGACACTACTTCTTCGCCGCGCCGGTTGATGTGTGTTCGGTTGGATGCGAGATACGTTCAATTGGGCATACTTAGTTTGATGTTATTGAGTTTATCTTTTATGTATGGTTCAATCAAGCGCATGGGCTTAGTAAGTGGAATGAAAGATCCCTTATGGGGAGGGGTTAAAACCCCGTTACCACGATGCTTTGCCGCGCCGGTTGATGTGTGTTCATATTGGATGTCAGATGTGTTCAATCGGGCATACTTGGTTGATATGATTGGTTCTATTCTTGTATGTGTGATGTGTGACGCGCATGGGCTTAGTATGTTGGTCTAAAGGTCCTCTCTTTGAGAGATCAAGAGCCCCAAAAGGTCACCTTTATGGCAGTACTTCGCCGCCGCGCCCTTGTATTTTGTGTTTATGTATTGCGTCCCATTTCATGCATCAGGTCTGTTCCCGTTCGAACGCGTTTACGAACACAACTCGAACGCGCATGTGTTTTTTGCCTTATCATGTGTCAGGTCTCATTTCCGTTCGAACGCGTTAACAAACGCCATACGAACGTGAGCATTCTGCCTCATATCCGTTCGAACGCGTTAACAAACGCCATACGAACATGAGCATTCTGTCTCATTTCCGTTCGAACGCGTTTACGAACGCTACTCGAACGTGAGCATTCTGTTTCATTTCCGTTCGAACGCGTTTACGAACGCTACTCTGAGAACATGAACATTCTGTTTCATTTCCGTTCGAACGCATTTACGAACGCTACACGAACTACAGAACGCGAACACACTGAACTGAGTCTTTTTCATTAGATTTCATGCATAGTTTTCCTAGTAGCTATCTCCACATGTATAAATGCAAATATGTTGATCTATTACAATTCATATGCTTGTGTCATGATAACATTTGAGTATTATTTCTTGCGGTATATCGGATGGAAACCCAGACGTAAATTCCGTAGCCGATTCCGAATGGACGGTAGTGCGGTCTGTACTTGGGCTACAATTCCACGTACCACTTGGAAAAGTGCCCATATGTGTGCTTGTATGGTTAACATGTGTGCTTGTATGGTTAATATGTGTGCTTGTGTTTTCCTGAATGTGATATGCAATAAAGTTGTATGTTAGTTGCTATCTTGATATATGTTAAGCATGCAAATTTAAATGTAAGATATATGCGAAATGCGTACATAAGTTTTATTTTACACATGAGAATTTAGAAGCATGATACTCTTGGAAATAAGTGTTACTTAAGCTTGATTAAATTATTACATAAATCCTTTCATTACAAGTGACATGAGTAAGGGACCATTCCGAACCCAACGGTTTGAGGTCTTCCCTTGCGAGGAGTGAGTGCGGCCTTAAATCTTTGTCCCGGTTCACACCGGGTGGCGACTCCATGTTATTCAGTACTTCCCAAACTAGGCCGCGAGCCTAGGAACGGCGTCGCCCAGGTTCTGTGTTCCCAAGTAAGGGACCATTCCGAACCCAACGGTTTGAGGTCTTCCCTTGCGAGGAGTGAGTGCGGCCTAAATCTTTGTCCCGGGTGGCGACTCCATGTTATTCAGTACTTCCCACAACTAGGTCGCGAGCTAGGAACGGCGTCGCCCAGGTTCTGTGTTCCCACAGTCTGGCGACTCCACTAGGGACAGAGAATTGGCCCCGAAATATTGACTTGTGATGTTTGGATTTATGTTTTAATTGACCGTGTCTATAGTGGATAAAGTGAGGGTTTAATCAAAGGCATTTTAGGCTAGGTAATGGTTTGGGTCTCCCTTATTCACTACCTTTCTAGAAGGAAAAGCTGTGAAGGCACCTAGATAGCCATCTACTAGTAGCCTATTGTGATGGACTAATTTGGAGGACTCGTTGTTTATTCCTGACAACAAGCGATAAGAGCCTAAGAGGCTTGGGTATTTAAGTGAGCCTCGCTCCACCTTCCCTCTGGGGGATCTACAACGGGAAATCCATTTGACAGTCCGTCACACACCATAGCTCATTGGCACGTACCTTAGTGTATAAAAAAGGGTGCGCTCACTTGGTTGCTCGAACCCTTGAGTGGGGAGACCTAGTTGTGGGCCATCATTCGCCAGTGAGAGCCTTTGTCTATACTCTTGCTAACCCCCATAGACCGGTTGGCTAAAGTAACAATTATTTCCTTGAGTATGTGCTTGTGGACCATCCTCATTTGGATGCAGTTGGACTATTGTCAGAAATACGGGCTTGCTGGGCCATTTAAACTGGGGCAAGTTCGTACCTTATGACTATTAGGCCCAAAGCTTCTGAAATGTCGATGGGCCACTTTGTAAAAATTATTATGTCATGTTTTTGCATCATCTTTCTTCTATGCTTGTGTTTGGGAACATTGTCGTTTGGATCCATTTGGACCATTTGTCATGGGATATGGGCTTGTTGGGCCATTTAAACTGGGACAAGAACGTACTTCATGACTATTGGGCCAAAGGCTTCTAAGTGATTGATGGGCCACTTTGTGATTGTTTCGGAACGTTACATTCGGATTTAGTTGGGCTCCTGCCATAGATGTGAACTCATTGGGCCATTTAAACTGGGACGGGTTCACTCCTATGACGATTAGCCCGAGAGACTCTAAAATGATAACAGGCCGATTTGTGTGAAAATTTTAATTGATTTAGTATATTTTATATGTTACATGCATCTCATGCACCCCATGCATACATACATCATGCTAACCCTTGTGTTTTAAAAGCCATCATAGACTCCCGTTGGGTTAGGGAAGAGGAAGACTCACCAAAAGACCGGTAACAGATATGAGTACATCCGATAATGAGGTATCCCAGATAGATCAGTTGGAAAGCGGTTTAGCCAAGATTACCGAACAGTTGCAAAGCCCTAACTACTTGCCATGACAAATATGGTTGTGCCCCGTGCTGGGGGAAACTCTGAGAATGTACGACGTGAGGAGACTCCGAATGGGTTGGGGGATGACATCCCGCTTTTGATGATGATATGGCTGATTATGCCACTGGGAGAACGGTTGGGTCTCAGACAGAATTGCAGAAACTCCGTGACCAGGTAGAGTCTGTTACCCGTAAGATGAAGGGTAAGGATGAAGACTTACTAGACTATGAGGCGATGACCTTTGAGGAACAGTTGCCTGCTGCAGTTCAGAATGCCCGACATGGCCAAGTTTAATGGGAATGGAGACCCGAGAGTCCATCTGCAGCAATATGTCTCGGTCATGAGTTCAGTGGGCCTATCACAGCGCCAAGTCCAAAAGATGTTTGGGATGTCACTCGAGGGGGCTCCTGTGGTTTGGTATCATAGCCTTGAGAAGAAGGTTAAGGAAGATTGGAGGGAACTAGCTGATGCTTTTCTGAAGCAATATGTTACAGACTTAGAGATTGATTTGTCACTTCGTGATTTGGAGAACACTAAGCAGAAGCCAGAAGAAAGCTTCAAGGAGTATGTAGACCGCTGGAGAAGCCAGCTTCTGAAGATGCAGACTCGGCCCTCTGAGAAGGACCAGATTAAAATGATCATTAAGGGCACCAAGCCCTCGATCTATGGCAAACTGAGGAGAATGACTTCGATGATTACTGATTTTCGGCAGCTAAGGGAAACTGTCATGGACATTGAGGAAGAGGAGGCCGAGAACCGGAAGTTTTATGGCCAGAATAAGAGGAATTTTGGGGGGCATTCTGAGACAAGGCCCACTACTGCCGAGGTTGCCGCCATCAGAAATAGGCGATTTTCCAACCTTGGCAGGCCTCTATCGAAGGTGTTTGAAAAGTTGAAGATGCAAGGACTCCTGAAACCCTTGGAACCTAAACCACTTCCAAGCCCTGTACCCCACTACCTTGACTTAAACTTATTCTGTTACTTCCACCAACAAAAGGGTCACGAAACTGACAATTGCCCCCGCCTTAGGCATGAGATCCAAGACCTCATTGACACCCACAAAATACCTGACCCAGAAAGAGAACAACCCAATGCACACAGAAATCCCCTACCTAACTACATGATCAACTCTGGCCTACCCGAAACCCTTGTCCTCCAGGCTCTCAACCACTCAGCTTCATTCATTGGGATAAGGGATGACAAGGATGAAGAACCATAGGCTGAGGAAGAAGGCACTGCTGTTTTCTCCAAGTTTATCTTGCATTTTTAATAAAGACATTGATTTTGTTTGCTTGTTCGGACCTTTTTCAACAATAATAAAGAAGTTCATTTCGCTTACTTGTCTGAATCTCCACTTCTCAACTTGCAACATGAGTGCATGTGACAAAAGCATTCAATCTTGGTATTAAGATGCTCAGAACACGGGAGATCCTCAGAAAAAACAAGCAAAAAGGATAAGTTAGCCGTTCAGAAACTGGGAAATGAGGACAGTGAGATTGTCAAAACTTGGAAAGGAATAAGTACATCAAGCCAGTCAACGAAGATAGAATGAAGTAGTTCTTTGCATAAGGAAGAGAAGACTAAACAGTCATCAAGAGAATTGATAGAAAACCTAACCCAACGGAATAGGAACTTCATCCATGCATGCATACACGTAACGTATTTTGGCATTCTTTTTGGTGTTTGTTTTGTTTTGTAAATCACAGGTTTCAACAACAAAAAAGAGAAAGCGTCAAGTGCAAGTCAACCAAAAGCAGCGACAGTACAATATCAGTCTGGGGGCGAAGCCCATATCATTATCAGCATGGGTTGAGGCCCACATCAGTATCAGCATGGGGGCGAGGCCCACATCATTATCAGCATGGGTTGAGGCCCACATCAGTATCAGCATGGGTTGAGGCCCACATCAGTATCAGCATGGGGTTGAGGCCCACATCAGTATCAGTATGGGTCGAGGCCCACATCAGTATCAGCATGGGTCGAGGCCCACATCAGTATCAGCTTGGGGATGCGTCCCGGGTTGAGGCCCACATCAGTATCAATATGGGTCGAGGCCCACATCAGTATCAGCATGGGTCGAGGCCCACATCAGTATCAGCTTGGGGATGCGTCCCGGGGTTGAGGCCCACATCATCAGTGTGGGTCGAGGCCCACATCAGTATCAGCATGGGTCGAGGCCCACATCAGTATCATCAGCTTGGGGATGAGTCACAAGGTTGAGACCCACGTCAGTATCAGTTTGTGAGGATGAATCCTAAGGCCGAGGCCCACATCATCAAAGATTGGAATGAATCCAGGAATGAATCCGGGAATGAATCCTAGGGCCGAGGCCCACGTCGTCAGAATTATGGAATGAATCCTAGGGCCGAGGCCCACGTCGTCAGAGTTATGGAATGAATCCTAGGGCCGAGGCCCACATCATCAGAGTTTGGAAAGAATCCAGAGAAGGAATCTCAGAATTTGGAAGGAATCCAGAGAATGAATCTCAGAATTTGGAAGGAATCCAGAGAATGAATCTCAGAATTTGGAAGGAATCCAGAGAATGAATCTCAGAATACGGAAGGAATCCATAAGAACGAATCTCAGTTTTGGAATGAATCCGAGAATAAATCTCAGTTTGGGAATGAATCCGAGAACAAATCTCAGTTTGGGAATGAATCCGAGAATGAATCTCAGTTTTGGAATAAATCCGAGAACGAATCTCAGTTTTGGAATGAATCCGAAAACAAATCTCAGTTCTGGAACGAATCCAAGAATAAATCTCAGTTTTGGAATAAATCCTAGGGCCAAGGCCCAAATCACTTGCAGTTATGGGGATATGTCCCAGGATCGAAGTCCACTACATCACCAACTCAACTCAACACATGGTAAGTCAAGCGCCAGCTGGCGAGCCAGGTAAGTGAAAATGCATTGCATAAACTTTGATAGGATTGTCACTGTTGCACATTACACAAGTCCCATCAAAGTGGGGGCGACTGTAGGCATTGCATTTTCGCATGTGAAACCCGATGATGAGCCTCATTTGGAGGCACTTCCTTTTGAGTCACGAAAGCCGCGGGAAACGGATATCGGAAGGGGAAATTCAGAAAAGTATATCATCAAGTTCATTCCACAAGTTCACTGTCTTCGTTGGTGCTGCATTCGTTACTTCGTTCGAACCTCGTGCAGATTGCGGACGTTCGTGCCGCGTGCGAGGAGGCGTTCGAACGGAGCCGGTAATTCTGGTTTTGCTGCTAGCCTCACACCCCAGCCCATTTGGCCCCCCAAAGCCCATAAAACACATCCCAAATTAAATAAATAAATATTAAACATTAAATAAAATATTTAAATCATTTACCAATTAAATAAAACATAAAATAAAATCATGCCTAATATAAATAATCAAATATATTATATACTAAAACTAAAAAGAAGATATGCCTAATTAAAATCAATCTTAACCAATTAAAGCCAATCACATATTTGACTTCCTAATTCAATAAGATGTCCACCAATTTAAAAGTATTGACTTCCTAATCTAAACCAAATTTGTCCCCCCCTCAATCTTTGACTTTCCTTGCTAAACACCAAATCCTATCCCCTCTTTAATGCCAAAATCTCTTCCTTGTGAGACAAGGTGAAGCCCTAGCTATTCTCTATATAAACAACCCCTAACCAAAGCCATCCTCTCCAGGGACACATATAATTCACACCCAAACTCTCTCGAAATCTCTCTAGACTCTCTCTACACACCCAAGACTAAACAAAAAAAACACACTTGACATACAGGAAAAAAGAGAACAAAGAGCCCCCAACCATCTCCCTCCATAGCCGAAAACCACCCCCGTAAACCCCCCACAACTAACCGAAACAGCCACCTATACACACCTCCACCACCAAAATTACCACAAAAAACCACACCGTATTACACGCCCAACACAACAAAATCACCTTAACAGCAGCCCAAATCCTTAAAAACAGTAATATAAAAACTGCATAGATAATCTTAAAAATAATCACACATAATTGCACTAAGAACCCACACAAACTTGGAATAGTTTATTGAAAACGTTAAAACAGGTGGCCCGTGCAGTGAGCAGCAAGACAGAAGCCGAATAGGAGCAGAACAGAGTTCGAACCGTAAGCAAAACAGCGAAGCAGTGAGCTAGGACGTTGAACCAGTGGACCAGAAAAGTTACGGAGCTTTACCCCCTTTCGATTTCCGTGGAACGCGAGTCCGAGAGACGGCTTAAAAGGTTAGACCTGACGGTATCTTTCACACTTATTCTCATTTTATTTTCTGGTCATTTATTTTGATTATATTTTCTGTATTTGTGGTATCCGTGTGTGTATGATGTATGTTGTGGGTATTGGATGAATGAGAGATGTGTCTACTCTCGCGGTATATCGGATGGAAACCCGGACATAAATTTCATAGCCGATTCCGAATGGACGGTAATATGATCTGTACTCGGGCCACAACTCCACGTACCGCTTGGGTAAACGGCACCATCTTTCTTTTGTTGTGTTGCTTTTGCTTATTTAGTTTTCTTTACTTGAATTCAATATGTTGTTTAGTTATGCATGATTCAACCAAGCGCATGGGCTTAGTGAGTTAGTTCAAAGATCCTCCATTTGGGAGACAAAGAGCCGAAAAGGCCACCTTTGTGACACTACTTCGCCGCGCCGGTTGATGTGTGTTCGGTTGGATGCGAGATACGTTCAATCGGGCATACTTAGTTTGATGTTATTGAGTTTATCTTTTATGTATGGTTCAATCAAGCGCATGGGCTTAGTAAGTGGAATGAAAGATCCTTATGGGGAGGGGTAAAACCCGTTACCACGATGCTTTGCCCGCCGGTTGATGTGTGTTCAGATTGGATGTCAGATGTGTTCAATCGGGCATACTTGGTTGATATGATTGGTTCTATTCTTGTATGTGTGATGTGACGCGCATGGGCTTAGTATGTTGGTCTAAAGGTCCTCTCTTTGAGAGATCAAGAGCCCCAAAAGGTCACCTTTATGGCAGTACTTCTTCGCCGCGCCTTGTATTTTGTGTTTATGTATTGCGTCCCATTTCATGCATCAGGTCTGTTCCCGTTCGAACGCGTTTACGAACACAACTCGAACGCGCATGGTGTTTTGCCTTATCATGTGTCAGGCTCATTTCCGTTCGAACGCGTTAACAAACGCCATATGAACGTGAGCATTCTGCCTCATATCCGTTCGAACGCGTTAACAAACGCCATACGAACATGAGCATTCTGTCTCATTTCCGTTCGAACGCGTTTACGAACGCTACTCGAACGTGAGCATTCTGTTTCATTTCCGTTCGAACGCGTTTACGAACGCTACTCGAACATGAACATTCTGTTTCATTTCCGTTCGAACGAACGCGTTTACGAACGCTACACGAACGCGAACACACACACTGAACTGAGTCTTTTTCATTAGATTTCATGCATAGTTTTCCTAGTAGCTATCTCCACATGTATAAATGCAAATATGTTGATGTATTACAATTCATATGCTTGTGTCATGATAACATTTGAGTAATATTTCTTGCGGTATATCGGATGGAAACCCAGACGTAAATTCCGTAGCCGATTCCGAATGGACGGTAGTGCGGTCTGTACTTGGGCTACAATTCCACGTACCCTTGGAAAAGTGCCCATATGTGTGCTTGTATGGTTAACATGTGTGCTTGTATGGTTAATATGTGAGCTTGTGTTTTCCTGAATGTGATATGCAATAAAGTTGTATGTTAGTTGCTATCTTGATATATGTTAAGCATGCAAATTTAAATGTAAGATATATGCGAAATGCGTACATAAGTTTTATTTTACACATGAGAATTTAGAAGCATGATACTCTTGGAAATAAGTGTTACTTAAGCTTGATTAAATTATTACATAAATCCTTTCATTACAAGTGACATGAGTAAGGGACCATTCCGAACCCAACGGTTTGAGGTCTTCCCTTGCGAGGAGTGAGTGCGGCCTTAAATCTTTGTCCCGGTTCACACGGGTGGCGACTCCATGTTATTCAGTACTTCCCAAACTAGGCTGCGAGCCTAGGAACGGCGTCGCCCAGGTTCCGTGTTCCCACACTAAGGAAAGATTGAGAAAAGAAAGATAAATCAAAGAAAGCTTGGAATTTTAGTAAGTTTTTCAAACTTGCTATTAGAGAGGAAAATGTTCCTTAGGTTCTAGGCTTCAACATGTGATTTTCTTAGATTATTTCTTTCTTATTTCTTTGTGTTTTTGTTGATGGAAGTTTGATTGAAGTGTTGAGCATGTATGGTGAAGGAAGGTTGTGACTATTGTAGTTGTAAACTTTCTTTTAAGGTTTTGGAAACCATGTTGCTAATCTAGAGTTATTGACCCACTCTTAAATGACCTAGATTTGATCTTGAGTTGTTTCATTGTGTTGAGACTTGGATTGGATGGAAGAATGATGATTGAAGTAATTGATTTAATGTATTTGGTCTAATTTATCCAATTTGTGGAAATTAAAAAATTAGGGTTCATGACCATTCCAAATTTGGGGATTTTCATATATGTTGTGTATTTGTGTGTGTATATGATGCATATAAAGTTTCATGTTCATTGGATTACATCTTGATTTTTTGATGCATGAAATGACAAAATGCACAAACCCCCCCTTATGGTGCTCTCTCGGCTTTGGCGAGAAATTTGGGGATTTTGGTTGCTTTGGTGTTTTGAACATGCTAAGTTCATCTTAGAAATGATTTAGAATCATTCAAAATTGATTAGATCAATTTCGGACTAAAATGGACAAAATACCAAAGTAAGGGTAATTTGGTAAATTCACTTAAATATGATTTATTGAATTTTATTTCATAATTTGATTATTGGAATATTAAATAAATATATTTATTTAATTAATCCGAGAAAAAGTTTTGAAATCTGAAAATCGAATTTTCACCGCTTCCGCTGCATTACCGGATTTAGCCCCTAAAAACCCCTACAAAATGGTATCAGAGCGAGTCTGATTCTAGGCCACCTAATATGATTAGCCTTCATTGAATCAATGTTTAATCATGTTTTCTTGACTTTATGCATGCTTATTAGGATCTAAATTGGTTAGATTTAGGGTGTATGACACTTAGCGGAAAATCCCTAATTAATAAGGTTTGAATGTAATTATGTATTTGATGCATGTTATATGGTCCGTCTTGTCAATACGGTTTTGAATACTTCTTTGTGACTACATCCGAGACCGTGCCTCTGCTGTGAGGGTGTAGCCGATAAAGATTTATTTATACCGGATGTATATCAGATACTAGGTAAATTCAAGTAAAAGCGGAATTCTAAACGTGCCCTAGCTGTCAGGATTACGTAAGTAACTTGAGTTATCATTGACGAGTTTAACCTTGGTACGTCTCCTTGTGGGCCTGCCTTCGCAGCGACAACGAGAAACGACCATGACCAGATACTAAGGAGTCATTAGTGAATGATTGACAAATGAGTTGTCTACCTGATGAATATACGTAGGCGAGACCGTGCCTCTGCTGTGAGCCGAAATATATTCACGGGATCCACTTTTCACTATTAGTATTTAATTTAATTATTAAATATTTGTATTCTGTTTTGGGATTACAGTATTGCATGATTTAGTGGGATGGGCATATTAAATTAAAAATCCATGATCTAGTTTATGCTTTTGATATTATATGAAACTGCTTTATTTCTGCTAACCGTTTTTCGTGATCTATATGATAGATTGGCAATGGCGGCACAATCCACAAATCAGTTTGCGCGTATGCTTGATGCGAACAAACTGAAAGGCGCTGAGAACTTTGCAGACTGGGAATTGGATTTGAGGATTGTCCTCGATTCCGAAAAGCTGGGTTATGTTCTTGAGGGTCCGTTGCCCCTTGCAGTGGGTGCGGATGCTTCGGAGGAGGAACGCCAAGTTTTTGAAACTTGGAAGGATGATGATTTAAGGGTTAAATCATACATTCTTAGTTCACTGTCTCTGAAACTCAAGCAACAGTACTATGGTATGCTAGATTCCTATAGTATGATGACGCGATTGAGACAATCGTTTGAGAACCAAGAACAAGTGATTGTTCACAAAGTCGCCATGGAACTGTTCCATACGCGTCTGGATGAGGGACAGAGTGTTAGCCCACATGTTCTTCAGATTATCGATTTGATCTATCAATTGAGGCAACATAATCTCATCTTGAATGACATTCTCGGTAGGAGTGTCATTCTTGGTTCACTACCGGCTTCATTTCGCCAGTTCGTGATGTACTTCAACATGCACGGGACTGTCTGTACCTACCAGGAGCTACATAGGATGTTGCTCACGGCAGAAGAGGACCTTAAGAAGGGAGTACCGACTCGCCCTCCTAGAACTACTTCTCTTTCGGCTTTTTCCCAAGGATGGTCCAATGGAAAGAACAAGAAAGGCAAGAAGAAGAAGAAGGCTTTTGGTCCTCAACAACAGCGAAGATTGCAAAGCCCAAAAGGGCTTCTGAAGACAAATGCCACCACTGCGGCAAAGTCGGGCACTGGAAGAGGAACTGTCCTGATTACATTGACCAGCTGAGGAGAGACAGAGCTTCTACATCAGGTAATTTATTTTTCCAGTTATTGATTGATCTTTGGCTTGTGAAGCCGTTACATCCAGCTGGATTTTAGATTCTGCTTGTCCCATTCACATTTGCAATTCGTTGCAGGTGCTGAAGGAAAGTAGGAAACTGAAGCCTGGAGAGATGCAGTTGCGATTCGGGAGTGGAGACTCTTTGGATGCAGTTGCAGTGGGAGTATGCGAGATCTCATTGCTGAATGAGACACTTTTGTTATATGACTGTCATTTTGTACCGGGATGTGTCGCAAATATTATATCACTTTTTGTATTGGATACAGAAGGCTTTTGTATTAATATTTAGAATAGTTCTTTGTATTTATATGATAAAAATAATATTCAGATCCTTTGTTGTCCAAACCAGCATGGTCATTATACATTGCAAACTTCTAAAGATATATTAAATACTGGAGTTAATAAACGTAGTTTACTTGTAATTAATAATACTGAACTTTGGCATATGAGACTTGGTCACATTGGCGTTAAACGCCTTACCCAATTGGTTAGGAATGGTTTGATATCAGATCTTACCATTGAATCCTATCCAACTTGTGAATCCTGTATTCAGGGTAAGATGACCAAAGCCTCATTTTCTGGTGTTGGACACCGCGCCACTAACTTACTGGAACTCGTACATTCTGATGTATGTGGTCCACTAAGTCAAACTACTCACAGTGGTTATTCGTACTTCGTTACCTTTACCGATGATTTGTCACGGTACGGTTATGTGTATTTGATGCGACATAAATCGGAAACCTTTGAAAAGTTCAAAGAGTTCCGAAATGAAGTAGAAAAACAAACTGGTAAATATATTAATTGCCTTCGATCAGATCGAGGCGGCGAATATATGAGTGGTGAGTTCATGGATTATATGAAGGAGAATGGGATTCTCGCTCAATATACTCCTCCAGGTACACCACAGCACAATGGTGTATCTGAAAGGAAAAATCAGACTTTATTGGATATGGTCCGATCGATGTTGAGTTTCACAGATTTGCCCTATTATTTATGGGGCTACTCTCTCTTAACAGCCGCACATCTTTTGAATAAGATTCCTTCAAAGGCTGTTCCTACGACACCGTATCAGATATGGTTCAGTAGGAGACCAAATCTTAATTATATTAAGGTTTGGGGTTGTCCTCCCTATGTCAGGGTAACTCAGCAAGATAAGCTTTCGCCTCGAGGGCAAAAGTTTAGGTTTGTTGGATATCCTTCGAATACGAGGGGATATCTATTCTATGATACGAGCATCGAAATGTGTTCATAGCTCGCTTCGCAAAATTTCTAGAAGTAGAATTTTTGTCAGAAGGTGGTAATCATAGACAGGTTGAGCTTGATGAAGTCCAACCTGAAAACAATGAACCAACGGAGGAACCTGAACTTCAAGTAGATGAAGGACCTTCAACACACACACTCTGTAGGTCTGAAAGGGTATCTAGACCTCCTGAACGCTTTTATTTGATACAAGAAAAGAGTCTGGATGTTCTCTTAGTTGAAGAGACATATCCTTTCACCTATAGAGAATCGTTGTTGGACATCGACTCTGTGAAATGGCAGAGTGCCATGAAATCCGAGATAGACTCAATGCATGAAAATCAAGTTTGGGACTTGATTCCGCTTCCCGAAGGAATTATTCCTATCGGTTGTAAATGGGTTTACAAAAGGAAGCGCGGGCCTGACGGTAAGGTTGAAACTTACAAGGCCCGACTGGTAGCAAAAGGTTACACGCAGCGACCTGGCGTCGACTATGATGAAAATTTTTCGCCGGTAGCAATGCTTAAGTCTATCCGGATTTTGCTTTCTATAGCTGCGTATCATGACTACGAGATTTGGCAAATGGATGTCAAAACGGCTTTTCTAAATGGATTTCTTGATGAAGAAATCTATATGGAACAGCCGGAAGGTTTCGCGTCCAGCGAAACCTCGGTTATGGTATGTAAGCTTAAGAAGTCCATTTATGGACTTAAACAAGCTTCACGAAGTTGGAATCTTCGATCGATGAGATTATTAGATCGTCTGCTTTCTCAAGAATTCGGAAGAATCCTGTGTGTACCAGAAGGCCAGTGGGGCATGGTCTTATTTTTAGTCCTATATGTTGATGACATCCTAATCATTGGGAATGATTTAGGTATGTTGCAAAGCGTGAAAGCGTACCTCTGTAAGAATTTCTCCATGAAGGACCTGGGAGAAGCTTCCTATGTTTTAGGGATAAAACTCTATAGGGATAGACAAAGGAGGCTGATTGGGTTATCCCAATCAACGTACATAGATAAGATCTTGGAATGGTATAATTTTGGTAACTGTAAGACAACAAACATACCGTTCAGACATGGGATACATCTTTCTAAGAAAATGTGTCCACAAACAGAAGATGAGAAGGTTAGAATGTCTAACCAACCTTATGCTTCGTTTGGGTAGCATAATGTATGCCATGTTATGTACGAGGCCTGATATCAGTTTCGCTGTTAGCGTAACTAGCAGATATCAGTCCAATCCAGGTAATGACCATTGGATGGCCATTAAACATATCCAAAGCATCTTAAAGGTACTAATGATAAGTAATAGTTTATGGAGGAAACGAACTGCAGGTTAATGGGTATACAGACTCCGATTTCCAATCGGATCCCGATGATAGAAAGTCTACATCTGGATTTGTCTTTACCCTTAACGGAGGTGCAGTTTGTTGGAAGAGTTCCAAACAGGGATCGACAGGTGATTCCACCACTGAGGCGGAATATATTACAGCTTCTGAAGCTGCAAAAGAGGCTGTGTGGATAAAGAACTTTATCACAGAATTGGGAGTTGTCCCAAGTATCGAGAATGCGATTCCGTTATACTGTGATAATACTGGAGCCATTGCGCAAGCAAAGGAACCGAGGGCGCATCAGAAGTCGAAGCATGTGGAATGCAAGTACCACATCATTCGAGAGATCGTGTCGCGAGGGGATATTGTCGTGTGCAAGGTACCGAGTGAAGACAATGTAGCAGACCCGCTGACGAAGGCCATACCTCCGAAGCTGTTTGATAAACACGTGGTGTCGATGGGTATTAGATACAATCGATATTGGCACTAAAGCAAGTGGGAGATTTTGTTGGGGTTGGTGCTCAGAGCGCCAATTCCCGGTTGTATTTCTGTTGAAAACTTATGTAAAACATTATTATTATGAATAATATATGCAGTTTCTATAATATAATCTATCTTTCTATATGGTAAAGACGTAATGACCCTAGAATGATTAGTCATGATACAGTTACAAAAGCGTCGTAACGGACATTGAGAAGTATCATGACGTTGTCATTCTCAGACTGTTCCTGGTCAAGGTTTACACTACTTGGTCAGTATAGTAAACCAGTTGAGACTGGTACATGTCGTATACTGGAATATATGATTCCAATGGTTTCTCAATGAACCATAAGTCTTGGAGACTAATATAGACGTGTAGGTGTTTATAGCGGATAAACACTGAACGACTCACCGAAGATTCTTAATGGATGGTACACCAGCGTCAATAAGAATCTTCTTGGGTTGAGTAGCACTTGTGATTCTTAGACTTGAGATGTCATTGTGGGCACATGAGACATCTTCTACACTTAGACGGCAGTCACGTCACCGATCTATTTAGATCAGACCTCCGCCTGTTCGTTGGGTGTAGATAGATCCTCAGGGTGTCCTATGTGTATCAAGATAGGATCCGTCAGTTCTGTGTATCAGAGCATAAGTAGTCCATATGATTAGCAATCAGATAAAACCATGGGCCCGTGGTAAAGTTTAGAAGCTAGTTCTAAACATTCTTTTAGAGATTGCTAATAGAATAGTCGACTGGATAATCCCGATAGAGATTTGACGTTTACATCTATATCTCTGGGAATTATCCGGATACCTGTGACGGAGGAATTATACATTTGCCATGACCTCGACCTGTATGATTCAGTGAGATTATCCGTGATCGTCATAATCTACGGGTGGATAGATTATGGACACGAAATTGGATTTCGTGACGGATATACCTGAATCTAGAGAGTCTCAATAATGAAACATACTCATAGAGCACTAGAGCAACATTAATAAATAATATTGATTATTTATAAATTCGTTTAAAGGTTAAACGCAAGATACGTGCTAAAAGGACTAGATAGTCATTTGCCAAATTATTGTGTATTTACATTTAATACTTGATTAATTTAAATACACATTAATTAATAGTAAAAATGAGTTATTTGACTTATATCCTAAATGAATATATGTTTTAATATTTAATGTAAATATTATACATATATTAATATATTTGTATTTGATTAATTAATTAATTATTTAATTGTTAAATGATTAAATTAATTAAAATATAAATATCTTACATTAGGATATTTAAAGTAAATGATGTTAGTTGCTTTTGTTGACTTAATTAAATATCTAATAAAGTTGTATTTAGATATTTATGCAAGCAAGTTGACCAATTAAGTTGAAATGAAAATGAAATTACCAAACTTGTATATGTCTTTGTGATTTTCGGCCAAGGCACATTTGGTGCAGTATATATTGATTTTCATTTCACTTTACACTTAACCTAATACACTTTAACAAAATAAAACTCCATTGAAGAAACTAAGGAAAGCTTGAGAAAAGAAAGATAAATCAAAGAAAGCTTGGAATTTTAGTAAGTTTTTCAAACTTGCTATTAGAGAGGAAAATGTTCCTTAGGTTCTAGGCTTCAACATGTGATGTTCTTTGATTATTTCTTTCTTTATTTCTTTGTGTTTTTGTTGATGGAAGTTTGATTGAAGTGTTGAGCATGTATGGTGAAGGAAGGTTGTGACTATTGTAGTTGTAAACTTTCTTTAAGGTTTTGGAAACCATGTTGCTAATCTAGAGTTATTGACCCACTCTTAAATGACCTAGATTTGATCTTGAGTTGTTTCATTGTGTTGAGACTTGGATTGGATGGAAGAATGATGATTGAAGTAATTGATTTAATGTATTTGGTCTAATTTGTCCAATTTGTGGAAATTGAAAAATTAGGGTTCATGAACAATTCCAAATTTGGGGATTTTCATATATGTTGTGTATTTGTGTGTGTATATGATGCATATAAAGTTTCATGTTCATTGGATTACATCTTGATGTGTTTTGATGCATGAAATGACAAAATGCACAACCCCCCCCCTTATGGTGCTCTCGGCTTTGGTGAGAAAATTTGGGGATTTTGGTTGCTTTGGTGTTTTGAACATGCTAAGTTCATCTTAGAAATGATTTAGAATCATTCAAAATTGATTAGATCAATTTCGGACTAAAATGGACAAAATACCAAAGTAAGGGTAATTTGGTAAATTCACTTAAATATGATTTATTGAATTTTATTCATAATTTGATTATTGGAATATTAAATAAATATGTTTATTTAATTAATCCGAGAAAAATTTTTGAAATCTGAAAATCGGATTTTCACCGCTTCCGCTGCATTACCGGATTTAGCCCCTAAAAACCCCTACACAAACAGGCAGAGGTCTGATCTAAATAAATCGGTGACGTGACTTCCATCTAAGTGTGGAGTATACCTCATACATCCATAGTGGTATCTCAAGTCAAAGGATCCCTATACTCACTCAACCCGAGAAGATTCTTATTGACGTTGGTGTACCATCTATTAAGAATCTTCGGTGAGTCGTTCAGTGTTTATCCGATATAAACACCTACGTGTCTATACGAGTCTCCCGAGACTCATGGTTCATTGAGAAACCATTAGAATCCAACATTCCAATATACGACACGTATCGGTCTCAACGGGTTTACTTACTGACCACGTAATTGTAAACCTTGATCGGGAACAGTTAAAGAATGATAATGTTATGCTACTACTCAATGTCAGTTGCGACGCTTTTGCAACTGTATCATAACCAATCACTCTATGGTCATTTACGTCTTTACCATAATAAAAGAATTTATATTACAGAAACTGTTTATTTTATTCATTAATAAAATATATACAAGAGTATTTACAGGGAAATACATAAGAAATTGACGTTCAGAGCACCAACCCTAACAAATGACACATCTAATATGTCATCTAGCTCAAAAATATGTGATTGTGAATCTATTTTAAATGAAAATAATGGATTAAATAAAAAAGTTATAGATTTGCAAAACATTGTTAGTAAATTCACATTGGGAAGAAAAAATTTTGATATGTTATTTAAATCCCAAAAATGTTCTTATAATAGAGAAGGATTATGATATAAGCCTTATATCAAGAGAAAATTTTTAAAGAATTATTTTATTAAGGCATCCAATTCTCATGTTAACATTGCTAAAAATGAAAATGTCACATGTTATGCATGCAATAAAAAGGGACACAAAATTTTTGAGTGCATGAACAAGAATGTGATTAAAAATGCATAGATTCCTCAAGGAATCAAGTTTAACCCCCATGGACCCAAGAAAGGTTGGGTACCAAAATGCACTTAATAATTTTGTAGGCGGAGTTTTGGGAAAGATCTTAAAAGAGAAATGCAAATTGATCCCAAAGGCTCAAAGAAATGAGAACTCACAACGGTAAAGGTAAAATCCGTATTCACGGAAACATTGGTACCGTTTCCTCTAAATTATGTGTGTATGCCTATTTCAAATTTATATAAATATTTTGAAGCGTACAAGTGATTAGGCAATGTATTCAAACTTCTATTGGTATCAATTGTTCATTTGATATTATTAAATGCCTTAATCATATATTTAAACCTCATTTTATATCAATTAGTATCACATTGGATTTATTGAGTTAAATGACATATATGTGATTACTTGATTGATTTTCATTGAACATGCCCTTGCCATTAAACATATTTGAATGAAAATGAAATGCATGTATATCGACATAATTTCCCATTAGTATCATGAAATGCATGAATATTTGATTTTTATTAATTGTTATCATAATTATGAGAAGAAATCATTAAAAATGCATTGATCTTTATTCAATTGGTAATCATTGGTATAAAATTTGAGAAACACTATATGCATGATTTCTACATCTTATGGAAAAAAAAAGGAAATGTCAAATGTGCATATTTTTTTAAATTTTTGGTATCATCATTTGATAATGCACATATTAATTGGTATCTCATTTAGACTTAAATTTTGCTTCTTTACTTTCTGATAATGTTAAAGGGGGAGAAATCATTAGAAATGAGATTAAAACTAGTTTTACCCTCACCCTTGTATTAAGGGGGAGTAAATGTACTAATGTGTTTGTCTAAGTCTTATAAAGTTATTTTGAACACAATTACATATTGAGGGAGAGCTAATATTGAGTGGGAGAAAAATCGTCAACATTTGAACTCTCAGAAGCTCACAAATTTAAGGGATTGCCATCATAAAAAAAATGGGAGATTGTTAGCGACATAGTCACATAATGGATTTTGATGATGCAACGAGAGTGAGTGAAGTCTTCGACGCGCAAAAGTGAGACATTACAAAAAGATGTCGAAGCACAATGGTGGTGAAGAGCGAAGAATGTGAAGACTTGCACACATTGAAGAATTTATGTGAAGTCTAGTTTATGGCTCTAATTATAATGTGAATTGTTTATTCTAGTGCCTAAGCTCATAGGAAACATGCACATTTCTTAGATGCATCAGGTTCACGTATAAAATACTTTAAAACCTTTATACTCGTATTTTTGGTACATAGACCGGCATACCGGTCACCATACCGGTGAACCTAAGGTTTGCATGCTCACTGGAACCGGCACATAACCAACCGGTGTCCATACCAGTCCTATACCAGTTAGCCTTTCACATTGCACACTCACTAGAACCGGCAATGACCATATCGGTCCCATACCGGTTACCATACCGACCCAAAAGATATATTTTCAACGGTAATATAGTCGTTAATACCCGTTACCAACATACCGGTGTCTGGAGATCGGCATACCGGTCTCAGACAGTAAAGTTGAGGAATGCTTTCATTTTACTATAAATAAAGCCCTAATTCGTTTTTGCTAGGTTAGAGACTTAATAGAGAACCTTCATAACATTCTACTAGAGCGAAACAAGAGTGTTTCTTAAACCTTCATATTCATAAACACTCACACATCAAGCTCACACACACTACACCTTCATATATATTTGTAGTGAGCTTAGATCACTTGGGTAACCAACTCACACAATCTTTTTTATCATTGTGAGTGCACAAGTGTGTTGTACAACTTCTTATACAAAACACTTATGATTTATGAAATCTCATTGTTTGGGTAATTGTAAAGGTTTGTGAGTGAGCCTACGTAGAAAACTCAAAGTGTAAAGGTTTGGAGTGCACCTTGCGTAAAACTCTTAGTTACGAGTGAGCCACGACAAAAACTCGGTAGATAGTGAAAAGCTTCAAGAGCGGCTTGGGGGAGTGGACATAGACATTGTTGGCCGAACTACTATAAATCTCGGTGTCGTTTTCTCTATCCTTACTCTCTTTACATATTGCAAGTTTTATTTATTACATGCTTATTAATGGAGTTGGTGCTAGCAGTGCCAATCTGAATTATACATTTTATTATTTATTAATAAAATAACTATTTTTTTTTTCATTTTATACCTTATTAATGGTATTGTCATTATGCGTATTAGATTGATGTATAGATATGCTAAGAATGACATCGACCTTAGAATAGTTTTGACACTAGGTGTAAACTATTCTTAAGTAAATAATCATAGTCGTTGGTTTGGAATACTGTCGAATTCCTATAACCTAGAAGACTAGCACATGTTGTATATTGGAATTGGAGTTCCAATGGTTTAACCGGATGTACATGAGTTTTGGAAACTCGTATAGACATGTGGGTATTCGTTGAAGCGAATACTGAATGACTCAAAAATGATTCCTAATAGTTGGAAGTACATACCATCGTCAATAGGAATCTCCTCGAGTAGAGTAGCATGTGTAATTCTTTGACTATATGATATCATTGATTTTGTGTGAGATCCTCCACACTTAGATGCCATGTATGTCAGAAATCTTTCATGGTTTGGCCTCTAGATGTTTGTTGGGTGTGGACCGATGCACTCAGTAATCAAGTGCGAAGCAAGATAAGATCCGTCGAACCGTATGTGTACCATAAGAGGTTTATGTATCCATGTGAGTAAAGTCACGATTCTTAAATCTTTGGCCAAAGTCGATCACCTAGGGTGGATCGCATCAGTTATGAAGAATCGTGGACATGTCGACATGAGATGTGCGTCTTAGAAACTCGACGGTATATTCTATATTTCCTAAGTACAACTTGGATAGCCTACGACAGAGGGATTGTTAAACATATGTGATGACCTCGACTTGTATAGTTCAGAAAGGTCATTCATGTTCTTCGCGAATTCGGAGGTGGCTGAATTGCGTACATATTAGCTAGGCTTATATGACGAACGTGTCTGAACTTAGAGAGTCCCAATATGAAGTGTACTAGTTGAGCACTTGGGTAGCCGATTATTTTTGATAAAAGATAATATTCGATATTATAATTATCAACTAAGATAATCAAGTGTTATTGGATAACATTGATTATTTACTTTGACCTAATTGGATTAATTCAATAATTACACAAGGGGTTAACTGTAAAATCATAATTATCTCTACCATTTGAGGATATTATGGTAATTGTAAGTATGTAATAATAGGTGGTTTTGGCTTGATTTAATTAGATTAAATCAAAGTGGCAAACATTGAACTAATCCATTTCATAATCCTTGGCTTGATTTAATTGGATTAAATTAAAGTGAGAGACAATGTAGATTAGTCACACCTAATTATACATATTTGGAAAAATTAGATTAAGCCCACTTAGAAGTTGATTACAACTTTTATTAATTAAAAAATTACCTAAGTTTTGCTATAAATAGCAAGAATTAGGAAGGTTTTAATGACAAGTAAAAATATAAGAAAATTCTTAGAGAATTAGCCTAAGTTAGAGAAGTGTTTAGAGAAGCTTGTGAGGTCTCTAAAATATTTCATTAAGGAGAAATCAAGATTAGATCTTGAAGTGAAGCTTGCTTGCATTGGAAATGAGATTGGATCTTGAAGTCGAGCTTGCACACCTTGGAGGTTCTTTGACAATTTCAACAAAGGAGAAATGGGTTGGATCTTGCATCAAGCTTACTAGGTAATGTTTGATATTCTCCTAAGCTATGTTTATTTATGTATTAGATGCATAATCACATAGCTTAATGTTAAAATAAGGCTAATAAATTATGTTAGGATGCTTTGTAAGTATAAACACAATATGCTTGTAATTAGGTCAAAATGTTCATGTTGGACAAAGAACAATTAATTAGAGTTTGGAATTCTATATTAAAGCTTAGAGCTATGGCTACCATTCTAGAATCACTTGATCACCTTTGGGTGACCTAGATTTGTTCACGAGACTTGTGTATTCTTATGGGATTCTAATTTGGTTTGTGTAATGGATTCAAAATTACGCAAATACGCATTAGAATAAATTTATGTTTTTGTAAAAAATATTTGATATTTTGAAAAACTTGATTTTTATTCTATAACATGTGTTAATGTTGGTTTTGAAATTAAAAATTAATTTTAAGTGTTTTTGAAATGTTTAGGGAAGACCATAAGCTATTGGGGTAATAAACCCTAATAGCATCAGCTCTGGAAATTTTTCAGAGAGCTGAGCTTTTGAAACTAATGAAAAAAAATAGTGAGTAGTAGCGCGCGCGTACGCGCTGCGCGTGCGGGATTTTTATTTTTGCTCGTTCTAGAGCTTCCGGACTCCGATTCAGTCCCGAATTTTTCCTATACACTCGTAATGGAATATAATATTTCATTAAATAATTTAAAATTACACCATACTTGATATCCATGGGTTAGACTCATTTCCGCTGCGGGGCACCGATCCGACCCTAGGGGTTCCAACCTGCCCCAACACTTATATATTAGAAACTTGCATATAGGTTATTTATTACAATAGAGAAAATTGGCCTTAAGCTTAATTGGTAAAATAGCTTAAAATCGGCAAAAAGAATTTTAATTCCGCATATTTTAGCCGTAACCCAATTCACCATCTCTTTGGTATAGAGTTTGTTTGTCGCTAGTGCTTGTAGGGAATTTCACTACTTATTTTAAGAATGAAAAATCAAAACAGAGAGAGAAAAATAATTAAAACATATGTCATTTATTAATAAGAGGATCCTATAAAGATTAAGTTTTTCTGAAGGACCAGGGAGGTTGATCAAAGACACAATTTCTAGAAAGAAGATTTTTTTTGGCCAATTGCGCTATACATAAATTACACATATCGTGATGTCAGTTCCAACGTAAGGCTTCTGTTATAAATTTTGTTTAGCATTTCTCAATCAATAACTTTAAGAAGATATTTTTTTATGACATTTTTGATATTTTTGTTTCAAATAATAATAAATCAGTCTCTTTTTAAAATGTATAACTGCTTAAAGCATGAATATCATTAGAATGTCATTTCTTAATATCTTGCTCCTAGATTTATATGAATTTTGGTTGTGGACTTGTGAGTTCTCTTAAACTTTTCATATTCTTTTAATAAGCTACTTTAATTATAAGATAAGGTTGAATTCAAAAATCATATATGGACTTGCTCTATGGTTCAAGTTGTAATTAAGACATCATATTCAATATGTCATAATAGATTTCCAAATAATCTTAATGAGAGTTGTGAGCTCCAATAATGATTTCACGTCATTGGTGAATTTAGACTTATAATCTATGTGGTGAGACTTAAGAACCTTATATGAACTTACAAGTCCAATATATAAGAACTATATAAGGTTTTCAAGTCCCCCACCTATGACTATATCTTCAACAACCATTACGTGAAATATACTTTACCAGAATAAAATCAATCGTGTGGGAATGAGGGATCTTGAATATACCCCTTGGAAATAAGGCTTATGTTATAGTTGGATGAAAATCTAATTTATTTTTGTATTACAGTTTAATTTTTAATTAATATGGTAATTCTTCTTATTTTTTTGATACTTTTTTAATCTTATATTGAGTGGTAATAATTAATTACCAGTTCATTTGTTTTCTCGCCCACCAGCAAAACTTTTCATTTGTCCATATTCTAATGTTGATTAGTCGGTTTGGCCTCGGTATCAAGCTTTTTGTTCCACTTAAGATCGTCGTTTACGATGTTTCATCTTTTAAAGAAGACAAATGAACTGGTAATTATTACCACTCAAGAAACTTATATGAAACCTTTTATGGTAACTCCCAAACTGACCCTTAATATATGAAACTTTTATTGTCTCTATATGAGCTGAACTGAACTACTGCAGGCATAGCTACCCAAAATTTGTTCATTATATGTGCACACAAATGAGAATCATGTGCATTTGAAAAAGTACAAAGGAAAAATATAAAATTAAAATACTATTAAATCATAAAATTAAATTAATTAATCTATTAAATAAGAATCATATTATAACAATAAAACATATTATACTATACGATTAATTTTTGAATAATATTACAGATAATCCGATAAAATATATATATAAATTAAATATTTTTAAGTTTTCTCATCGTGTCACATGACATTTAATTTCTACAATTAATATTTTTTATTATCTATAATAATAATAAATATAATTACAATATTCTATTAAAATAAAAAATATATATATAAATTAAATATTTTTAAGTTTTCTCATCGTGTCACATGACATTTAATTTCTACAATTAATATTTTTTATTATCTATAATAATAATAAATATAATTACAATATTCTATTAAAATAAAAAATATATATATAAATGGCACCTAATCTCTACAATTAATTATTAAATTTATTATAAAATTATAAAATTAAAATAATAAAATATTAAATTAAAAAATCTATTACAATAAAAAATAATAATCTTTTATTAAAATAAGTACCCTAAATAGTAGCTGACCATAAAACCTAGTCATTTTTTTTTGGATTTGGGTCTATTGTTATTTATTATTTTATTTTGAATTATTTCTATATTTTTTTTATTTCATAAATTTTTATTATTTATTGTGTTTCAGGATGCAGACTCTGACTATTAACTCTTATACAACGAATTAGAAATATTATTTTAGAACGGAGAGACAAACGATTGAGGCTCAAATATTACGTGTAAGTAAATCAATTGTCTTATTTAGACTATAAAACCGACAAGATTCAGAATTTTTACAAGATAAATACCTAAAATATATACTTAACCCGCACAAAATTCGGACCCTTTGCTAATAAAGAATAAAAAATCTAAAATCTAATTTAAATATGACCCATACCAAATTTAAAGCCTAATATTAGGCGGTAAAAATAACTGTAAGATTTTTTTGAGATTTTATATTTGGACAAACTTTTGGAAGCAAAAACAATTGATTTTAAATTAAGAATCCTAATTTTAGACCGATATGAGACCCGGATAAGCGTTATTTGTCCGGGCTATCCCAACACCGGCAGTAGGTACGAATTATACTAACATCATTATTCTATATTTTTGAGTTCGTTGTTATAAAAATATTAAATCACATTTATGCAATTACTTAATCGCTGAGGCTGACTTTCATTATCACGATAAATTATATATTCATTATCTCGATAACTTATATAAATAATGTTGCAGAAAGCTTGGCTACATCGTAGATTCGTACATAAGAAAGAAATAACAGCCCATGCATGTATTTGTTATTGAATTATATAATAAAGCACAGGTGCAGGGACAAGAAAATAGTGACGGCATTGTGATGGTAGCATGATGTAATAATTCTAAGTTTAACCGCCTCTTAAAGGAAAAGAAAGAAATATTAATGATATCACTAATGAGGACCAAGTCGGAGGGCTTTTTTTAGGGCCTGAGCCAGGTTTAGATAAAACAATAGAGGTGGATAGAGATTGGTTCGATTTGGTTCAGGAATCAACGAACCGAATCAATTTTCAAAATAATTAACTTATAAACTGATCGATTCGGTTCACGGGTCCGATTTATAATTCAAATCAAATCGATCGGTTTAACTCAAATATAAATCGAAAAATCAAACTGAATCAATATTTTTGATTCGGTTCAGTTTCGATTATTTTGCCCACCCATCAAAAAAGCCCTAGCCCCGTTTGGGCCCGATTTTTAATAATAATTAATAATTTTTTAATTATATAAATTAATTTTTAATTCTAAATACATATATTTATAAATAAATTTTTAAGATTTAATATAAAAAACACTAAAAACATTGAAATTCTTATTTTTTTTTTCATTTTGAAGCATTAAAAAATTTAAAAAATAAAAATAATAATTATTTTCCTAAAAATCTCGGGCCGCCCGACTCATCCATGCCTGGGCCGAGCTTGGCAAAGTTCAAGCCCGGCCCGGCCTGTTGCCACTCTTAACCAATATAATGCTACTAGCAAGTGTTTTTTAATCCCAAAACTTATTTAATTTTTTTTATGTGATTGGTTCTGAAGGCCCTTAGATTCATTATCTTCAAGAACAATGGGTTGCAAATAAACCGATCATTTGTTCAATTGGGCCTGGATGATATTGTTAAGCCTGATTTCGTTGCTCCTTGATCTACTGTTATTGAAGACTTGTTGGAAATGAGATTGAGTGTTCTTAACACTCCGATGTTCAAGTTAGCCTTTAATTCAATAATAAGTGGTTGTGAAAAAATAAAGAACTTGTAAACAAGAGTTGTTGTTTTTTCAAGTATTAGGTATTTCAGATAATATTTCTCTTAAGTTTTAAATCCAATCGAAAAGCTAATTTTTAGATCTTTCATTCTTATTTTTATAGCTCTTGGTTTTTACAATGAGTTGAGGATTAATAATATTTAGACAATGGTGTATTTGCATAAGATGTATATTTGACGTGTCATGTTTCTTTCTTACGTGTCAAGTTAGGTGGAATGTGATTATAACATTTAATTCCAACTGTTATGCAGCATATTTGCATGTTAACTTAAATGCGTTGCAATTAAACTCCACTAATCAGGCACTCCGAAATATTATTTGGATTTTGTGAGTGGTTTTCGGTCCTTAATAAATTCTCTCTCGAGTTGGGGTACTCCGATTATTTGACCCATAGTATGGGGATTATCCTGACCTTCATCTGGTTCAGTCGACTGGTAACATTCCCCATGGCTCATGTAGAGTCAAGTTCAAAACCCTACATAAGGACTTCCACCTTCCAAAGAGGTCTGACGTGACAAGAGCATGTCATCGGCTTATCTTCTAGCACACGCTATCACATGATAGATTGCAGGCTTGAGGTAGCGTGTGGCAGTGGCCAATAATAGCTTTGTTTAAAGAGATGCAATGTGGCAGAGCTACTTTCGGCAGAGCATTTGGGGAAGAGAGCCATCACATTAATGGTTGATTCACGTGGCTTATGTCATGAGATTGTTGTAACAGTAGAATTTACCCTGGTATATAAAGAGATTCGGCATTCATTGTAAAAGGGTTGGCTAATTGATCTCTCAACTTGTAAAATAGAAAATAAAATCTTAAGTATAAGAGTGAGCTTGTAAGAGGTCGGTCAGACGAGTTTGAGAGATAGACATGTCGGTCATACCCGACTACGTTATAAAAGCTTCATTTTCCCTTATGCCCGTGGATGTAGGTTGGATCAATTCCGCCGAACCACATTAAACCCTCTGTTCTATCTGTGTGTTTTCTCATATTTTACTAAATTTGCATTTGATTCCCAACAAAACAAACAAATTCACAGTTAATGGAGGATTGTTTGAGGAGTGAGTTTACCGATTTGCCCCTAGAACGAAAATCAGTCGTCAACAGGGACCATAGCCCAACTCAACAACATGAAATGCATTTTATACTCATAATTGTATTCACAATAATGCTTCACTTTACAACTTTGTTAATGGACACCTTTAATATATTACAATATCTTATGCACTACTAACATCTGCATGCAACTTTACTTTGACTCGGACTGTACTAAACTTCTGTCTCGACCTGGCGGTCCCAAACACCATAGTGACTGCCATCGGTATCCATCCTATCGAGCTCGTCCTCCAAGTAAACCTGCAAAATAGAAATACTAGGAGTGAGGGGTTAGATCGTTTGAACGACCTAGCAAGTGGATAGTTTAAAACAGAAACTGAAATACTTTATGAAATATTCATTATTCTGAAATCGAAATCATCTTATGAAAACTAATCTTTTCTGAAAATTCTCTCTAATCTGAAAATAAATCTATTTCTGTGAAACTTTTTTGGAAATCTTTTCTGTCTGTAAAACTTTGAGATTCTCATAAAACTGTTTCTTTTGAAAAATCTTTCATAAAACTATCTTTTCTGAAAATCATATCTATGAGAATCTGTAGGAAACCTTACGTATGGGGCGTTACGTATCGTTGTCCCCCATTACGCCTAGAAAATATGTACAAAATTTGACAAATAGGGGCGTTATGTATCACCGTCCCCCTATATGCCTATCTAGTGGTCTTGTGGCGTTACGTATCGCCGTCCCCCAAGCCATTAAACTAGAGCCAGAAGTGCTGATCCATGATATCATCCTGACCCTGAATCTAGGTTCTATGGGCGTTACATATCACCGTCCCCTAACCCTGAAATCTAGGATTTAAGAGCGTTACATATTGTTGTCCTCTAGTCCTGCTCTATATGTGCACATGTTTATAACCATCAATTCCACAAGTCACATATGAGGTGGGTTTTTCCCCCATGCCTCTAAAATCAATAAAATCATACTTTTAATCTCAAAAATTTTCAAAACATTCTCATTTATGAATTAACTGGAAATCATCTTGGCCAACACCCTAATGCATTTAAAATTAAGTCTCGAATAAAAATAAATAAGTAATATCTACTTGAAAAAGAAAGGTCTACTCACAGATTGATAACTATTTCCAATGATCCCGGATGCGACTGAAGAGGTTCATGCAGAAAAGCTAGCCCGCCCTCTATTCGAGTATGGTTAGCATATATAAACTAGAAGCTAATAATGGTCATGGATGTAGTGGATTCTCATGCACATTTCATACGTGTCGGGATAAATAACGTGTTAACGGACTTTAACATCCTATGACGAAACTGAAAAAGAATGAAAATGGTCTTGTTGTGCGTCGCGACTCCATGTCTTGTGCGACGCGACACTCATACGATCAGACTAAAATAAAGAGAATTTCATGTCACGTGTCGCGACGCTAAGTGTTCCACGTCACGACTCCCACATGATCAGACCTGAGGCGGAGAGCTTTTTCTTGCTCCGCATCGCGACGTTGGGTGTTGGGCGTCATGACACTCACATAATTAGACCCGAGACTTCCACACGACTGACCCGAGGCTTCACATGACCGACCCGAGGCTTCCACATGACCGACCCTAGGCAAACACATAACCAACCCGAGGTAGAGGGTATTCACATGGTCGGCGTCACTCACACGACCTGACCCGAGGCAGAGAGCATTCACATAGTTGGCGCCATTAACATGACCTGACCCGAGGCAGAGAGCATTCACATGGTCGGCGTCACTCACACGACCTGACCCAAGGTAGAGAGAATTCACATGGTCGGCGTCGCGACGCTAGCCCATACGCGTTGCGACGCTAGCCCAATTTCAGGGCCAATACCGGTTCTCCATTTTCACTGCCCAAAGTAATCCCAACACTACCATCATACTAACACATTCACATAAGTACTTCTCTAACCACAACATGTCTAGAACATCATCCATCACAAAACATAACAATTTATCATCAAAACATCAAAAACAATTCCCCCAACAAGCTAAGAAATTCGGCCCTCATGCCCGTTTTACACCTTGATATTATTTCAACCACAATTTAGGCACAATTCACTCTAAACAACTTCATAAATATGTATTGAGGCTTAAATTTTTGCTCAATCTTCTCAAACAATAAATCCCCAAATTCGTAGGGTTCCTAAGTTTGAGAATGCAAATGAAGAATGAATGTTTATTTTCCTAAATTAGAAGAAGAAAGAAGAAAAGGAAGCTTACCTGACCAAGAAAAGCTTGAGAATTCATCATCATTCCTTCACAAATTTGGCTTGAGGAATAAGAAGGTTGGAAGAAGTTGCTCACGTTTTTGGAGAAGTGTAAGGGGTGAGTGAATAGTCCCCTATTTATAGAAGGAGGGCTGATTTTTGGTAATAAAATGGGTGGCTAGATTTGTACTACATCACTCATTCTAGTCCATTCTCGAAATTTATTGTAGCAACTACAGAAATCATGATTTTGGGCCTATTTCTGATTCGAATTTAGAAAAATATCTAACGCGGAAGTTGTAGGTCTCGGTCTTAGATTTTTAACAATATAAAATTCATAACAATCAAAGATCGCATGAAAAAGTTATGGCCTAAATATTAAGAGTTGTTTGGAATAGAACTTAAAGTAAATTTCGTATTGGAACTGCGAAGTATTCATCGAAGGTCCGAAATATAATTCCACAAGCGCATACATGCTTGAGCATGATTTATATCATGTATTATGCCATGTATAACATTATAGTCGTCGGGATTACCATGTGTTACAATTAGACATACAACTTTCAACAATAAACATGAAACATTTTGTAATATGAAACTTTTTACAATGAACATGTAACTTTAGCCATTTAACTTGTAATTTTTATCAATAATATGTAATTGCTTATGTCTCAAAAACCGGACATGTAACTATGACCATTGCATATGCTACTAATACCATTAGACATGTAACTTGTGCTAATAACTATGAAATATTCTCTAATATGAAACATTTTACATTAAACATACAACTTCAACCATTAGACTTGCAATTTTTAGCAATAACATGCAATTGCTTATGTCTCGAAAATCGCAGATGTAAATATGACCATTGAATATGCAATTAATACTATTAGACAAACAACTTTCAATAATAAACATGAAACATTTTATAATATGAAACTTTTTACAATGAACATGCAACTTCAGCATTAAACTTACAATTTTTATCAATAACATGCAATTATTTATGCCTCGAAAACCGCACATGTAACTATGACTATTGCACATGCTACTAATATCATTAGACATGCAACTTGTGCCAATAAATATGATTTGTTTTACAATAAATATGTAACTTTAACTATTAGATTTGTAATTTTTAGTAATAACATGTAACAAATTTTTTATATTATTTTTATTAATATTTTACATTTCATTTATTAAAAAAATAATATATATTTTTGGAACAACTAGTTGTCACAAGTTTATCATTTTTTAAAGCAATTGGGTACTTATATGGCTGCCACTTGGCCGCCAAACAAGCACCCAATTTGAGGCATTTGCATGTGTTTATTGGTATCGAATACTCAGTGGTATCTTAGCAAATGCCGCCCTTTTAACCAAACAATTTATCCAATATTTTTACGTCCACATATTTCACCTTATGTCTACAGTAATTCTTTAGTCCAACGGAGGCACGTGTGACGTGGTATTATCAATAAATTAATAAATGACATGTATTATTTAATATTCATCTTTTTAGTTATTTTTTAACATTTTGGCACGCGTAGCATTGCATTATTAGATTGTTACACGGATAATATAATACCTCCATTATATTGTAGATTTTCTCCTACTTATTTTATTAACTCTGATAAGTACATCGGCACGTAAGAACTTAGATTTTTGTATCACATCACATCCCTCAATTATGTTAATTCCACATTTAGGAGTAAATCTTTGTTGAACAGTGGTATGGATGACGTGGTACCACCAACCAATTAAAAAATAACATGTTTAATTTTCTTCCTATTTTTTAGTTGTTTTTTGACTTTTTAGCACGCGTGGCAAATGATGATTGGCTTGTTGCATGGATGACGTGGTACCACTGTTGCACCAAAGATTTTCTCCACATTTAGATGGGATTTTCCCTAAATTCACACCGATCTTCCTTCAACTTCAACCTAGCCAATTTGTTTGGCCATCAATCTTGGATGGGAAATTTTGCAAAACTATGGAGATGCCCATATTTAAATTGTTTGATGTTATAGGTGATTAATTAACGATTAATCGTAAATCGCTATTTGAGTAATTGACCCGATTAATTTTGACCGATTTAAATTGATATCGATATAAGGGCGATTTTGATCAATTAATCAGTCGATTTCCGATTTACAATTTCTCAAAAATCATTCGATTTCATTTTTTAATTTTTAATATCTTTTTGGAGTTTTAATTGATGATTTTATATTATAAAAAAGAAGAATGATTCTATTAAAAATGATTAAAAAATAAATTATGTTTTGACTTAAACTAATTATTATCGGGATAATAAAATTCTTCAATTATTTTACAACTTTTAATCATTAATGAATGATTTTTAATGATTTTTGATGAATTTTGACAGATAATTTAATTTTTTTAAATTCTTCAATATATCAACCTTACTCTTCCCCAGTAATCCTCAAATTTTTTCAATTAATTGTTGAAAATTTTCGATTAAAAAAATAATAATGAAAGAGTCGCATTAAATATAGATTCTTGTGTCATGAGGCAAGTCCTGGAAAGAAATCTAGCTTCTTGTGGATTTTATAATAATTACTCGACAAGCTGAATTTAGAAGATACTGAAAGGAAAATGAGCTGGTAACAAGCAACAGCAGAAAGGAAAATGAAAGAAGCATAAATAATGAAACTCCCAACTTATGCCTTATTCTGATTCTTCCATTTGAGAACCAATTCAGAGAGTGTTTTTGTTGAAGATCCTTCGTCACTTACCGCCCTGACAGCAGCATCTTTGAGCCTGTTCATTCCGTCTCGAATGATCACCCCTTCTTCCTCTTGCATTAGAC
>SKCR01033398.1:0-84047 GCA_019454045.1 Zanthoxylum bungeanum | reverse complement strand
CTCTCATGGTGCTGACAACACGCGTGGTCAAAGCTGTGTAGACCGAGTTACTGTTTGGGCATCGCGACGCCAAGGGGTTCCGCGGCTCGACGCCCTATGCCGAATTTTGCCTATAAATTGAGGCTTTCAGAATTCATTTTTCCTCGTGCTTTCCTTGGGAGCTTTTCCCTTTTTATAAGAAGCATCTATTTTTGTAAATTATTTGTAATAATAAAATTATTTATTTTCATTTTAATTTTTAATACAACATTTTATTTATTTACTTTTATGTTTTGTAGTTAATTTTACCGCTGGAAAGGTAAAAGGTGAAAATATAATTATCTGGGTAATCTCACTTAATTATAATATTTAAATTATAATTTAACAGGATTAATTAATGGCAGACTTTATTACCGCCTATATGGCTGGTTGAAATATAAATTACCTTACCGCCTATATGGCTTGTCTTTATGTGACAGATAATTACCGCCTATATGGCTGGTGTAATTGGATTAAATGGATTACCACCTATATGGCTGGTTTTAAATGTTTAACATTATTAATTGCTGAGAAAGCAGAACAGAAAATAATTTATATATTATAGTAAGTGAGATTCCTAGATATGAAATATTAAATGTAGATCCTCTAACCCCAACATTTTATTCTTATTCTAGGGAAGTGATGAAACACAATATCTACACTTAATAATTGATTTTCTTTTTATTGGTAATTCTTTAGTTTGTTTATTGAGTCTTAAGCTTAATGCTTCTTATTGTCTGATCACCAATAAGATTGATGGGGTAAACTTAAAATGAACTAGACATAGGGATTTTAGGTTTCAGCCTTAGATTCAATAGCTCACGATATTCCTTGAGGATAGATAACCCTTTAATAGATTTCTTTACAGGAAAGGAATATACCTGTCGGGCGTGGGTAGCCATAATTGGAACTTGGTCTTAATGAATCCAGGTAATTTGGTTGACATAGGAATATGGTTCAATTGGGTTATATTGGATATTTGCGTCTGACCATCGGAAGAGGCTTTTGCATATCATCGTGTTCCAGGTTAGCAAATTATTTTATTACACATAAATAAGAGAGTCAATTCATATTTTTAATAATATTGTGTGGAGTCATACCCTAGATCCTTGAGTCTTTTATTTTATTTTCCTTAGTATTTTCTTTTGAGTCTATTTTTATTTTACTTAGCAAATCCACATTCAACCAGCCAAAAGTAATCAATTCCATTCGTCTTATAATTAGATACCTGTAAATAAATAGATTCAATAATTAATAACAACAGTAGGAATTAAGTCCTCATGGGATCGATATTTTTATACTACTTGAACGATACGTGCGCTTGCGTTATACGCGTGTGATTGCACCGGTCACATTGACAGAAGAATGCAGCGCCATCATTCAGAGGAGGAAGCTTCCCCCAAAGTTGAAATATCCTGTCAGTTTCACCATTCCTTGCATCATAGGAGAACATAACTTTGGTAAGGCTTTTGTGATTTAGGTGCAAGTGTTAACTTGATGCCTTTTTTCTATTTTCAAGAAACTGCAGATTGGAGAAATAATGCCCACTTCAGTCTCTCTACAACTTGCTGATAGAACGCTCGTATTTCCAAGAGACGTAGTTGAGGATGTGCTGGTCAAGGTTGACAAATTCATTTTCCCAGCAGATTTTATTGTCCTTGATATGGAGGAAGACGCAGACATGCCAATCATCCTCGGGAGACCATTCTTGGCTACAGGTCGAACTATTATTGATGTACAAAAAAGAGAATTAACCATGAGGGTACAAGACCAAGAAGTAACATTTAATGTTTTCAAGGCCATGAATTTCCCAGATGATGAAAAGAATGAGGAATGTTTTAGACTTGATGTGATACATAGTACCATTCAGAACTCTGATGAAAGGCAAAATTATACTGACAAACTTAAAGCATGTCAATTGCCTGTGGAGCCTGAAGATAAAGCACACTGCGTACTGAAGAAGCCTATTCTTGCACTACAAGCAACAGAAGAGAAAAAGTTCCACCAGCTCAACGAATTGGAGGAATTTCACAATCAGCCTTTTGAGGATGCTAAATTGTACAAAGAAAAGGCAAGGAAAATACATGATGAGAAGTTAGTGCGCATACAACTGGAACCAGGGCAGAAGGTACTGTTAAACAAATCAAGGGTGAAATTTTTCCAATGGAAGCCAAAATCACGGTGGTCAGGTCCATTTGTGATCACCAAGGTTTTACCAGACAGAGCCGTTGAGATATATGATCCCGACTCCAACAAAACATTCAAGGTTAAAAACAAGTGTTTTAAACACTATTGGGGAGAATCATTTGAGCGACAAAAAGAAAGTGTCACACTTTTAGATCCAGCCTAACGTTCGAGAAGTCACGTCTAGCTGTCGACGTTAAACTTAGCGCTAGCAGGGAGGCAACCCATGTAATTTGTGTATATGGTGTGATTTAATTTGGTGTGTTTAGTTTTTGCAGATGAAGACATTTCAGGATGGAAGAAATTCTAGAAAATCTTCACAAACATTTCATTCTCTCCCTCAAAACTCTCTGATGAAAGTCTACAAAGCTCGCTTGGAACGGATGAGACTACTGATGATCCATTATATTCCTAATGACATTTGTTGGGTAATCGAAGCACGGGTTCGATTAGTAGGTGAGTATTCTGATTCCTATAATTCTTATTTGCCTAGATTTGGAAGAAGCACATATGCAAAGAAACGTAGAGCTAAGAAAATGGGTGTTTGTTACAAATGTGCAAGCTGGAATTGCAATACTCATTGTCGTTCTTTAGGAATGGTGTCTGATATCGAGAAGACAAAATTAAATTCATTAGGGATGGTTTGAGTAAGAAGTCTGTAGATAATATATCTTCGACTGTTGAGACGCATCCTAATGAATATGTTCATATAACCATTCGCAAATTACATACACAATTCCAAAAAGAAAGACAACATTAAGTCTTGGGAATCTGACTCAAAAAGACCATGTTTGCCAATTTATAAGAAAATTGGATGTGAAGCTTGTCCTTGACGCATAGACGTCAATCAAGCCGTTACTTTTCTTGTACATATTATATCTATTTGTCTTTTCCTAATAATTGTAATTTGTTTTTTGTTGTTTTCTTTTATTTTCTCCGACATGATCCATACTTTTTTGACTATCATGATTTATTTTACTATTTAACTAATAATTATCATTTGGCAGGTACTAGTGCTATTATTTTACTCACCCTTTTCAGGTATTATAAATTCAACTCATCATTGCATTTTTGAAGACATCCAGAGTAAAACATGGAAGCCACTTCAAGAAGACGAGTTGAAAACATTTGTGTGTTTTGCGGTACTAATGTTGGTGTTAAGCCACAATACGTAGAAGCAGCATATGAATTGGGTCGAGTCTTAGCTGCAAGCAATATGCACTTAGTATATGGCGGAGGCAATCTTGGACTTATGGGGATCGTTTCAAAAGCTGTACAGAAGGGATGCAGTTACGTTTTGGGAATCATCCCAAAACCCTTGGCAAAAGCAAATCTTATTGGACCATCAAATGGAGAGGAACTGGTCGTGCCAGGTATGTCTGAACGACTGGTAGAAATGATTAACTGTGCTGATGCTTTTATTGCTTTGCCAGGTAGCTTGGGTACATTAGAGGAAATTTTTACAGTATTATCTTGGACGAACCTGAACATACACCAGAAACCTCTTGGACTGTACAACGTTGAAGGATTTTATGATTTTCTTTGTGTGTTTCTTGATGATGCTCGGAGAAATGGGTTCGTGTCAAAACCTAAGAAAGAACTCCTCTTTACTGCCAGAACTGCTCCGGATCTAATTGACCAAATCTTAGCCTATGAACCACAAATTGACCATATCCTTTCAAAGATAAATTGGTCCGAGGACGATCGTGGTAAGAGGCGTCGGATTAATCTGGATCTTAACCTTTTACTTTTCGTGTAGAATTTCCGCTAACCATGTACTATCTTCCAAGTTCTTCTTCTACTGTTTAAGACATTGGGGACAATGCCTCATTTAGGTTTGGGGGAGGGAATTAGTTGATCAATATCTTGTTTTTAGTTGTGTGTTGTTTTTATTTTTAGTCCAAATTTTTTCGAAAAATACAAAAAAATTGAAAATTTTTCAAAAATTACAAAAATATTTTGCGTTTTTATGTTTTTATTTTTACTAAAAAGGTTAAATTGATAAGAGATAGCTGAGCAAGGAGTTTCCACTCCTGAGACGTATCTCAAACCTAATTCGGAGCAAGTTAATTTTTGTTTATTTCCTTTTGAATTATTTAATTTGTGAATTCTCCATAATACTGACTAAAATGGATCTTCATATGCTCAGTGAGCAGGTATTATCAACATGCATAGTAACTATGGACATGAGCTATAATTGAAAAGTTTGTAATATTCAGTGCTCTAGTTTAATTGGAGGAAGCATATCAAAAAGTGATGAAGTAAAAAAAAAAAAAAACTTCTGAGATCCGAGTTATTAAGTCTGTAAGAGTGTTTTAACACCTAGTGCCCTAAAGCCAACTGGTTTGGAAGTCACTGGCCCAAAGCTCACTACATGGATCAAAGATGTTGCAAAAATATATATATCTGAAGTCTCAGTAATTAAGTCTGTATGGGTGTCTTAACACCTGGTGCCCTAAAGCCAACTGGTTTGGGAGCCACCAACCCAACACTCGCTACATAGATGGAAGATATTGTATATAAAAAAAAATCAAAGAAAAAATCAGAAAAATCAGAAATATTATTCCATTGCTGCAAAAAGATGTTAATTCTGATAAACTTTTATGACAAAAATATTACTCTCTTATCAACTGCACTTGTGACTGTTGTGGGCAAAAATGAGTTGATTAATATTTTGTCGACTGTGTATATGGAGAATGGTAAAATAATCCGGAGAATTTACTTATTTGGTAATTTAGAATGAAACAAAACAACAATTGACTTGGATTAGAGTTTCATCTGTTTAGTCACTAACTTCTTTATTCTCTTTTCTCTTGTCTTTTGCTTTTGTGTGCATTAGTTTTATTATCATTTTACTTTTATAAAACGTTTGTGGGTATCATTGCTGTAAGCCCTCACGAGACTATAACTCGTCCACTAGGGACACCTAGGGGTTTAAAGCTTGTTGCACATGCTAATGTAACCGTGATCCCTACGAAAGTGGCTTAGTTTAATTTTAATTATTTCTTGTATTTTATTTTTTTGTTTTACTTGAGGACTATCAAAATGTTAGGTTTGGGGGTGTGATGAGCGGAAAATATATCAATATTTACCGCCCCTTTTACTTAATATTTTGTTTAGTTTCTCGGGTTTGATGAAGTTTTGATGTGTTTTAGTTTATTTTGCAGATAAAATAATATTGGGACACAATGAAATCATTTAGGACGAAAGTGGGGTCAAATAAGAGCAAAAATTGGACTTGACATATTAATTTTGAGATTGAAAACTTGAAAGGGCGTTTTAACGAAGTGCAGTTTTGGAAATTCCAATTTTGCGTATCTGTCGTATTTTGGGCATATCCTTTTATTCCAATATCGGATTGAGCTGATTCAAGTTCCAGATTAAAGAAGACTCAATTATCTACAACTTTTAAATATAAAATAATTTCTAAATCTGAAGATTTCATGCCCGAAATTGATGAACCATCCAGAAGTGTATTGTGTGTAATTATTAAGGTCATTTTCAAAGAAAAAAATAAATTAATAAATAAATAATAAAAATTATCAAATCACCACCAAACATGATAATCAATTAGTGGAGCAATTAATAATGGATTTGGTGGAGCAATTAGTGGAGCAATTAGTGGAGCAATTAATAATGGATTTGGTGGATGATTTGATGGAGGCAAAATTTTACCTATAAATACTAAGCCATTTCATTTTAAATTCATATTTTCTTCTAAGGAATTCCTTAAGAATACTAAGAAGATTGTATCTTGTTTGTTTATTTACAGCTTTCAGTAATTAATTTTCGCTTTCGCACTTTATTTTCTTTACTTTTCAGTTTTTACTTTCCGTAATTTACTTTTACGCACAGTACTTTTCTTTCTTTAATTTTCAGTTTTTACTTTTCAGTAATGAGGAGGTAACTCCCCTTTGCTGGGGTAAAAGGTAAAACTTTTATTACTAATATTTAGATTAATCTCCCTTAATTATAATAAACTAGTTAAAACCTGACTTAACGAGGATACCGCCATCTTGGTCGGTTGGTAATTATTTAAATTGGTTTTAACCTAACTAAACTGGATAACGCCTGATTGGTCGGTTGGTAATTAATTATTAATTTGACTTAATCTGGATACCACCTATATGGCTGGTTGGTAATTATCATGCAAAGTTAATATATTATATTAAGGGAGATATCTAAAATAGAAGTAATAAAAGTGGATCCTTTTACCTCAGTATTTTCTTTTATTGTACTTTTACTTTACTTTTATTTACTTTCAGCATTTACTTTTCAGCATTTACTCTTTAGCAATTTACTTTCAGCAATTTACTTTCAGCATTTACTTTTCAGTAATTTACTTTTAGCATTTACTTTTCAGCATTTATTTTCAGTATTTTACTTTATGTCTTTTATTTTATTTAAGTTTTTTTTACTACCCGTAAATATGTGTCGTAACTAAGCCAGTTATCTGGGGTTGTGATGAAATCCAATATCACCGGTTTATAAGGGGTTAAATTATAGTTTGGGTAATTTAAAGGTTTACTTATTAAGTCTTAAGCTTAATGCGTCTTGTTAATTGGCCACTAATAAGATTGATCTGGTAAATCTAAAATAAACTTGATAAAGGAATTTTAGGTTTCAGCCTTAGACTTAATAGCCCACGATCTTCCTTGAGGATAGATAACCCTTTAATAGATTTCCTTACAGGATAGACATATACCTTTCGGGCGGGGGTAACCTTTATTGGAACTTAATCTTAATGAATCCAGGTAATTTGGTTGACGTAGACATATGGTTCAATTGGGTTATACTGGGTATCTACGTCTGACCATCGACAGAGGCTTTCGCATAATTTAGTGTTCCAGTTTAGTAAACCGATTTATTACACAAACATGAAATAACCACTTCATCTTTAAAATGATATTGGAAGATTCACAACCCTAGATAGTTTACTAATATTGAATTTTCTTAAACCTACTTTCGTGCAATTTTATTTACTTGTTTTTAAATTTAGAATCATCACCATTTCAAATCAATTATACAACCTGTTATATACTAGTAATCATTTGACCTCATCAAATTAATAGATTAGGTATTAAATTCTCGTAGGATCGATACTTTTTATACAACTTGAACGATACGTGCGCTTGCGTTATACGCGTGTGTGTAAGCACCGGTCAAAAACCGCATGGAGAGTAACAAATATTTTGTTCTCTCGTGGGTTGTATAAGTAATTATCAATGGTTTCCCTAGGATAACTAATTACAAATAGGCACATATCCGATTTGGGTTCTAGTTTGGTACCATCCAAACATATGCCCAGCATTCCCAAATCTTCAGGAATGAGAAACAAGGTTTATTTCCTGTCCATATTTCATATGGAGTCAGTTCAACAGATTTTGACGGAACCTTATTCAAAATAAGTATTGCACTGTTCAATGCATATCTCTAAAAGGAAATTGGTAGCTCTGAGTGTTGGTTTCTATTAAGGTCCAGGATCGATAATAAGCATGAAAACATTGCGAATACACATCGACAAAGTTGCGGAATACTTACATCGATCGGTTGAGTGAAGCGGAAGCAACAAAACTCCAAAAACGCTGACTGGTTTTGGCGAACTGCAGTGCAGATTTTTGCTCACTGTTTTGACTTCCTTTTTGGTCCTTCGTCAAGCTCCAAGCTTCGTCGAACGGTTCCCGGCTCATGGGTGAGCTTCCATATCACCTTCGCATGTCTCGTAAGTGTGCTAGCACTTGTGATTTTGCCACAAAACCACACTCCAAGCTTCCCCACTGCTCGGTTTTTCCTTGAAAAACCAGTGATAATGTTTTAGGGGCCCCTTTGGGCGTGAGAATGAGAGAGATGGAGAGAAGAGAAAGTTGTTAAATGTATTCCAAATTGGTGTAATATATACACACATTTGAATTTGCATTTCATTTCAAGTGAATTTGGCTTTAAAAGTCAAACCATTAAAGCCTCCAACCACCCACATCACTCAATCCATCAACTTGTCAAGTCACATCACTCAAAGTGACAAGTGATTTGACGCTTGATGCGACTAGCGATTTGACGCTTGATTTGACGTGCCGCACTCGAATTCAAAATGCGAATGCGCTCGCAAATCATCTCGGGCTCGGGTTCGCTAATTCTAAATTAACGAATTTTCCGTTGCGTCGTAATTAAATGATTACACCTAGCGAAGTCACTATTCACGTCGCTAACGAATTAATTCTAAATTAATTCGCTCGCCCGAATTAAAATCTAATTTTAATTCCGCGTCGAAATCCAATTTCGTTTAATATATCAAATATATTATTCTTCGATTAATTCCAAATTAATCGTTATCTCTCTTTAATGGATATTTTATCCTAGATAAAATATCTCCTAATTAATCCCAGATTAATTTTCTCTCTCTTCTAATTAATCCCAGATTAATTTAAAGTGCGAGTTATACGTCATCGGTGAATCTTTGGGAAGCGACCCATGAGATCCCCGGATATGTTGGCAGTCAAATCGGTCGTCGGACTATCCGAGCACGTAAGTACCAAGTACTACGTTTTTACCGATTTACAAGACAAGGTTGGCCTCTAGCAAAGCACCATGCCTACCCAATTCTCCGGAAACATCCTTACAGGAATAAAGGATCTATATCAAGCGTAGTATACCGTAGTATTGCGTATTTCTGTCCAGCATCGGATGATCACGTGCTAGGCCTGAGGTTGGAAACGTGTCTGCCCCATACGAAGCACATATCGGATCTCTGGCGACTAGTCTCTTTATTAATCGGATAAACATGACCTTGTCATTTTATCCCGATAGCTGCAGCATTTTAGAGAACGAGTCCCGTATCCTACGTGACCATCATCTCCATATGACTGGAGTGACACTACCATCTTGACATCACACCCAACACACTACGATTCTCGATATACCCAGAATTGGCGTACACAGATAACGGTTAAAGCCATGGACGACCTTAACCAAAGTATATAGATTGTCGTATGCATTAGCGGTGCAAGTCTCAGGTTAAAACCAAATACACCTACCCTGATTTCGGACTTCCATAGACACATAGTCATACTACCAATGGAATTCCGAGGGGGTCTATCCAGAGCGAAGCTGTTTTCCGTACAATCGGTGAAACACAACCTCCTATTACACTTGCATGAGTATCCTATACCCAAACATATGAGAACTATGCCGTTGTGCTCTCACAAACGTGCACAAGTGTAATACTAGTCTTTTACGCATTTATCGATGTCCAATCTCGACAATGCTCTGACTAGGGATATTTAATGATTCTGCCTTCGTGGACTGATACTGTCTCATATCATTCTCAATACATGCACTAATCATTGGGACCTCTCATCATTTATACATCTAGGTGATCTAATCACAAATGATAAGAGTGCAATCTCCTTTGTCACATAGTTAATTTGTACAACAACACTATGATCTGTACAAATAGTGACGCTATGGGTCATAATTGTCCAACAATCTCCCACTTGGCCTATAGCCAGTCACTCGAGTGTCTAACACCCAAACTATGTACGGTTTGCTCAAATTGCCGAGAAAGGTTTTCGTCAGCGGACTTTCGTGATTATCGTCTGATGCGATTTATTCGATCATCACATCGCCACGATGTATGATCCGAACGAATCAGATGAATATCAAAGTATTTATCTGGATCGGTGATGAGACCATTAATTCTTTAACATGTGCTGAAGCCTAGCTCAGCTGCTAAAAGAATTATATCTAATCTAATTAGATTATTACGACCCCAGAAGGCTTCTATTGCTGCCTCAGCTGCTGCAATAACCCACATTTGTTGTTTGTTCGGTAACAGTATATTGCTTAGAAGATTTCCAGCTCACTGTACTGTTATTCAAAGTGTATAGTACCGTTTGTGACTCTTAGTCATCTTTATCGGTTAGGAAACTTGCAGTAGTGATCCCAGTTACTTCAAGTTCTCATTCTCCAAGGTTTAAGATAGCATCCTTAGTTATCTAAGACACTAATGGATGTTCTTAACTTCAATCCAGTGACTATCACTAGGATTAGCCCGTTTGTGAATCATATGCTCAAAGCGTATGAGACACTAGGTCGCGTACATTTTTCAATGTACGGGTTTCTCAGAGAGTTTTCTCGAAAGCCAAGCTTTCGTCGATAGTTATTTATGGGAATATCATTTCCAAGAAATGACATATTATCATTATTTATAGGGGACATCCACTGTCAGTGCCTCCCACTAACCTTATTATATACACAAGAATCATTTTCGTTTTGAATTAAATCATACACCATTATGATTACATCAAAACGATAATTCCAAGAACCAATGCTTGCTTTAATCCAAACATGGATCGAATAACCCGCAAACCTTGTTTGCTAGTTTTGGTACGACAAAATCGACAGGATGTTATAATATCCTCCAAAAGGTTTCATTTTCAGGAAAGCGATTTTCCCGTTAAGCTGCCATATTTCATCTAATGAATCATACAGCATTAGCAAGCATTATCCAAATGGATTTACCGTGGCAACAGATAAAAGGTTGAATCGTAGTCAACACAATGTTGATAACGATACCTTTCCGTTAAAAGCCTAGCTTTATACGTTGGTATGTTGCCATCCATGTACGTCTTCCTTGAAGACTTATAAGTACCAATAGGCACAATGCCTTGCGGTACATCAACTAGTATCCAAACATGGTTGATATACATGGAATCCATTTTGGACTCATGACACTTTGTCATAATCAGGGAGTCGATACCTTGTATCACTACCTCATACGTAGTCAGTTGGTATACCTCAATCAGATAGACATCTTTATGAGGTGAGATCAGAAACCCATACCCCAGGTTGTTTTCTGACTCTCTCCGACATACGCGGTTCTTGTGTATATGAAGATTAATGGTAATAGTTTCATCCTTGATGAACTATTTGTGTTCCATTAGGACTTGGTGCCTAGAATAGTATTACTCTGATTTTCATCGAGTTTTACTATCCTCCCACTTACCACTGCGTATCGGTATTCCTCTTAGGAAAACCGCATGGTGAGCAACAATCTAATTGTTCTCAGGTGAGAGGTATAAGTACAATACTTATGGTATCCCTAGGATAACCTATAATTGGCACTTATCCAATTTGGGTTTTAGTTTGGTATCATCCAAACATATGCCTAGCATACCCAAATTATCAGGAATGCGAAACTCGGTTTCTTTCCTGTTCATATCTAATATGAAATCTGTCAAACAAATTATTATGGAACCTTATTCTAAATAAGTTCTGCACTGTTAATGCTTATCCGTTGAAGGAACTGGTAGCTCAGAGCGACTCATGATTAACCTTAATTATGTCCAACAAAATTCGGTTACTCAGTTTGGACACACCGTCAAACTGACGTGTTCCGGGAGGAGTCCTTATTTGAAAGAATACTATACTCTTTCAAGTATATAAGAAACTTATTGCTTTAGTATTTTCCATTACGGTCTTACCGTGACGGTATAATACTATAGTCGATCTGTATGTCTATTTCGTGTCGAAACTTTAAAAGTTTCCGATTTGTGTTCTTCAAAAGAAACACATAACCATAACGCGATGCCACATCCGTAAGGTCACGAAATATTCATATCCACATCTAGCCTAGCTAGACATGGGCCCACTTGCTTCACTATGAACTAGGGCTATCAGATCGGTGGCATTTACACTTTTACCAAGTAAATAGTGTTTTAGGTACATTGCCCAATAAACTAGATTCGTAGACTTTATTTGAATGGATCAAATCAGTCATGGTACCCGCTCTTCAAAAGTGCGGATATACGATTCTTGTTTGATTGTGTCCCAGACAACAATGCCACAATTAGTTTCATCTGATCAAATCAGTTGAGCTATTTATTTTGTTGGATAATATGACCCATAGCGTCACTATTTGTACAGATCACGGTGTTGTTGTACAAATTAACTATGTGACAAGGAAATTGCACTCTCATCATTTGTGATTAAATCACCATAAATATATAAATGAAGAGAGGTCCCCATGATTAGTTCCTGGATTGAGGTGATATGAGACAGTATCAGTCCACGAAGGATTAATCATTAAATATCCCTAGCCGGGGTATTATCGAGACAGGACATCGATAATGCGGAATAGGCTAGTATTGCACTTGTGTGCGTTGTGAGGGCACAACGACATAGTTCTCATATATATAAGTATTGGATACTTATGCAAGTGCGATAGGAGGTCGTGTTTCACCGATGGTACGGGAAACAGCTTCGCTCTGGATAGACCCATCGGAATCCCATTGGTATTATGACTATGTGTCTATGGGAGGCCGAAATCAAGGTAGATGTGTATAGTCTTAACCTGAGACTTACATCGCTAATACTTGCGATAATCGGTAGACTTTAGTCTTGGTGGTACAGGGCTTTAACCGGTTCTGCGTACACCACTTCTGGGTTTATCAGAGAGTCGTAGTGTATTGGGTGTGATGTCAAGACGGAAGTATCACTTCAGTCATATTGGAGATGATGTCACGCAGGATACGGTACTAGTGCTCTTAAGTGTTGCGCAACCATCGAGATATTGTGACCAGGTCATAAATATCCGATTATAGAGACTATGTTACCAGACATCCGACATGTGCTTCGGACGGGGCAGACACTTATCCAGCCCCAGCCCTAGCACGTGACTATCCGATACTGGGCCGATATACACAATACTACGGTATACTACGCTTGATATAGATCGCATATTCCAGTAAGCATGTTTCTGGAGAATTGGGTAGGCATGGCGCTTTGCTAGAAGCCAACCTTGTCTTGTAAATCGGTATAAACGTAGTACGAGGTACTTACGTGTTCGGATTATCCGACGACCGTATTTACTGCCAACATATCCGGAGATCTCATGGGTCAGTTCCTGAAGATTCACCGATGACGTATGACTCGCACTTTAATTAATCTGGGATTAATTCGATGAGAGAGAAAATTAATCTGGGATTAATTGCGGAGATATTTTATCTCGGATAAAATATCGGTTAAAGAGAGAGAACGATTAATTTGGAATTAATCGATAAAATAATATATTTGATATATTATTAGAAATTGGATTTCGACGCGGAATTAAAATTAGATTTTAATTCGGGCGAACGAATTAATTTAGAATTAATTCGTTAGCGACGTGAATAGTGATTTCGCTAGGCATGATCATTTAATTACGACGCGACGGAAAATTCGTTAATTTGGAATTAGCGCATTCGCATTTCGAATTCGAGCGCGGCACGCAAGTCAAATCAAGCGTCAAATCGCAAGTCACATCAAGCGTCAAATCACATGTCACTTTGAGTGATGTGACATTTGAGTGATTGATGTGAATTGATTTGAGGTGATAGACAAGCATTTAATGCTTTGCTTTATGAAATAGAAAAAGTAAATGGTTTATTAAATATTTTTGGGAAATTATATAAACCTTTTACAATTTTTATTTTCTAATTACTCTCTCTCTCTCCTATTTACGTTTTTGCTCCTTTTGGAGCCAAAAACTTCTTCATCTTCTCACGGTCTCCTTGACCGATTATCTTCTTCATTTTTCTAGTTTTTCACACGAAAATGGAGAAGCAAAGATCTTGTTGCAAGATCTATGTGCTAGCACACTCTTGGAGTCATCCTAAGGTGATAGGGAAGTGAGTTTGTGAGCATGGAAAAGCTTGAAGCTTGAAGCTTCAATGGTGTTCATCCATGGCCGATTTTTGAGATTCAAAGAGGAGCAAAACCGAGCACTCCACTGCAGTACAAGGACGCCACTGCCGCGCATGGAGAGAGCAGTGCGTTTTTCATCTTCAATCACATCCAACCGATCAATGTGAGTTTATTCCGCACCTCATTTGACATGTATTCACTCGTTTTTATGCTTAAAATGATCCTTGGGACTTGATTGAAAACTCTACATATTTGTCATATTATATATTTGAGATTTTATTTATATTCAAAATATAAATTCTGTTATTCACATCTAATGTGTTTATCTCAATATCATCTTTATATAATGAAACACTTTAGTGTTCTAGAATATAAAGGTTCACCAGCAGCGGGTTAAACACTGATATAAAGATAATGTATCTAGTCAAACTAGTTACATTATAACAGTTTCCTAACTTAGGTACACACCCGAGGGTTGTTCCTAAACTTAAGTATCTACGGTTAAAACAGCGACTTTCGTCCCGTTTTCAAATCGCAGATTAATCTCAATTGAAGTCAGTATCCTGTTCAAAACAGATTCTGAACATCAATATATATTTATGTATCACACTAAGTATTTAAAATCCAATTTTAACACTAGTAGTGAACATAATTATGACAATCATATTTGAAGTTAGAGCCTTGCTCGTTCTTCAATTCCTTCATGGGATATGTCATTTATCTTCCTAGAAGATTATAATGATTTAGCCTTTGCCTTTTTCCATATTCCAGAAGCCTTTGGCCAAGCCATGGGTTTCTAGAATATCGAAGTAAGGTGCGCCTTGCGCTAACTTGCTTAATTGCAAAGTTTGACTTTATCTCCTTGAGAATAGTCATTAACCCTCCAAGAGTTAACTTTCGCAATTTAGTACTTCTAAAATCTAAACATAGATTTATGAAGATCCTTCAATTTCGTCATCATACTTTAAGGATCTAATCCTTAGTTCTGATTCAGAAATTAAGGAGTCTAATGCGGTAAGTATAATGGATTAAGCACTTAAGTTATCATTACATAATCTTCCAAAGATTATGCTCAACTGTTTGCTTAACTCCGGGCTTAGGCTTGATATATTATTTTATCAAATAAAATAACTTATTAGATTCCAGGACCATCCTGAAATTTATTCCCAATTTGAAAAATTAAACCATTTAAAACATTTTCCCTAGGATTATGTATTAAACGTCAATCTTTCAATTTCCACTTGATTTTAATAGTCCAACTATTTAATCAATGATTACGGTACTATTAATATAATGATTATTATAGTCCAACTATTTAATCAACTATACTTAAATTAAATCAATATATTGATTATCATAATCCAATTATATAATCAATTATAAATGAATTGTTTGAATATATAGTCCAACTATTTATAAAACAACAATTTAAATATTAGTCCAACTAACATTTAATCGATTTAACGAATGATATTTGAGCGCGTATGGCGAGTAATTGAACGAATATTGCAAATTCAATTCTTGCCTCCCACTATTTTTCGGAGAGCCTCCAACCCTCTGTCGAGTACTCGGGAAACCGTGTTTCCTAGTGGGCCAGGATCCCGTTAAATATCACACAATCTTGACTTTGGCCAACAAATTGTATGATAATTAACTAGGTAGATCTCTAAGATCGATTGGATCCAATCCAATTCCTAGATCCGGTAGGAGGACATCCAAGTCCGAAACATATATCAAATATATGCCAATACATCCAATGTATTACCTAACCTTTTTCCTCTGAATCAACCAAGCCTTGGCTTTGGCACAACAAACTTAGTGATCCCAGTCAAGCGCGACCCATTGACCATGGAAAGCTTCGTAATCAATGTCGATGGACAAGAAGTGGTCTTGACTTTGGCCAACAAACCACAACTTGGACAAGACACTGATATGGAACAAAGCCTTCGTGATTCAAACACATCTTCGACAGACAAAGGCCTTGACTTTGGCCAACAAACCAATGCCGTCTTAGATCTTGAGTGAGAATCACTCAATGGAAGGAAAAGCGCTTAATATTTAGCGAGGGTTTTTCGCGTGCAAATTGGCAACCAATTTATTATCTTTGTTAAGGTCTCATCATCATACACCCTTAAACATGCATTCTAAATACATAATAAAGCGCATATGAAAAATAATAATGATATGCGGATGAATAATTTTACATTGATCCTAGATCAAATCTCTCACTTTCTCTCTCCCGCTAGCACAAATATTTCTTCTACCCGTTACACTACACTTCTAAAGAAACCTCATTTACATTGAGGGGAATAGGTGGAAGAGAATACAAAGAAATGAGAGGTGATAAGGCTGGACACGCATGTCCAATTAATAAATCGAATTTATTACACAATTTCTAAAATTGTCCCACCCATCTAATATCCATCCGATATACATTATTCATGCATCGCAACCACGTATTCACACAAGCATGTTATCAATCAATCTAATCCAATTAATTAATCTGATAATTAGTGATCATCCAATGTTCAAACAACGATTTGATTTTCTGCGAGTCAAACTCGTCTTTGCGAATAAGTACTCAAAGTACGAATTCACGAATTAAATTAAACTACATAATTAAATCCAATTCAATATGCATTTAATTCTAATTCACTATTTAATTCCAAATTAAATATTACACTTTATTAATGAACTTTTGCGACTTAAATTCCAAATTTAATCGCAACGGGTCTCAAAGCCCGATAAACGTCCAACGTCAATTTAATTAAAGTCCAATGAGCTTTTAATTAATTTCTCGAGGCGTGGACTTTTGGTCAACTCGGGTCAAACCGAAAACCAAAGTCAAATTCGGGAGTTACCCCATAAGCCCATAAATTAATTTTGGCCCATTAGGCCCAATTAAACTTTAAAGTCCATTAAGTCGCATTTGGGCTTTATGGTGGCGGTTTTGGGCCCAATTGGATCCAATCCAATTTGCCTAAACCCAACTTTGTACAACAAAGCCCATTAAGCCCATTTACAACTTTAAAGCCCAATTTCAAAAATTTGCCCAAATAATTAAATTACTAAATTCCAAATTTCCAATTTAATTACCAAAGTGTATAACATGATTAATTACACAAATTAACATTTCTAAAACATCAATATACACAATTAATCATGCTCATTTACATTAAATCTTGTCCAACACAATTTAATTAAAATCAAACCCAAACATGCTTCTCAAAGTCTCGGCCAAGGAGGGGATTTTATATCCGATTTGGTTTCAATCCAATTAATCCCACAATCGACATTAAATCACCATCCTAATTGATTCTAACTCATCCAACGAATCAAAATCAAAAATCCAAGACATTATATGGCTATTTGCATTCGGCCAACATAAGGTATTTGGGGATTTTGTTCAATTCAAAATTAAATCCAATTCAATCTCAAATTAACATTATCCAACATCATTACAACTCATCCAATGAATCAAAATGAAAAATTCCAAGAATTCCAAATGAACCCTAACATTCGGCCAAGGTGAAAATATTGGGGAAAATCATTCCAAATCAATTTTCATGAAATTGATCCAATCAATATTCAATTCAAACACATTTAAGCATATTCATTCATCCAATTTCACAAATCATGCTTAAAATCAATTTGCCCAAATTTTAAGCCCTAAACGTTTTCATGCTCAAACCTTGCTCTAGATGCCATTGTTGGTTTCTATTAAGGTCCAGGATCGATAATAAGCATGAAAACATTGCGAATACACATCGACAAGTTGCGGAATACTTACATCGATCGGTTGAGCGACGCGGAAGCAACAAAACTCCAAAAACGCTCACTGGTTTTGGCGAACTGCAGTGCAGATTTTTGCTCACTAAAAGACTTCCTTTTTGGTCCTTCGTCAAGCTCCAAGCTTCGTCGAACGGTTCCCGGCTCATGGGTGAGCTTCCCTATCACCTTCGCATGTCTCGTAAGTGTGCTAGCACTTGTGATTTTGCCACAAAACCACACTCCAAGCTTCCCCACTGCTCGGTTTTTCCTTGAAAAACCAGTGAGCTGTTTTAGGCCCCTTTGGGCTTGAGAATGAGAGAGATGGAGAGAAGAGAGAGTTGTTAAATGTATTCCAAATTTGTGTAATATATACACACATTTGAATTTGCATTTCATTTCAAGTGAATTTGGCTTTAAAAGTCAAACCATTAAAGCCTCCAACCACCCACATCACTCAATCCATCAACTTGTCAAGTCACATCACTCAAAGTGACAAGTGATTTGACGCTTGATGCGACTAGCGATTTGACGCTTGATTTGACGTGCCGCACTCGAATTCAAAATGCGAATGCGCTCGCAAATCATCTCGGGCTCGGGTTCGCTAATTCTAAATTAACGAATTTTCCGTTGCGTCGTAATTAAATGATTACGCCTAGCGAAGTCACTATTCACGTCGCTAACGAATTAATTCTAAATTAATTGGCTAGCCCGAATTAAAATCTAATTTTAATTCTGCGTCGAAATCCAATTTCGTTTAATATATCAAATATATTAATTCTTCGATTAATTCCAAATTAATCGTTATCTCTCTTTAATGGATATTTTATCCTAGATAAAATATCTCCTTAATTAATCCAAGATTAATTTTCTCTCTCTTCTAATTAATCCCAGATTAATTTAGAGTGCGAGTTATACGTCATCGGTGAATCTTTGGGAAGCGACCCATGAGATCCCCGGATATGTTGGCAGTCAAATCGGTCGTCGGACTATCCGAGCACGTAAGTACCAAGTACTACGTTTGTACCGATTTACAAGACAAGGTTGGCCTCTAGCAAAGCGCCATGCCTACCCAATTCTCCGGAAACATCCTTACAGGAATAAAGGATCTATATCAAGCGTAGTATACCGTAGTATTGCATATTTCTGTCCAGCATCGGATGATCACGTGCTAGGCCTGGGGCTGGAAACGTGTCTGCCCTGTACGAAGCACGTATCGGATCTCTGGCGACTAGTCTCTTTATTAATCGGATAAACATGACCTTGTCATTTTATCCCGATAGCTGCAGCATTTTAGAGAACGAGTCCCGTATCCTACGTGACCATCATCTCCATATGACTGGAGTGACACTTCCATCTTGACATCACACCCAACACACTACGATTCTCGATATACCCAGAATTGGCGTACACAGGTACCGGTTAAAGCCCTGGACGACCTCAACCAAAGTATATAGATTGTCGTATGCATTAGCGGTGCAAGTCTCAGGTTAAGACCAAATACACCTACCCTGATTTCGGACTTCCATAGACACATAGTCATACTACCAATGGAGTTCCGAGGGGGTCTATCCAGAGCGAAGCTGTTTCCCATACAATCGGTGAAACACAACCTCCTATTACACTTGCATGAGTATCCTATACCCAAACATATGAGAACTATGCCGTTGTGCTCTCACAAACGTGCACAAGTGTAATACTAGTCTTTTACGCATTTATCGATGTCCAATCTCGACAATGCTCTGACTAGGGATATTTAATGATTCTGCCTTCGTGGACTGATACTGTCTCATATCATTCTCAATCCAGGCACTAATCATTGGGACCTCTCATCATTTATACATCTAGGTGATCTAATCACAAATGATAAGATTGCAATCTCCTTTGTCACATAGTTAATTTGTACAACAACACTATGATCTGTACAAATAGTGATGCTATGGGTCATAATTGTCCAACACTGAGCGACTCATCATTAACCTTACCATGTCCAACAAAGTTCGGTTTCTCCGTACGGACACACCACTTAATTGAGGTGTTCCGGGAGGAGCCCACTGTGAAAGAATACCATACTATTTCAAGTAATCGAGAAACTTATTGCTTAAGTATTTTCCACCACGGTCAAACCATAATGTTTCAATACTTTTTCCGCTCTGTTTTTCTACTTCATGTCGAAACTCATTGATTATATCAAAAGTTTTCGACTTGTGTTTCATAAGATACACATAACCATAACGTGATGCAACATCCGTAAACGTTACGAAGTATTTATATCCACTTTTAGCCTAGCTAGATATGGGCCCACTTACGTCACCATGAACGAGGGCTAACAGCTCGGTGGAACGTACACTTTTACCACTAAAAAGTATTTTAGGCACTTTGCCTAATAAACTAGATTTGCAGACGTCATATGAATTAGGATCAAATCTATCCAAAAAGTGTGGATATATTAGTCTTTTTAATGTGTCCCAGACGACAATGCCACAAATAAGTCTTATTTGATTTACTCAACTTGAGCTTTTGTTTGTCATGTTATATGTTTGAGATTCGCTTATATTCAAAATTTAAATACTGTTATTCACATCTAATGTGTATATCTCAATATCATCTTTATAAACAAAACACCCAGTGTTTTGGAACATAAAGGTATACCCGCAACATGTTAAACTAGATATAGATATAATGTTTCCAGTCAAACTAGATACATTATAACAGTTTCCTAATTTAAGTACATGCTCAAAGGACAATTCCAAAACATAGGTTCCCACAGCCAAAATAGCGACTCTCATCTCGTTTCTGACTCGCAGGTCGATCTCATCTGAAGCCAGTCTCCTGTTAATTAGAATATTTTGTACATCTGTACATATGTATGTACCACATCCAGTATCAAAAATCTAATTTTTAAAACCAGTAGTGGACACGTTTATTACAATAACAAACATATCTGAAGTCGGAGCCTTGCCCGCCTTCACTTCCTTCATGTCTACCTTTTGCATACGGCAGTCACACTTCCAGTGACCCCGTTTGCCACATTGTAGGCAGACGTCTTGGGATATGTCCTTTGTCTTCCCAGAATATTGTGACGATTTTGCCTTTGCCCATTTTCTTCACACCCTTAGAAGCCTTCGGCCAAGCCTTGGCCTTCTGGGATGTCGAAGTAAGATGCGCCTTGCGATTTTTGCCCTTTTTGGAAGCTCTGGCTCTGCCTCCTTGAGCATAGCCATTAACTCTCCAAGAGTTTTCTCTTGGTTCATGATGAACCTACCCCGCTTTCGGGCAGAGACTATAAGATAAAATCTGTGGAAGTCTCAGCCTCGTAGGTAATGCCCAGCTAACCTAGCTGTTCGATGTCAGCAATCATCTGTGACACCTAGTGCTGACAGATGTACCATCAGACATACGCGATCAAAAGAGCTTCTTTTGCATTTCGTACTTCTAAGATCTAAGGTTAGATCTATGAAGATCCTTTAATTTCAACATCATGGTATAATGATCTAATCCATAGCTCTGAAGATGAAATAAAGAGTTATTGCGGCAAACATAACGGATTGAGCACTAAATTTATCATCACAATGAGTCTTCTAAATCTCATGCTCTACTATTTGCTCAACTCCGGGCTCAGACCCGAGAGGTTTCTCTATCCAATAGAGTAACTTCTCAACTCCCAGAACTATCTTGAGATTCATTTCCCAATCTGAAAAATTTACGTCGTTAAAGACATTTTCACCTAGGATTATGTCTTTTACGCTAATCTTTCAGCCATCTCGATTGCAATAGTCTAACTAGTCAATCAACGATTTTGGGTACACTCAAAATACAATGGTTATTATAGTCCGACTATATAACCAACTACAAGTGGAGTATTATCATGTACAGTCTAATTGTTCAAAGAAAGCAATATTAAATATCAGTCTAACTAATATATTTATAACAACGATAAATTAAAATAAAAGAGCGCGTATTGGCAAGTATTTAAACGAAATTGCAAATTTAATACTAGCCTCCCACTATTTTTCGGTGAGCCTCTAACCCTCTGTGGAGTAATCGGGAAACCTAGTTTCCTAATGGGCTATGATCCCATTAAATAACACACAACCTTGACTTTGGCCAAAAAATTGTATGAAACTTAACTAGGTAGATCTCTAAGATCAATTGGATCCCATCCAATTCCTAGATCTAGTAGGTGGACCTCCAAGTCCGAAAATATATCCAATATATGTAAATATATCCAATATATTTCCTAACCTATTTTCTCTGAATCAACTAAGCCTTGACTTTGGCTCAACAAGCTTAATGATTCCAGCTAAGCGGGACCCATTGACAGTGGGAAAGCTTCGTAATCCATGTCGATGAACTAGAAATGACTTTGACTTTGGCCAACAAGTCACAACCGCCCAAGACATGCGATATAGAACAAAGCTTTCGTGGTTCAAACAAACCAATGCCAATATTGGATCTTGAGAGAGAACCACTCAATGGAAGGAAAACACTTAAAATTTGAGTGAGGGTTTTTCGCGGAAAATTGGCAACCAATTTATTATCTTTGATTAGCTCTCATCATAAACCCTTAAACATGCATTCTAAAAACATAATAAGGCGCGAATAATTTTAATAATGATACGCGGATGGATATATGAAACAATTTGTTCCTGGAACAAATCTCTCCATTTCCTCTCTCCTGCTAACACATTACATACTTCTACCTAATTACATAATACATCAAAGAAGCCTCATTTGCATTGAAGGGAATTGGTGAGAAGAGAAATATAAAGAGAATAGAGATAATAGGCTGGACACGCAGGTCCAATTTAATAAATTCTAAATTTATTACAACAATTTTCAAAATTGCCCTCACCCTTCTAATATCCATCTGATATACATTATTTATACAATACATCCATGTATTCACACAAAGAATGTTATTCAATCAATCTAATCCAATTAATTAATCTTTGAATTAATGATCATCCAATGTTCAAACAATGATTTGATTTGCGCGAGTTCAACTCGTTTAAGAATAAATACTCAAAGTACGTATTCTTGAATTATATCGAACTACAATTTTAAATCCAATTTAAATTGTATCCAATACTAATTCATATTTAATTCCAAAATAAATAATTACACTTTTAAAGTGACTTTTAGACTTGGATTCCAAATCCAATCTTCATGGGTCTCAAAGGCCCAATTAATATCCAATTCTATTTAATTAAAGTCCAATGGGGTTTTAATTAATTCTTTAAGTATGGGCTTTGGCCATTATGGATCAAACCCAAGATGCCAAGGCCCAATTAGGAATCACCCTATGCCAAAAATCAATTTAGGCCCATTAGGCCCAATTAAATTATTTAAAGGCCCAATAGTCATATTTGGACTTTATGGAAATGGTTTTAGGCTCAATTGGATCCAACCCAATTTTCCAAAACCAAACTTGGCCCAACCAAGCGCATTAGCCAGAATATAACAAATTAAATTAATACATTATTCCAAATTACATATTAATTCAATTCAAGTGTAATTAACATAATTAATCAACTTAATATTAAAAGCCTATGTTATTATGAAACATTAATGAAAACATATTCCTAATTTTAACATTCTCTCTTAACATGTGGGTTAAAATATTTCACAAACATTCAAATGACAAACAGAGTATCACTTCGTTCCATCATTGATGAGCATAAGCTCAAATAAGACAACTACAATGACTAGTTTAGAAACCTTAAAATTTTGTTACGACAAGAAAAGATTTTCGATGTTCTTGTAAGACCATTTCCCCATGAACCCGCAGAAGATGCTGACCAAAATACATTCGATGCTTGGAAGAAATACGTCGATGATGATGAGCAAGCAGTTTGCATAATGCTTGGCTATATGTCGGACGAACTTCAGAAAGCTCACGAAGATATGGATGCTCAAACCATCATCTTTCACTTGAGGGAGTTGTATGCAACTTCCGTTCATACCGTGAGATTTCAAGTGTCATGTGCCTTATTCCAAACAAGGTATAAGGAAGGATCTGTTAGTGGACATGTGCTTAAGATGATTGGCCATATTGAAAAATTGGCCAACCTCGGGTTCACCATGGATCATGAGATATGTCAGAATCTAATTCTTCAGTCATTACCAAAAGAATTCTCTAACTTTATTATGCAGTTTCATCTGTCTGATAAAGAAGCTACTTTATCATAATTGCATAATCTGATAAAGTAAGCAGAGAAGGACTTGAAACCGGAGCTTAAAACCTCCGTCATGCTTACGGGTACAGACCTAATGCCACGAGGCCAAAGAAAAATAAGGGCAAGGCCAAGGCTCCAAATCACCTAAAGCCCAATGGTAAGGTGGAGAAGAAAAAGAGAAATGGGAAATGTTTCTTTTGTGGAAAGAAGGGTCATTGGAAGAAAGACTGCAGATCCTTGAAAGCCAAGGAAGCTAGAGAAGCCCAAGAGGCCAAGAAGCCCAATGCTTCAGACATGTTGTATATGATTGAACTATATTCTCAAAACTCTGAACCTTCTACTTGGGTGCTTGACACCGGTTGTGGGACTCACTTGTGTAACAATGTGCAGGGCCTCAGAAACAGTAGGCGACTTCGTCATGGGGAGGTTGACTTACGCATGGGTAATAGAGCAAAACTGGCTGCATTGTGCGTGGGGACTTGTTCTTTTGTTTTGCCGAATGGTTTAGTTTTAGACTTAGAAGATTGTGTTTATGTACCTTCTCTAGTAAAGAACATCATTTTAATTTATTCTTTATGTAATAAAGGCTTTTAATGCCTAATAAGTTGTAATGAATGTTCTATTTATTTCAATGAAATAAAATATAGATATGGTATTTTGAATAATGGTATCTATGTCTTACAAACTAACAAATAATGTTCAACCTCTAATATATACAATGTTAACTCGAATAATCTCAATGAATCACTTCTATGGCATAGTCGCTTAGGTCATATCAATGAAACAAGATTAACTAAGCTACATAAGGATGGGTATTTCAGACCCTTCAAATATAAACCTTATGGAACTTGTGAGTCTTGTTTACTTGGTAAAATGACCAAATTACCCTTCAAAGGTAAATGACAATGTGCAAAGGAGACATTAGAACTCATACACTCTGATGTATGCGGACCAATATCAGTCACCGCTAGATGTGGATTCTTCTACTTCATTACCTTTATCGATGATCATTCGCGATATGGGTATGTTTACCTTATGCGGTATAAATCTAAAGCCTTTAAGAAATTCAAAGACTTCAAGGCTGAAGTAGAAAACCAGCTTAACAAAAGTATTAAGTCACTAAGGTCTGACCGAGGTGGTGAATACTTAAGCAACGAATTTCAAGATTACTTAAGAGAAAATGGCATTGTTTCCCAGTGGACTCCTCCAGGAACTCCACAACATAATGAGGTCTCCGAAAGGAAAAATCATACATTATTAGATATGGTCCGATCAATGATAAAGTCCATTCGAATTTTACTAGCACTAGCTGCACACTTTGATTATGAGATTTGGCAGATGGATGTCAAAACAGCTTTCCTTAATGGGAACCTCCTAGAGGAAGTCTATATGACACAACCTGGGGGGTTTTCATCTAAGGATGATCATAATAAAGTATGCAAGCTTAAACGATCCATTTATGGACTCAAGCAAGCCTCCAGAAGTTGGAATATACGATTTGATGAGACAATCAAATAATTTGACTTCATCAAAAATGTAGACGAGCCTTGTGTTTACAGGAAAAGTAGTGGGAATGCTGTTGTATTTCTTGTATTATACGTCGATGACATATTAATCATCGGGAATGATATTCCCATGATGCAAGCCACCAAACAATGGTTATCTCAGAATTTCTCCATTAAAGATTTGGGAGAAGTAGCCTACATCCTCGGCATTAAGATCTACCGTGATATATCCAAGAGGTTGTTAGGACTTTCTCAATCTACGTACATAGATAAAGTTTTGAAAAGATTCAAAATGGAAGATTAAAAAAGAGGTAATTTACCTACTTGTCATGGAATCAAATTATCTAAGGAGCAATGTCCACAAACTCCTTCAGATAGAGAGCGTATGAGTAGGATCCCTTATGCTTCAGCAATAGGATCGATCATGTACGCCATGATATGTATAAGATCTGATGTCTCTTATGCTCTTAGCATAACGAGCAGGTATCAGGAAAATCCTGGTGAGCAACACTGGGCAGCTGTCAAAACAATCCTCAATTATCTGAGAAGAACTAAGGATGTGTTTTTGACATACGGAGATTTTTCTGAGATGAAAGTCATTGGTTACTGAGATGCGAGCTTTCAAACCAACATGGATGACAGCAGATCGAAAACATGATATCTGTTTACTTTGAATGACGGTGTTGTCAGTTGGAAAAGCTCACATCAGTAGCTAAAGAATCAGTCTGGATAAAGAAGTTCATCACTGAACTTGAAGTGCTTCATGTGATAAAGAATGGCATCATGATGTACTGTGAAAACATGGGTGCCATTGCTCAATCAAAGGAACCAAGGTCCCACCAGAAATCCAAGCATGTACTCAGGCGATTTCATCTCATCAGGGAGATTGTTGAGAAAAAAGAAGTTATTATAGAGAAAATACCCACAGAAGATAATCTTGCAGATTCTCTAACTAAAGGGCTGACTCAACAAAAGTATGATAGGCACACCCAAGAGTATAGTGTCCAGATTCATACTAGTTGGCTATAGTGCAAGTGGGAGATTGTTAGGGATATGCCATATACCCAACTTATGGATGGGCTATAAATACATGTATTTGTAATATTTTCATTAATTAATAAAATGGCAATGTTTATTATATGTGTCTTACATAACTTATATGAATCATCAACACTGTAATAAAGCCCTTGGAGTAATAAGACAATGGCTTCCACGTCTTATGAGAATCATTACTCTTAAATGTTCATAGTCATATTTTTGTGGATAATCTGGGCGTTCACAAAGCGGAGAGACTAGCATGATGATATGACCACCCTTTAGTGGGGTAGCCGATCTCATAGGCTACTAGCGGAGATCTGTCCGCTTGGTGTATCACATGGATGCATGAGTTGCTCGTGTCCATCGAACTGACCGCCGAAAGTTTTCATATGGAGTGTTTATCCTATGTGTCTGTGAGAACTTTCATGTATCGATTATATGACTAGTCCTTAGACATGAGGTCTTTACAATCTTATGTGTGGATCAAATAACTTTGACATTCTCCATCCCCAGTTCAAAAGATTTGGTCATAAGGGTATGATTGTGTCATTTGTTGAAACACATGAAGTTTGTAAAGATACAACAGAGAATCGCCACACTCTCGGATAACATTTTCTTATAAGAGTATTATTCTAGTTTGCAGGTTGATATGTGTGATCAGTGCTTGAGACTGTGGCCACAGCGGAAGAATCATGTGGGATTCTTGGATTAGCACGATTCATGACACTATCAACAACATACTTTTGACCATATGGGTAGACACTTTCCGTACCCTAGGTCAATAGGTGGGGATACAGTGAGGCGAGGGACTGTATCATATGTAAATCGCATATAGAATGGGTATATATATCTTTCCATCTCATTTGGGGGCCTTGGCATGTTGCTAGATGTCAACCTTGGTCATTGAAATCGAACGACCATCTGATCGGAGGATAATTTATGTTCGATTAAATTATCACGATTCATTTCATGTCGAACTTGAGGGGAACCCAAAAGGTCACACACAACAAAGTCAAAATCAATGGTTAACAGTGCACAGTACATATTTAACAGCATATTTGATTGCTGTAGGAATTATTCATAAATGGTTCAATGTGTTTAGTTATTGAACAGATCATTTATGAGGTTTCATAGTGGCTTAGGGATTGGTGAATGACGATAAGGGCACTTTGGGAATTGGAATAAATAGATATAAAAAAAATCACTATTCACGTGAATTGTAACATGTGAATAGTAAATTTTTTTTTGTTATTTGTTTTGAATTCCAATTCGGCCCAAACTGTTATTAGGGTTTTATAATCTCATTAAACCACTAAATTAAGATCCAACAGCTAAGATTAAATTGGATTTTATCACACATCGGATTCTTAATTAATTTTGTTGTCTTTGGAGCACTATATAAACCCAAAGAATTCTTCACAAATTTTTACACCAAACCTTTCAAATCTTGGGTTTATATAAGTGAGCAACTCTAAAGTTTTAAGAGTAAGCCACTGATTTTGAGGATCTTTAAGTATAATTGACTAGAGGAACCTCGAGTTAAAAGTTTTGAGGTATTTGCCTAGGCTAGCACCAAGGGCAAAATACCCGTGCACTCAAGGCGTAGTCTTGCCGTTGAGTTTTGGCTTTGGTGTGTGCATCTTTGGAGGCCATACACTTGGGTGGCTCTTTGGAACGTGGAAGAGCTTGTTGAGTTCGAGAAAAGCTTGTAGATTGGAGGGAGGACTGGAGGAGTCTACGATTCAAATAAGTCTTTTTCTTTATTTATTTTAATTAGAGTTCTTGTGATAGTTAGCATGTTTAGGTTTATGTTCTTTGCATGTTTTAAGAGTTTTATGCTTAGAATATATAGTAACATGCCTAGGCTTGTAGAATAATCAAAACAAATGGGTTTTGGGCAAAGGGAAAATGGCATCATAATTTTAATAATTTTTTTTCCCTGCGCACTCGCGGCCGCTTCCATACACTACATGTGATGTAAACGGTTTTATGTGTTTTGAAATAAAATGATGCATTATTCATTTATCAAAGTGTTTGTTTAATTTTCGCATATTATAAATTATCTTGAATACCCTAGATTATTTATGTGCCTTCAGACTTAGTGTATAAGTGTCATATACAAGAGGATTTAAGTATGAAGTTAGTAATCTCAAATAGTCCATAGAGAGAAAACAAAGCGGGTACTTTGTTTGTGGTTTATATATAGCTACGATTTATTCTATATTTGTATGGCGACCTTGATCCGAAATTATCCATGTAGAGACATGAGAATGGAGGCACCTTGTATGATGTGATCATATAGGACTGGACCCAGATGGAAATGACATTCTTATAATACCCGTTAAACAAAGAAAATCATTTCGATCTACTAGATGGTCATATATGGATTGATCTTAATCATTAGTGTACTACAAACTCTTGCATGGCAGACTATGTCCTTTGATTTATAAAGGTGTGGTTGGTGTAGCAGTCCCGACCAATAGCTACGTACTTTGGGAGCATGGTTTATTGTGTAGCTGGGAACGTTTTACATAGATATGGAGTTCACTCATTCTTGCGAGAAGTAGAGGAGTATATTTCTTAAGGGTTGATTCGGTACTTGAATGGTTTGAGAGCTCAAGTCTTTCTATTACGAGTAGAAAGATTAAAATTCATAATGATTATAAATAAATCGTTCATTAGAGAATCAATGGTACTTAAGGTAAAAATAATTAGAGGGGTATAACGGACATTATGACCCGGCTCTAGTTACGAGATACTCGTGAAGGATCAATTCGTATGTATATACTATATCGATGGACACCGACTTGGTTCGCCTTAATATATCATATGCGGCAACGAGAGTGCAGTTTCGGGTTTTTAGTGGAATAACCCGGAGTTAATCATTCAGAATATTTAATTAAGAACCTAATTAATATTTTGAGATTATTGGAGCTCAGAACCGTAGGTCCATTTGGTCCCTGTGCCATCTCAATTTACTATAGCGGATTCAATATAATTGGATGGTCCAATTATATACTAACATATGTATAAATATTATTAATATGACTAATAATATTATTTGTCACACTTGGAACTATATATTAAAAGTTAATATATTGTTTATATAATAAATTATTATATGATAATTATTTATTATTGTTAAATTATATTTAATATAATTTAAATGAAGGCTAATATTGGAATTCCAAATTTGGGTTTTGGAAAACCTTGAATTAAATTTGAAAGTTACACATTTATGAAAGGTAGTAGTAACTCTTTGATTTTGTAACATATATTTTAATTATGGAATTGAATATTTAATGTTACAAAATTTTCTATTATTCCTTATGCTCGGCCGAATTCTTCATGGTAAAAGGGGAAGAGTTTTATTAATTTTGGAAATAATAAATCCTTGATATTATTTTGGAAGTTATGACTATCAAAAGGCTAATTAACTATTTAATTTTTTAACATATATGGGCTTTATGGAAAGTTAATATTGGAGTTCCAAAACTAATATTTTATCTATGCCTTGGCAGAAAATATGGATGGTGGGAAGGCTTAGGGTTTTGTTTTATTTTGTAAAATTAAACCCTAAGTATAAAAAGTAAAATATGATTTTTCTTTTTCCCAAGCCTCTCATTTGCAACCCTAACCACCTTTCTTCATTTTCTCCATTCTCTCAAAAGTTGAGAAACTAAAAAGAAGAAAAAGAATAAATAAATTGTTTGTGACAAAAATCTCTAAAGGGTTTAGGGATTTAATTTGTGTGAGTCAAGCCCACAGTTGTTTCCGTTGGTTGCGAGACATAGTATGGAAGACCTTGTGGCGTTGAACCAAAATCATTCTATTCATCTATTAGATTTCATGGCAGTGGGGTATCTAATTGTTCTCATTGCCGCACCATACACAAGAGCAACGGGGTTCAATTTGAATTTTATTTAATTCAGAATTTTGGGAAACACTTGGGGTAATTTTGGGGCTGTGTTAGGACTGATTTTTGAGTGAAAAATCAGACCTGAAATATCATTGTTAGTCTAGGAAATCAGGGGCTGATTTGGGTGCAGTTCGGGCACATAACGGGTCTAAAACAATCCTATATTTCACTGCAGTTCGGGGGCTATTTCAAGGGCATTACGGGGCTGAAATCTTGTCGGAAACAGAAGCAAAATTTCAGTATACTTGCTGGTTCCATTCTACTAAAGTAGGGCAAGGGTAGAAAAATATTTCAAGTCTGATTCGGGTGCCTAAGGCGCTTCCGCTGCGCGAGGAAAGTGTTTCCTACCATCGGTATCGAGAGCGAGGTTGAAAAGTGTTCTTAACCCTTCTCTTTTCATTTAAAGTTTCTGTTTTTTATATATATTTATATGAGTTATAAATATGATATGCATGTTTAGATGAGTGGGCACAAAAGAATATTCATATGATGAATTTTTATTGTTATTTCATGTGATGAATGGATTTTGCATTGGTCGTAAATTTTTCCGGCTCTTATTTTTGTAGTTGGCTTTGTTTTTGGGATGTAAGGCCATAAAGCCATTGTTTACAATTGTTGTATTTTATTTTCCTATGTAAAATTTCAATTTTTGTAATTTGGAGCACGAAAGTCGCAAAATGAGCCAACACCACTTTGAAGCAGGATTTGAAGACCAAGGGATGCCTTAGTAAATCTTATGTACTAATTAGACTTTATGAAAAATAAGAGCCCGGTCAATGCAAAATAATTTTATGTTATATGTATGTTTATTTCGAATTGTTTGAATAACATGTCATATAGCTTAGGGTGCCCACTCTTGCATTTTACATGCCATAACATGTTTTATATGCATTATCATTATAGACATAAAATATAATTTTATGTAATTTAAAGTGTTTAAATTAGAATATGATATGCACGAAAATCAATTAATTGGATTAATTGGATTTATGGTTTAAAATTTGAATTCTAATATATTCGGCTTCATTAGTGCATAATAAATTCCATTGGTATATAGGATGGAAACCCAGATATAAATTCCATAGCCGAATCCAAATGGACGATAATATGGTCTGCACTCGAGATACAATTCCACGTACCATTGGATTTTATAACGCACTAAGATTAATTAAATTGTTTAATACAAATCTTGACCTTTTAAGCCTATTAGTGTTCTAGTATTTTAAGAGTTAAAATATAATAGGTCACTAATGCCACTCTAATTAAATTAGTTTAAATGAGTAATATTATTAGTAGAGACTAATGGAAAATTAGTGATATAAAATTTTAAGAGTTAAAATTGGTTAGGTGACTAATGTTGAACTAGTGTTAATAACAATTATGATTTACCCGCCATAATTTTATCCACACTAGTTAAAATAAAATATTAGATATTTTATAAATAGAAACATTAATCTTAAAATAGTTAGTGGGAGAGGGATATACGACAGTATATCCCGTGATCTTCGTTGTTAGTCCGAAAATGTAAGATTCAAAAGGTTCCTCGAGACGGCTTTGCTTTCGTCCCCCTACGGATGATGTCCATTTTGGGTCAATATCAGGTTTGGGTTCCGAGATGATAGGGATTCTAGATGTATCTTGTGAACTGACCTACCATACGGCGGCACTTCACTCGTTAAGTCCAAGAATCCCGAAACGACGGGTCACACTCACAAAGGAATAATTAACTGTTAATCAAATTCCTTGATCGAATGAAATGGTAGTTGTTTAATATAGGAATAAGAGTTATTCCCGCATATATTAATAAACCGAGATTGTCTCGATCTATCATGTAAGTACTTGACCTACCCTACAACGGCAGTTACTTGTGGGATGATAGATTTCCGTGGTATAATAATTCTCTTAGGTTTCTAATTTGTTATTCATGGTTCATGCATCATGTTTAATTTTGTACCAAAATTGTTTGATGATTTTAATATGCGATGAATGTTAAATGCATGTTTATTTTATTTTTCAGCCATGGTTTCTCCAATAATTTCCATACTCTCAAATGATAAATTAACGGGAGAAAACTATGTTAAGTGGAAAAGTAACATGAACGTTATCCTGGTCTGTGAAGACCTAAAGTTTATCCTGAAGGAGGAGAGTCTTCTCGAGCCGGCCATAAATACTGGCCAAGTTGTACACGATACCTACCAGAAATGGGTCACAGTAAACGAGAATGCCCACTGCTACTTGCTAGCAGGGATGTCTGATGTTCTTGCTGCAAAGCATGAACCTATGGCTATAGCATCTCAGATGATGGAGTCATTGCAACGCATGTTTGGGAAACCTTTAGAGCGTCAACGACATGAGGCCATGGTCTCAGCGATGACTGCTAGGATGAAGGATGTGACATTATTACGAGAGCATGTCTTGAGGATGATGACCTATCTCAGCACTGCTGAAACCCATGGAGCTCGTATTGACGGGTGACCATGATTATGGAAACTCTCTTCCGAAGAGTTTCCTGTAGTTTAAAAGCAACTATGTTATGAACAAATTGACTTTTACTTTGACCCAACAGCTTAATGATCTCACCCATTACGAGTCCATGCTTGTGGATCCTCGTAAGTCTAGTGCTGAGGCAAATGTTGCCAAGACTTCTAAATCTGCAAAGATTAAGAAGAAAAGCACTGGGAAGGCTAAGGGGAAGCCCATGAAGAAGAAGAACAAAAAAGGCTCCAAGGATGCCAAGCCCAAAGGAAAATGTTTCCACTGCAAAAAGAACGGGCATTGGAAAAGGAATTGTCCTAAATACCTTGATGAGCTGAAGGAGAAAAAGGAAACAGGTAAATATGATTTACTCGTTATCGAATCTCTATTAGCGGAAGATGATAAATCCATTTGGATTGTTGACTCTGGAGCGACTAACCATGTTTGTTCTTCTTTGCAGCTACTTGATTCATGGAGGGACTTTACTGAAGGTGACTACACCATGAGGGTCGGGACATGGGATGCCATTTCAGCAAGAGCAATGCGAGTTTCTATTATAAATTTTACAAATAATAGTTATTTAAATTTGAACAATGTGTTTTTCATTCATGATTTTCGCAGGAATTTGATTTATGTTTCTAAACTTTTGGATGATGGTTATTCAGTTTCTTTTAATAGCAATTTAGTTATTATTGGTAGAAATGGATTAACCATATGCACAGGAAACTCATAAAATAACTTGTATGTGTTAAGATCCTTAACACATAGGTCACTGCTCAACGCTGAAATTAAGGTTGAGAAACCTAAAACTAAATGGCCAAAGATTTCTCACGATGACACATATCTATGACATATTAGACTTTGTGATATCAACCTTGACCGGATAGTCAGATTGATAAAGAACAGAGCTTTAAACCAGTTAAAGCTCGGAACTTTACCAGTCTGCGAATCCTGTTTAGAAGGAAAAATGACCAAGAGACCTTTTTCTGGAAAAGGTATAAGAGTCAGTCAACCACCTAAGCTAATACATTCGGACGTTTGCGGAACGATGAATGTAAGAGCCCGAGGGGGTTATGAATACTTTGTCACATTCATTGATGATTATTCAAGATATGGGTATGTTTACCTAATGCATCATAAATCTAATACTTTTGAAAAGTTCAAAGAGTATCGTGCTGAGGTTGAGAACCAATTGGGTAAGATAATCAAAACTCTACGATCGGATCGTGGAAGAGAATACCTCGATAGAGATTTCGAGGAAATCGAGGAATTCTTAGTTAAGCATGAGATAGTATCCCAGCTCACAGCACCAGGAACACCACAGCAAAATGGTGTTGTAGAGAGGAGAAATCGGACCCTACTAGACATGATGAGATCTATGTTTAGTTATAGCTCACTACCTAGTTCGTTCTGGGGATATTCACTGAAAACTCCAATGCATATCCTTAATGTAGTACCATCTAAGTATGTTCCTAAGACTCCCTTAGAGTTATGGAATGGTCGTAATACTAGTTTATGACATTTCCGCATATGGGGGTGTCCATCACATATGCTAAAGAATAAGACTACAAAATTGTAGCCACGTTCTCAGGTGTGCCTATTTGTAGGCTATCCTAAGGAGACTAGGGGTGGATTCTTCTATAGCCCAAATGATAACAAAACATTTGTATCGAAAAAAGCTATGTTTCTAGAGGATTACTATATGAGGTTCAAGCCTCGAAATAAGGTGTTACATGATGAGTTACTTACCGGTTCGACCAGCACACCATCGACAATGACAGTTGATAAATACAAACACCTTCGACATCTGAGAGTCAGATGCAAGTTCGTCAGAATGATCTACCACCTAGACGTAGTGGGAGGGTTGTACGATAACCTGATCACTACCTTGGGGTTGGAGAGGCACAAGTTGTCGCATCCAGTGATGGTATAGATGATCCATTGACCTATCCTAGTGCAATGGATGATTCTGACAAAGAGGAATGGCTCAAAGTCATGAACCTAGAGATGGAGTTCATGTACTCCAACTCAATCTGGGAACTTGTAGACCAACCTAATGGGGTGAAAACCCATAGGTTACAAGTGGATCTACAAGTGGAAGAAGGGAGCATATGGGAAGGTACAGACCTTCAAGGCTAGGCTAGTGGCAAGGGTTATACCCAGAAAGAGGGAGTTGACTATGAGGAAACTTTCTCACCAGTACCCATGCTCAAATCCATCCGCACTTTTCTATCCATTGCCGCATGTTATGACTATGAAATTTGGCAAATGGATGTCAAGACTGCATTCTTGAATGACAATCTTGATGAGAGTATCTATATTATACAACTAGAGGGGTTCATAGCCCTAGGTCAAGAGCAAAAGGTTTGCAAGCTGCAAAGGTATATTTATAGACTTAAGCAAGCATCTCGATCTTGGAATATAAGATTTGATACCACGATCAAGTCTTATGACTTTGAGCAGAATATTAATGAGCCTTGTGTATACAAGCGCGTCATTGATGGAAGGTGGTTTTTTCTTATTTTATACGTCGATGATATTTTACTCATTGGGAATGATGTAAAGATATTATCGGATGTGAAAACCTGGCTAGCTAACCAATTCCAAATGAAAGATTTGGGAGAGGCCAGTTATGTTCTTGGGATTCAGATACTTTCTGATCGCAAGAATTGATTGTTAGCTATGTCTTAAGGGTCACATATCGATAAGATCCTTGTGCGATTTGGAATGTAGAATTCCAAGAAAGGCAATCTGCCTTATCGACATGGAATTCATTTGTCAAATGAACAGTCTCATAAGACACCTCAAGATGTTGAGGAAATGAGACATATTCCATATGCCTCAGTAGTTAGCAGTCTCATTTATGTTATATTATGCATGAGACCAGACATTTGTTTTGCAATGAGAGTAGTCAGTAGGTTTCAGTCTAACCCAGGATTTGATCACTAGGTGGCTGTGAAACATATTCTCAAGTATCTTAAGAGAATTAGAGATTATATGCTTGTGTATTCCGGTGAGGATATGATCCTAAGGGGATATACAGACTCTGATTTTCAGACAGATATCGATTCTAGGAAATCAACATCTGGATCAGTGTTTACCCTATGTGGTGGGGCTATAGTATGGCGGAGTATAAAGCAACCTTGCATTGCTGACTCCACCATGGAGGCTGAATATGTAGCAGCTTGTGAAACAGCTAAGGAAGTAGTCTGGCTTCATAAATTCATGGGAGATCTGGAAGTTGTTCCAGATATAGATAGACCACTCACACTTTATTGTGATAATAGTGGTGTCGTGGCAAACTCCAAAGAACCAAGTAGCCACAAGAGGGGAAAGCATATAGAGAGGAAATATCATCTCACTAGGGAGATAGTACAGAGAGGAGAGGTCACCGTCATAAAGATTGCATCCATAGAGAACCTGGCTGATCCGTTTACAATGACCTTGTCGGCTAAAGTGTTGTGAAGGTCACCTAGATGGTATAGGATTACGTGACATGTCTCATTTGCTCTAGTGAATGAGAGATTGTTGGGATGTATGCCCTAGAGCTATATGTGATGTAAACAATTTTATGTGTTTTGAAATAAAATGATGCATTATTCATTTATCAAGGTGTTTGTTTAATTTTCACATATTATAAATTATCTTGAATACCCTAGATTACTTATGTGCCTTCAGACTTAGTGTATGAGTGTCATACCCAAGAGGATTTAACTCTAATGTTAGGAATCTCAAATAGTCCATAGAGAGCAAACAAAGCGGGTACTTTGTTTGTGGTTTATCTATAGCTGCGGTCCATTCTATATTTGTATGGCGACCTTGATCCGGGATCGTCCATGTAGAGACATTAGAATGGAGGCACCTTGTATGATGTGATCATATAGAACTGGACCCAGATGGAAATGACATTCTTATAATATCCGTTAAACAAAGAAAGTCATTTCAATATACTAGATGGTCATATATGGATTGATCTTAATCCTGAGTGTACTACGAACTCCTACATGGCACGCTATGTCCTTTGATTTATAAAGGTGAGGTTGGTGTAGAAGTCCTGACCAATAGCTACGTACTTTGGGGGTATGGTCTGTTATGTAGCTGAGAATGTTTTACATAGATATGGAGTTCACTTTTTCTTGCGAGAAGTAGAGGAGTATCTTTCTTAAGGGTTGATTCGGTAATTGAATGGTTTGAGCGCTCAAGTCTTTCTATTATTAATAGAACGATTAAAATTCATAATAGTTATGAATAAATCATTCATTAGAGAATCAATGGTAGTTAAGGTAAAAATAATTAGTGGGGTATAACAGACATTATGACCTGGCTCTAATTATGAGATACTCGTGAAGGGTCAATTCGTATGTAATGACTATATCGATGGACACCAAATTGGTTCGGCTTAATATATCATTTGCGGTAACGAGAGTGTAGCTTCAGGTTTTAGTGGAATAACCCGGAGTTAATAATTCATAATATTTAATTAAGAGCCTAATTAATATTTCGAGATTATTGGAGCTCGTAACCGTAGGTCCATTTGGTCCCCGTGCTAGCTCAATTATTATGGCGGATTCAATATAATTGGATGGTCCAATTATATACTCACATATGTATAAATATTATTAATATGATTAATAATATTATTTGTCACACTTGGAACTATATATTAAAAGTTAATATATGGTTTATATAATAATGATTATATGATAATTATTTATTATTGTTAAATTATATTTAATATTATTTAAATGAAGGCTAATATTGGAATTCCAAATTTGGGTTTTGGAAACCCTTGAATTGAATTTGAAAGTTACACCTTTATGAAAGGTAGTAACTCTTTGATTTTGTAACATATATTTTAATTATGGAATTGAATACTTAATGTTACAAAATTTTCTATTATTCCTTATGCTTGCTGGCTTCTTCATGGTAAAAAGGGGAAGAGTTTTATTTATTTTGGAAATAACAAATCCTTGGTATTATTTTGGAAGTTATGACTTTCAAAAGGCTAATTAAATATTTAATTTTGTAACATATATGGGCTTTATGGAAATTTAATATTGGAGTTACAAAACTAATGTTTTTTCTATGCCTTGGCCGAAAATATGGATAGTGGGAAGGCTTAGGGTTTTGTTTTTGTTTTTTTGTAAAATTAAACCCTAAGTATAAAAGGGAAAATGTGATTTTTCTTTTTCCCAAGCCTCTCATTTGCAACTCTAGCCACCTTTCTTCATATTCTCCATTCTCTTAAAAGTTGAGAAACTAAAAAGAAGAAAAATAGAAAATAAATTGCTTGTGACAAAATCTATAAAATGGTTTAGGGATTTAATTTGTGTGAGTCAAGCCCACACTTGTTTCCGTTGGTTGCGAGACATAGTATGGAAGACCTTGTGGTGTTGAACCAAAATCTTCTCTTCATCTATTACATCTCACGGCAGTGAGGTGTCTCATTGTTCTGATTGCCGCACCATACACAAGAGTAATAGGGTTCGGTTTGAATTTTATTTAATCCAGAATTTTTGGAAACACTTGGGATAATTTTGGGGCTGTGTTAGGACTGATTTTTGAGTGAAAAATATGACCTGCAACATCCTTGTTAGTCTCTAAAATCAGGGGCTGGTTTGGGTGCAGTTCGGACGCATAACGGGTCCAAAACAATCCTATATTTTACTGCAGTTTTTGGGCTATTTCAAGGGCGTTCCGGGGCTGAAATCTTGTCCGAAATAGAAGGAAATTTTCAGTATACCTGCTGGTTCCATTCGGCTAAAGGAGGATAAAGGCATAAAAAATTTTCAAGTCCGATCCGGGTGCCTAAGGCGCTTCCGCTGCGCGAGGAAAGCGTTTCCTACATATTATGGGCACAATGAGTTGATTAATACCTTGTTGATTTTGTATATGAGAATGGTAAAATAAATCGGAGAATTTACTTATTCGGTAATTTAAAAAGAAATAAAACAACTACTAACTTGTATAAGAAATTTCACTTGTTTAGTCACTTACTTGTTTATTATATTTTCTCTTGTCTTTTTGCTTTTGTGTGCATTAGATTGACATTTGTGGGTATCGTTACTGTAAGCCCTCACGAGACTACAACTCGTCCACTAGGGACACCTAGGGGTTTAAAGGCATGTTGCATAAGCTAAATGCAACCATGATCCCTACGAAAGTGGCTTAGTTTAATTTTATTTTAAAGTGGTTTATTGCATTTTATTTTGTTGTTTTACTCGAGGACTAGCAACATGTTTAGTCTAGGGGTGTGATAAGCGGTAAATATATCAGTATTTAACGTCCCATTTACTTAATATTTTGTATAGTTTCTTGAGATTTGTGAATATTTTGATGTGTTTTGTGTTATTTTGTAGATAAATAAAATAACAGGAATCTCTGAATCAAATCGGGGCCAAAACAGTGAAAAAAAGACAAAAAGGGCAAAAATGTAAATTCCTGCTAAAATACGTCCTCTGCTAAAATGTGCCGACTGCTATCATGCGCAACTAATGTGTGCCAGACACGTGTCATCCCATGCTACCGATAGTACACGTCATTGCTTAAGTCAGCGTCACGACGCGTAAGCCATTATGCGTCGCGGCGCTAATTATTTTACCAACAGACACGTGTCAAGATCTCATCGAATCAACTGCGCATCGCGACGCACATAGCAGAATTTTCACTATAAATAGAAGCTGAAATCAGAAGGAAAATTCATACCTTCTTCTGGGGAATTCCTTAAGAATACTAAGAAGATTGTATCTTGTTTGTTTATTTACCGTTTTTTGTATTTAATTTAATTTATTTTATGCAATAGCTCTTTCTTTACTTTACTTTTTAGTCTTTATTTTTACCTTTTAATATGAGGAGGTAACTCCCCTCTGCTAGGGGAAAAGTTAAGCTTTTATTTCTAATATTTGAATTAATCTCCCTTAATTATAAATATGTAAACTATTTAAAACCTGACTTAATGAGATACCTCATTTATGGTCGGTTGGACTTAATTAAATTGATTTTAACCTGACTTAATTGGATACCGCCTTTATGGTCGGTTGGAATTAATCATAAATTTGACTTAATCAGGATACCGTATTTATGGTCGGTTGGTAATGTCATGTAAAGTTAATATATTATAATAAACGAGATATCTAAAATAGAAGTAATAAAAGTGGATCCTCTAACCCCAGTATTTTCTTTTATTGCTTTATTTACCATTTTACTTTCAAGAATTTACTTTATGTCATTTACTTTATTTAAGCTTTTACTAGACTTTGATATGTATGGTAACTAAACTCGTTATTTGGGGTTGTGATGAAATCCAATATCACCGGTTTAAAATGAACTTGACGAAGGGATTTTAGGTTTCAGCCTTAGACTTAATAGCCCACGATCTCTCTTAGGGATTAGATACCCCTTAATAGATTTCCTTCCATGATAGACATATACCTGTCGGACAGGGGTAACCACAATTGGAACTTAATCTTAATGAATTCAGGTAATTTGGTTAACATAGATATATGATTAATTGAATTAATTTGGGTATTTACAGCTGACCATCGACATAGGCTTTTGCATAATTCATGTTCTAGGTTAATAAACTGATATATTACACAGATATGAGACAACAACTTCATCTTTAACATATATTGGAAGAAATCACAACCCTAGATAGTTCCTTAATATTGAATTCCTGTTAATTTATATTCGCACTGTTTTGTTTACTTGTCTTTAGTTTAAAATCACAATTCAATCAAAAATCCAATCTATTAGGTACTCGTAAACATTTAACTTCATTAATTGATAACAAATGTATTAAATTCTCGTGGAATCGATACATTTATACTAATTGAACGATACATGTGCTTGCGTTATATGTGTGTGACCACGCCGGTCAGTGGCTTGGGGAATAGCGATACGTAACGGCCCAAGACCACTAGTTTCAGGGACAGGCTGTTGCATGCTTTAGGAGACGACGATACATAATGCCCCAATGTCATGGATTTGCACACTTGGCTCTAGTTAGGCGTATGGGGGGGACGGTGATACGTAATGCCCCCATGCGTAAGATTTTTCAGAGACATATATCACTTTTCAGAACAAGTTTTCAGATACAGATTTCAGAGATAGTTTCCAAAGATAAGTTTTCTAGAAAGGAAAGTTTTCAGAAACAACAGCTTTATAAGAGACTTTCAAAAAAAATAAGTTTTACAAAAGAGTTTTAAGACAAGATTTTCATAATATAAGTTTAGAGATTTAGACAAGAAAATAGTTTTCATATAAGATTGTTTCCTGGGAGGAGTGTGGTTTTAGAACCAAGCATTTTCATAATAGTATTTCAATTTTCGTTTTAAATCGTCCACTAACTTGGATCATTCAAATGGTCTAACCCCCCACTCCAAATTTCTTTATTTTACAGGTGTGCTTGGAAGACTCGCTCAAGAGGATGGATACTGATGGTAGTCACTATGGTATGGAATCCACCAGATCAAGTCAAAGAGAAGTCATATATCAGTAATTGGTATTGTGTCGGTCATTGTATAAGGTTAATATATTTATCAATAAAGTTGTAAAAGCAAGTGTTATTGAGTATACAGTTATTAATGTTGAGTTTGCATATTATGCTGTTTAGTTTGGGCAACGGTTCCATACATAAAATTCTAGATTAAGGAAAAGTTTCAATGTTATTTATTGTTAGAAAGTCAGAGGCTCAGGGGGATAGTACGGCCTATTCCCTACCCGTAGCATCTCTCGGATTGGAGATATTACAAAGATGGTATCAGAGAATGGTCAATGGAGTAGTGACTGCAGTGGGCAGAGTGTTGGGGTCTAGTATATGTAGTATGCCTGAGATACTAGTATATAAGGCAATGCCTCTTCAGTATTCGATCCTCGAGTACGTCCTCAAACTCCATAGATAGGTTAGTGAGCATTCTCAAGTCTACTCGAATTTCTTCCTAATAAGTAACCCTAATTCTTGCTCTAGTTACAAATCATTCTATGACTATTCGAAATTATTAGTAAAGGATCAAGTTAAGCTATGAAACTAGAAAATACAAGTACTTAAGAAAGTAAAAATGGAAAGCTATAAGAATGGAAGAAAAGATGCATAGATGTTTAAACAGCCAGAGACAGAAAAATAAAGAAACAAAAAGAATTAGTAATGTTCTAAGGATACCCATCTTGGAAAGAAGAAAAAGAAATCTATAAAGAAAAGTAATGAAAAATATATATAGATATTCAAGTAACCAGAGACAGTAAGTCAGAAAGATACATAAATAGAGGATAAAGAGAACGCCAAAACCTATAGCAGTAAAAGGAATATAATAAGCCTGAGTAAGAGTGATAATGCCAAATAGATCTACATCAAGTTTTTTCTCTTTTATAAGAATCTTTTCTTCCTTAAGAAGCTCATTCAAGCTAAACCTATAGACTTTGAATATCCCGTATAGATAGCAAGTAATCGAATAGCAAATAATAGTAAGAAATATAAGAGAGGAAAGAAACCATAAATAAATATGGTAGTTCCAATGAATATGAGATGCCAAAAAGGATTTAGAGAAATTTCAGATTTTCAAATTCAGGTTCGTAAGCAGATAAATGGAGCTCATTAGTGGAAATGCTTAGTTGTTTAAACCTAAGAATCTGATAGACAAAGCTTCGTCATATCTAAATTTTCAGCCCTCAGTTATACCGGTTAAGGAAATTTCCTCGACGAATGCCAATCTCATACTTATCTCGCATGAATAATAGACCTTATCAAGATATAGAGTATCAGAACAAGGAGGCTGATATTTATTAATATTTGGATTCCTCCCCCATTCTTCATCAACTTAGACAAGGGAAACCGTAAAGAAAGCCCAATGAGATGCAGATCTTGAGATGCAGTTTTTCCAGAAAGGAACCAATGAGGTTTTAAGGATAAAAGAGAAAGAATCTAACATATGTCTTAGTTGGCAAGATCCCAGAACTAGAAAGAAATCCATAGATCAAATCAACACCAGTGGAAGTTCACGTAAGTTCAAAAGGACAAACTTATGAGATAGGAGAGACTCATGATTTAATAAGGAGTACTAGTGCATACAGGAAGATTAGATAGCAAAGATGTGGCTTATAGCTAGAGTAGAGAGCAGAAATCTAGAAAGCAGCCAGAGAAATGAACCACCACTACTCTCATTATCATGGTTTAGAACCAATAGATGAAATATGAAAATAGTAAGAAGGGAATAAGAAGTGATAAGGGAATTCAATATTTATGGTGATACAAGTAACGTAGCATAAACACAACAATGTAAATGGAAACCATAGAATGGATAATAAAATTTGTGGAACCCTAAGACATGAAATAATCGATTCAGGTCCCGACAGAGTGAATGATAATTCTATTTTCAAGCAACCCTTACTATAGTAAGTATATAGACACCCGACCAGAAGTGGGAAGTATATATATACCTCTCAATTTAGAACTCATCAATGATTTGAATAAGTAAAGAAGGGAGTGGGACGAAATGGGAAAAATTAAATGATTATAAGAGAGTCGAACAGTAGAACGGATAACTCCTAAGAAAGTAAAGGTTAAAAAGAGTAAGGAATCGTAGTAAGCAACGTAAAGCAATGCTGAAGTAAGATGCTCGGCTTATACAATGTTTCTCATAGTTAGATGATAAGTGCAGTTTATACCCACTTATTATGGCATTCTTAGCTTACTATTTTGTTATGTTTCGAGTCATTTAATGCAATTTTTAGTTTCTTTTATGTCCTAATTGTAGGAAGCATTAAAACATCAAAAATGAAGTAAATACGAGTGTTTTGGGAACTTGCGGAAGCATCAGAGGCGTACGAGAGCATAAGACGCGAGGTACAGCACCAGTGAAGAACATATCACTGGCGCCGCGGCGCCAAAGAACAGACACACGCAGTGCCTGCAAGCAGATCACACACCCCATACTAAATCATGAGGGTTTAGCGCCGCGGCGCCCAAGCCTAGGTGTCGCGGCGCTGCGGGACACACACATTCCAGAATAATAAATTTAGGATTTTTAAGATACCCAATGACTCCAAGGCTCTATTATAAATACATTAGTTCATCCAAGACTAAAGAGGAGGTTAATACACAACATAAAACACCAAAATACATATTTTAGAGAGATCCAAGGAGGGGGATTGAAGAGCGACAAGAGGAGACAAATGTGGTGACGTCCGAAAAGGAAGAGATTCAATTCGGGTTTTATCTTCTTGTTTCTTTCTTAGAACTCTAATGATTTCCATTAGATTCATGACTTGTTTATCATTGTTTTTATCTTTAAGTCATAAACTAACTCCTTAATTCTGGAGAATGATGTAATCGATGCTTGAACCTTGTATTATTTGCTAATTTTATTATGAAGTTTTATTGAGTTATTTATATTCTCTTGAGTTTGATGCTTTGTGTTTGCTGGCCACAAATATGATGATACATGTTTGAACTCTATAACTGGAGAGAGGGGATTTTGAATAGATCTAGAGAATATAACCTAGGAGTTTTATAGAGTTCGAGAGAATATATAAATTCCTTTGAAGTCGTTAATATAGAATCACAAAGTGTAATGAGTTGTTAACTACTGGATTTTTATAGAGATATCGAAGTCTGTAGTTGATGATATTTTCACTGATGCTCGAGAAAGGGAGTGGATAATTTCGGAGTCTTGACTTATAAACAATATAACTTAACAATGATTAATTGGCATGACAAATACATAGGCGACATCTAGGTGAAATCAAGATCTAGAATCTCTATCGTATTAGTCCCTCCTATTTATTTATATAGTTAGACATCCAACTTATACAGGATCAGTGAAAGTGTAGTACCTAAGTTAAAAGATAGGTAATGATGCTATAACATGTGTTAAAACAGCGAGCTTCCAAGGAAGTGAGGACTTAGGAGACTGAAGAAGCTGAGATAAAGAGCAAAGTCATGTAACATAGTAAAATTTAGAGAGGTAGAATAACAGTGGAAGTACGGTAGGAGTTTTAGAGAGCATGAGCCTTATGGAGGTTCTTCGTAGGAGGTAGTATGACTAATAGCCAGCGGTAAATTATGAGTAAAGCTGAAAGAGATAATTAAGATTATTTTAGGAGAAAAACCTAAGTCTGGGAGCTAACACCAGATATGCAGATAAGAGAGTCCTAAGATCATGGATAAGCAGCACGTGCAACCGCAACACGGGTAATTAGTGAAAAATCTACGACCAGAAAACTCCGGGACGAGCCCTACCCTCCCAGCTCTCGTCAGACAATAGCAATAAAAATAGACCTCGATGTTCGCCTCAAGATACTCTTGGAAACAAGTGTATATGTACTGAAGGGAGATCAAAACATAAAGCCTTTGAATATAGTACAAGAGCTGAATAGAAGAGGAAAATATCCCTAAGTGAGAGATTTAAAAGAAAAGTTGTCTAGATGAAGTGATGAAAAGATAAATTACTAGTTTAGTAGTGACGGGGACATAAAGAATAGCTTTAGACATGGCTAGAGACATGCAGAGATGATATCCTTCTGGTAAGAAAACAGAGACATAGACTGTAGAAATCCCAAGTATATAATAAAGTATAATAGAAGATAAAAGACAAGTAAAATACTTGGAGATAAGACTATCCTAGTAAAACGACAATGGAAAAGATATTAAATAGATTATGACAAAGGTACACAAATACAAGAATAAATTATACAAAGTTAAGATTAGTAGTGTTAGGGATAGCAAAATTTATAAATGTCGAAATAAGATTGGAATTCTAGCAAACAATAACAAAAGAAAGGTATTAAGTACAACTAATAAGTTCTTATGCTGTGTAATAAGAAAAGACTATGAGAAGGAATGGATCTATCGAGGAAAAACATAGAGATGCCCAAGGAAACAAAAGATGTGAATATATGAATGAGTTAAGAAAGAAACTTTAAGAATAAGAAGGTTAAAGGAACAATGCAGTGCAAAGGAAGGATAATAATATTTATATTAGCAACGAATATAAAGATGAAGACAGCAGAATCTAGAGGATGAAGCTCGTAAGTAATTAGAAGTTAGAAATAAAGAAATAGACAATTAAGTAGTCAAACTAAGAGAATAAATGCCTAGCTCAACTGAGCAAGTACAACTGGAAATGTATTGGGATGATTGTTTCTATTACCAATAAGAAGTATCTTTATATATTTTTATTTCAAGTTATAGTGGAATGTGAAGAAACCTAACGTTAAGAGACAAAATCATCATTTTACATAAGAAGGTGTTGGATAAGAAAAGATTAAGGATACACTTAGTAAGACCATTAAATTAATTATACTATAAAAAGGAAGTGATAAACTTGAAGTATGCCTAAAACCAAGGAAAATAAAAGGTTATTGACTGTGGTACAAAGTATAATATGGATATGATAGCTATAAGGAATCACAGAAGCCAAGCGATATCTAAGAAATGGAAATAAACAATTATTGTAGAATTGTAGTTGATAGACCCATATTAGCATAATTGCAACTAGATCATTTGGGATTTTAGAGGTTGAATATACTTTCATGAAGACAAAAGTGGAATGAATAGTTATCAAACAAGTCTTAGAAAAGTATTAAGCCTTAAAGGAAATGAAAGAAAGAAATAAGTAAAAGACAATCATAGATTGTCAGATAGAAAGAAGTAACCCCTATATACCAGTTCAAAAATAACAAGAGTTCAGAGCTTAAGAAATAAAGTTATATCGTGCTACATTTCTATATAAAAATGAAAAGTTCTAAAGAGAACTTCAAGGAAATAATCTATCAGCTGTGTAAACCAAATAAGGTATATCAAGCCAAGAAATTCCCAGAAGTTGCAGTACCAAGCTCAGTATTAGAAAGGACGAATCATATTTAAGGGGGGAATTTGTAAATGTTAGTGTTCCTAGAACATGCCAATGATCACTAAGAGTGATTCGTGTGTGAATTAATCAAGAAAGTTATGGAATAAACTTACATTGATCTGCTTTACCTTCAAAACTTCCATGGATGTAGTGAAGCTCTAAGCTTTGAAGATGGATTCCAACACAAGGGTGAGTATCCCTATCACCTCCATTTAACTCCTTAAGTGCTATTTTCGGTGAATTTTGCAACAAAATTCAAGAAAAAGGCGGAGAGAAGCTCGGCAACGGAGAGAAAAGAAGAGAAAAATTGTTGCAGTGAATAGTAACTACTTACCACTTCCAAAGTTGACTAAGTAATATATAGTGAGGTTGAGTGTTGGATTTGGTTAGTGTGTTGTAAAAGCAATCCAAGCTTTTAACTCAACAAATCAAATCCAAAATTTTAAGCCTAACCACTTCCATCATTAGTCAAATAAGTGATGTAAGTGAAGTGGGTCCCACCACTTTTAAATTCCAAATTTAAGTCGGCTAACTCAACACGCAACTTCGCTCGAGCCCGGGTTCGTTTAATTCCAAATAAATAAATTTTTCCGTTACGACATAATTAAATCTAATTTAATTAAATAATAATGCCTAGCAAAATTATTACAAAAGTCGATGGTGAATTAATTCCAAATTAATTAGTTCGCTTGAATTAAAATCCAATTTTAATTCCGTATTGAAATCTAATTTCAATTAATATATCCGATATATTATTTTAGCCCTATTAAACAAATTAAATAGTAAAATCCAATTTAACTATTAAATTTACTTTGCCGATTAATTCCAAATTAATCGCGTTCTCTCTTCTAGTCGAATTAATCCCATATTAATTCTTGCCGTAATTAATCCTAGATTAATTTTCTCTCTCTCATAATTAATCTCAGATTAATTCTGTTCGAGTCAAATGTCATCGGTGAATCTTGGGATGCGACCCTAGAGATCTCTGGAATGTTGGTAGTAAATACGGTCATCGGACTATCCGAACACGTGCGTACCCAGTACCACATTCTTATCGATTTATAAGACATGGTTGGCTTCTAGCAAAGCACTGTGTCTACCTAATTCTCCAGAAATATTCGACGAAGAATATGTAATCTTTATCAGGCGTAGTATACTAAGTATTGCATATTACGATCCAGTATCAAATGTCACATGCTAGGTCTGGGGCTGGAATTGTGTCTACCCCGTACGAAGCATATATCGGATCACTAGCAACTAGTCTCTTTAATCGGAAAGTCACGACCCAGTCATACTTTCCCGATGACTACAGTACTTTAGAGTACTACTTCTGTATCCCAGCATGATCATCATCTCCATATGACTGAAGTGATACTTCCATCTTGACATCACACCCAATACACTACGATTCTCAGTAAACCCAGAAAAGGCGTACACAGAACCTGTTAAAGCCCCGGACGACCAAAACATACTGATTGTCGCAAGTATTAACGATGAAGTCTCAGGTTAAGACCAAATACACCTACCCTGATTTGGATTCCCATAGACACATAGTCATACTACTAATAGGACTCCGAGGGGTCTATCTATAGTGAAGCTGTTCCCATACCATCGGAAAACAAAACCTCCTATCACACTTGCATAAGTATCCAATACTTAAATATATGAGAACTATGCCGTTAAGCTTCCATAAAGTGCACAAGTGCAATACTAGTCATTCCACATTATCGATGTCCAGTCTCGATAATACTACGACTATGGATATTTAATGATTAAACCTTTCGTGGATTAATATTGTCTCATATCTTATTAATCCAGTACTAATCATATGGACTTTTATCATTTATATATCCAAGTAATCTAATTATAAAATGCTAAAAGAGCAATTTCCTTTGGCACATAGTTAATTTTGTACAAGAACACCATGTTCTTTACTAAAGAGTGATGCTATTGGTCATAATTGTCCAACAAGAACGACCAGGAATCTCAACTACTGTTACATCATGGGATGAGTGTCATATAATATAATCATGTTTGGACATATATACCCTTATGAAATAACTTTGGTGAATAGTCGGCTAAATCTTCAAAAATTCCGATACTAGATGGTGCGATGTTCTACTTTGGATAGCCCAGGGTATTTGGGTCATAACTTTCTTATACAAATTCTGATTTTTATGAATTTTATATCGTCAATCTGAGATCGAGAGTTACAATTTTTACATTGAACATTTTTTCGAAATCGAAATAAAAATAGGTTAAAATACAGATCAAATATCTGGATGAATAGTGCTCAAACCTATCTAGAAAAATCTTTAAGTTTCTCAAAGTTTCTACACTTTTCTTTAAAGAGGCAAGTTGCAAGTGGCCCTAGTATAAAAAAAGGATACTATTCCTATATTCCAAAAATTTAATTGTGTAGAGAAAGAAAGAGAGACGTTAGGGAAGAAAAATAAGAAGAAGAAGAAGAGAAGAAAAATAAGAAGAGGAAGAAAAGAAGAAAGAGAGAAAAGGGAAAAAGAAGCAAAAAATAGGCTTGGGATCCATGAGAGACTAATAGAATGATGAAAATCTAACAAAAATGAGGTAAGGTCATTTGACCCAAATCTTGGATTGAGTAGTTTTGTTGATTTAATGGTATATGAATGTTAGGAGCATATTAGGCATTGTGTTTAGTGACATATAAGCATGGAAATTAATTGTGTAGAGAAAAAACCAAATATTAGGAAATCTTAAGTATTAATCTAATTAGGACTATGAGATTAAAGAGTTAATTGGAGTTTAGGAATGTTGATTTAGCAAGTATTTACATTGAAGTTTAAATAATTAATGAGTAACAATTATTGTATGGAAGTGTGGGATGAGTGTTGAGCAAACTAGGCATGAAAGGTTAAAACGAATCCCTGAAATTAGCCTGGCGTCGCCAAGTAGTTCGTGTAGCATCGTGGTGCGTACTGGGATTTTCCCAGGAATGTTTCTAGAATGGTGCGCGTTCACGATGAGCAAGGCCTTGTGTCGCAACTCGTGACCAAAAATTTCCCCACATCAGTCTTAAATCATTTCAGCTTCACTCTAGTATGTTAAAGGCCACCCTAAGGGCCTTATATCAGTTCGTGTATACATCTTACATCATGATATAAGTACGATATACTTTGAGATAATAATGAAAATGCTTGAATAGATAAACACAGTTTAATTTAGAATATATTCCTCAGCTGATCGGTGAAATCACTCACGTTATGCAATCGCACGTATCGTTCAACTAGTATAAAATGTATCGATCCAATGAGGACTTAATAGCTTTGTTATCAATTTATGAAGTTAAATGCCTATGAGTATCTAATAGATTGGTTTGTTGATTGGATGGTGATTTTTGTTAAAACAAGTAAATAAAAACAGTGCCAAAGTAAATTAAAGAAAAATTCAATATTATAAAACTATCTAGGGTTTTGAATCCTTCTAATATTTTTTAAAGATGAAGTAATTATCTCATGTTTATGTAATATATCGGTTTATTAACCTGGAACATGAAAATATGCAAAAGCCTCTTCCGATGGTCAAATGCAAATACCCATTGTAACCCAATTAACTATATTCCTATGTTAACCATGTTATCTGAATTCACTAAGATTAAGTTCCAATTATGGCTACCCCCGCCCGACAGGTATATTCCTATCCTGTAAGGAAATCTACCTAAGAGTCACCATGCCCCGAGGTGAGATCGTGAGCTATTGAGTCTAGGGCAAACCCTAAAATCCTTTATCCAAGTTCATTTTAAGTTTACCAAATCAATCTTATTAATGGCCAGTTAACAAGAATCATTAAGACTAAGGCTCAATAAATAAACCTTTATATTTCCCAAGACACGAAATAACTATTTATAAAACGGTGATATTGGAATTCATCACAACCATAGATATGGGTTTTAGTTACCACACATATCTAAGACTATTAAAGACATAAATAAAATAAATGACATAAAATAAAAGCTGGAAATTATAAAGGTAAATAAAGCAATAAAGAAAATGCTGGAGTTAGAGGATCAACTTTTATTACTTCTAATTTAGATATCTCATTTATTATAATATATAAACTTTGCATGACATTACCAATCGACCATATAGGCGGTATCCTGATTAAGTCAGATTTTAGATTAATTCCAACCAACCATAAAGGCGATATCCAATTTAGTCAGATTAAAATCAATTTAATTAAGTCTAACCGACCATAAAGGTGGTATCCCATTAAGCCAGGTTTTAAAATAGTTTATATATTATGATTAAGGGAGATTAATCTAAATATTAGTAATAAAAGCTTTACCTTTCACCCCAGCAGAGGGGAGTTACCTCCTCATAATGAAAAGCAAAATAAAGAAAGAACTATGACATAAAATAGAAATTAAATACAAGAAAGCTGTAAATAAACAAACACGATACAATCTTCTTAGTATTCTTAAGGAAATCCCCAGAATATGGTATGAATTTTCTTCTGATTTCGGCCTCAATTTAAAGGCAGAATTTTGGTCCACGTGTCACGACATGTGAAACATTTCTTGTCATGACGCGCCGTTGATTGGTGACACATGTACGCATTTTTCACGAGATGATGATACGTGGCTGTTGGCATAATTATTGGCTCGGCATCGCGATGCAGAAAGGTTATGCACGTCGTGATGCTGACATCAGGAATGATGCGTGTCGCTGATGAGTGTCGGCAGCATATAATGATAACCCGTGTCCGGTGCATGTTAGCAGATTTGCTCTGATGTTGACACGTGGTGGAGCATGTTAGCAAGTGGGTATCATAGCAAGCTTTCTCTAATTTTGAAACGTGTTCGACATATTTTAGCGGTCGCGACGTAGAAGTGTTGCGCGTCGCAACGCCCAAATGAGGATTTTGCCATTTTTATATGTTTTTCACTGTTTTAGCCCTAATTTGATTCCAGTGAGTCCTGAATCCTTATTTATCTACAAAATAAACAAAACACATTAAAATATTCACAAAACTCAAGAAACTATACAAAATATTAGGTCAAATGAGTGAGAAATAGTGATATATTTTCCACTCATCACCAGCCCACTTTCTAATCAAGTTATCAATGAAAAGTTGTTGCAGGAACCATTTCATTCGACAAGTGAAGAAATACAAGCGGGATTCCAAATCAGTAAGTTGACACTCTTTTCATAAGTTTATATTTTTAAATGATATTGTTTTAAATATCAAACTTATTTTTACGAACTTCAGGGGTTAGCGTTGGACAATTATGACCCATAGCATCACTATTTGTACAGATCATGGTGATGTTGTACAAATTAACTATTTGACAAAGGAAAGTCCTTTTATCATTTGTGATTAGATCACCAAGATGTATAAATGATAGGAGGTCCATATGATTAGTTCCTGGATTGAGATGATATGAGACAATATCAATCCACGAAGGATTAATCATTAAATATCCTTAGTCAGAGTATTATCGAGATTGGACATTGATAATGCGTAAAGGACTAGTATTACACTTGTGCGCGTTGTGAGGGCATAACGGCATAGTTCTCATATATTTGGGGATATGATACTCATGCAAGTGTAATAGGAGGTTGTGTTTACCGATGGTACAGGAAATAGCTTTGCTCTGGATAGACACCTCATAATTCCATTGGTAGTATGACTATGTGTCTATGGAAGTCTAAAATCAGGTTTGGTGTATTTGGTCTTAACCTGAGACTTGCACCGCTAATACTTGCGACAATCAATATACTTTGGTTTTGGTCGTCCAGGGCTTTAACATGTTCTGTGTACGGCTCTGCTGGGTATATTGAGAATCGTAGTGTGTTGGGTGTGATGTCAAGACGGAAGTATCACTCCAGTCATAGTGGAGACGATGGTCACGTAGGATACGGAACTCATTCTCTTATATGCTGCAGCTATCGGGATATTATGACTAGGTCATGTATATCCGATTATAGAGACTAGTTACCAGAGATCCGATATGTGCTTCGTACGGGGCAGACACAGTTCCAACCCAAGGCCTAGCATGTGACATCCGATACTGCATCGTTATACACAATACTACGTATACTACGCCTGATATAGATCACTTATTCCTGTAAGGATATTTCTGGAGAATTGGGTAGGCATGGCGCTTTGCTAGAAGCCAACCTTGTCTTGTAAACCGATAAAAACGTAGTACTAGGTACGTACGTGTTCGGATAGTCCAACGACCGAATTTACTGCCAACATATCCGGGGATCTCATGGGTCGCTTCAAGAAGATTCACCAATGAAGTATGACTCGCACTTTATTAATCTGTGATTAATTAGATGAGAGAGAAAATTAATCTAGGATTAATTACAGAGATATTTTATCGGGGATAAAATATCATTAAAAGAGAGATAACGATTAATTTGTAATTAATCGATAAAATAATATATTCGATATATTATACGAAATTGGATTTCGACGCGGAATTGAAATTAGATTTTAATTCGGGCGAACGAGTTAATTTAGAATTAATTAGTTAGCGACGTGAATAGTGATTTTACTAGACATTATTATTTAATTACGTCGCAACGGAAAATTCATTAATTTGGAATTAGTGAACCCGAGCCCGGGAGTGTTTACGAGCGCACTCGCATTTTGAATTCGAGTGCGGCCCGTAAGTCACATCAAACGTCAAATCACTTGTCACTTGATTGAGTGAATGGTGATGGAAGTTGATAAGAAATGATGTGTTTGGTTTCTAAGTTTAGTCCCAAGATCAAATAAGCATAAAATCATGAATGAATAACAAAGAAGAGTGGCGGAAAAACACTTACATTGAACGGCTTTTGGATGTGTTGATCAACAAAAAATTCTCCAATGAGCTCCAAGGTTCTCGGCCAAGATGATCCAAAAGCTCCAAGCTTTTTATTTGATTTTCCACGCTCTTGAATAGGTTTCCCTAACACCTTGTTATGATCCTTGATGAGTGCTAGCTCTATAAAAGACTTTGCAACAAAAATCTTTCTATCTCCTTCTTAGAACCTCACGGTAAAGAAGAAAATTGAGAGGGGAAAAACCTTCACTGCATTCAGCAATGGAGAGAGAATAGAAGCATGTGTGTTTTGTTTCAAAAACAATAATAATTATATACCAAAAATTTGGATTTGGTATATGTCACACTTTTGCTTTGACTTTGGAGTGTATTATACCCTTTCACCAACTCACATAAACACATCAACCTAAAGCAACTAAATGTGACATGTGATGTGATGGTTGATGTGACGTGTGGGCTCCACTCGATTCCGAATGCGAGTGGGTCCGTAAACACTCCCGGGCTCGGGTTCGCTAATTCCGAATTAACGAACTTCCGTTGGGACTTAATTAAATAGAATTTAATTAAATAATTATGCCTAGCCAAATTACTATTCACGTCGCTAACGAATTAATTCTAAATTAACTCGTTTGCCCGAATTAAAATCTAATTTTAATTCCACGTCGAAATCTAATTTCGAATAATATATCGAATATATTATTTTATCGATTAATTCCAAATTAATCTTTCTCTCTCTTCAAATAGTACTTTATCCAAGATAAAGTCTCTCCGTAATTAATCACAGATTAATTTAGCTCGAATCATACGTCATCGGTGAATCTTCGGGAAGCGACCCAAGATATCCCTGGATATGTTGGCAGTAAATCTGGTCGTCGGACTATCCGAACACGTACGTACCTCATACTACGTTTTTACCGATTTATGAGACAAGGTTGGCTTCTAGCAAAGCGCCATGCCTACCCAATTCTCCAAAAATATTCTTAATGGAATATATGATCTATATCAGGTGTAGTATACCGTAGTATTACGTATTGCGATCCAGTATCATATGTCACGTGCAAGGCCTGGGGCTGGAATAATGTCTGCCCCGTACGAAGGACATATCGGATATCAAGCAACTAGTCTCTTTAAATCGGATAATCATGACCTTGTCATATTATCCCGATGGTTGCAACACAATAGAGAACCAGTTCTGAATCCCTGCGTGATCATCATCTCCATATGTTTGAAGTGATACTTTCGTCTTGACATCACATCCAATACACTACGATTCTCAATAAACCCAGAAGAGGCGTACACAGAACATGTTAAAGCCCTGGACGACCAAAACCAAAGTTTACCGATTGTCACAAGTACTAGCGATGCAAGTCTCACGTTAAGACCAAATACACCTACCCTGAAGCGGACTCCCATAGACACATATACATACTACTAATGGGATTCCGTGGGGTCTATCCAGAGCGAAGCTGTTTTCCGTACCATCGGTAAAACAAAACCTTCTATCGCACTTGCATAAGTATCCAATACTTAAATATATGAGAACTATGCCGTTATGCCCTCACAACGCGCACAAGTACAATACTAGTCTATTCCGCATTATCGATGTCTAATCTCGATAATACTACGACTAGGGATATTTAATGATTAAAGCTTTATGGATTGATACTGTCTCATATCATCTCAATCCAAAACTAATCATAAGGACTTCTACCATTTCTATATCAAAGTAAACAAATTACGAAATGGTAAAAGGCAATTTCATTACAACATAGTTAATTTTGTACAAAAACACAATGTCTTTTACAAACAGTGACGCTATGTGTCATAACTGTCCAACAATCTCGCACTTGGCCTATAGCCAGTCACTCAAGCATCTAATACTTGAACTATGTACATGTCGCTCAAACTTTTGCTGAGGAATAGCTTTCGTCATTGGATCTGCAATGTAGTCATCTGATGCGACCTTCTCGACCTTCACATCGCCATGATGTATGATCTCACGAATCAGATGGAAACGTCGAAGAACATGCTTGGATCATTGATGAGACCGCGGTTCCTTGTCCTGCGCTATAGCCCCGTTATTGTCACAATACAATGGACGGGCTCAGCTGCTAGCGGAACTACTCCTAATCCAATTAGGAATTTTCGGATCCAAACTGCTTCCTTTGCTGCTTCAGCTGCAGCAATGTACTCTGCTTCTGTTGTTGAATCGGCAACAGTCTCTTGCTTAAAAGATTTACAGCTCACTGCTCCGTTATTCAAACAAAATATGTACGCTGATTGTGACTTACAGTCGTCTTTATCGGTTTGGAAACTTGCATCGGTATACCCAGTTACCTCAAGTTCTCCATCTCCATAGATTAAGAAAACATCTTTAGTTCGTCTAAAATACTTAAGGATATTCTTAATCGCCATCCAGTGACCTTCACCTAGATCGGCCTGATAGCGACTACACATGCTCAAAGCTTAAGAGACATCAGGTCGCGTACATATCATGGCATACATGATCGATCCGACTGCCGAGGTGAACGGTATCTGACTCATGTTGTCTCTCTCATCTTGAGTTTTATGACACATGTCCTTAGATAGATAGACGCCATGTAACACTGGCAACAGTACCCTCTTGGACTGATCCATGTTGAATCTCTTCAACACTTTATCAATATATGTACTCTGGGAGAGTCCAAGCAGCTTTCTAGATCTATCCCGGTAGATCTTTATTCCCAGAATAAAGGCTACTTCTCCCAGATCTTTCATGGAGAATTTCAATGAAAGCCAAGCTTTCACCGACGTTAGCATGGGAATGTCATTGCCTATAAGCAATACATCGTCAACATAATGGACAATAAAAGTCAGTGCTCTCCCACTAACCTTCTTATATACACAAGGATCATCTTTGTTTTGAATGAAATCATATTCTTTTATGATCTCATCAAAACGTTGGTTCCATAACCGTGATGCTTGCTTCAGTCCATAAATGGACCGATTTAACTTACAAACCTTGTTTGCAAGTCTTGGCACGATAAAACCGTCAGGCTGTTGCATATAAACATCCTCCAATAGGTTTCTGTTAAGGAAAGCGGTTTTAAAGTCCATCTGCCATATCTCGTAATCAAAATATGCAGCAATAGCAAGCATTATCCGAATGGATTTAATCATGGCAACAGGTGACAAAGTTTCGTCGTAATCGACACCATATCATTGACGATACCCCTTCACTACAAGCCTAGCTTTGTACGTTTGTACGTTGCCATCCATGTCGGTCTTTTTCTTGAAGACCCATTTGCAACAATAGGCTTTACGCCTTCTGGTGCATCAACCAGTGTCCAAACTTGGTTGGTGTACATGGAATCCATTTCGGACGTCATGGCCTCTTGCCATAAAGCGGAATCGATATCATGTATCGCTTCCTCATACGTAGCAGGTTCGTTATCCTCAATGAGATTAATATCTAAATGAGGTGAGATCAGAAACCCATACCTCTCAGGTTGTTTCCTGACTCTCTCCGACCTACGCGGTCCTTGTGTAATAGAAGATTATGGTATAGTCTCATCTGGATACACTGTTCTAGTTCCGTTGAGGATTCTATGCCAGGAACAGTATAAGCATACTAATTCATCCAATTTCATTAAATCATGCCCAAATTCGTTTTACCCAATTTTAACCCTAAAATCATTTTCATGCTCAACCTTGCTCAAGATACCATTGTTGGTATACTCTAAGCTTCCCAAGATCATTGCAAGCAAGAAAATAACATGTGAATACAATCAAAAGAGGTGCGGAATATTACTCATATTGATCGATCGAGATGCGACGAAGAACAAAATGAACTGCCCTCCTCCATGAAGCTCGGCAGTGAGCTACTCAATGTGTGGACTGCACGGCAGTGGGCTGTGATGCTCCTCCAAGAATCGGCCATGGATGTCTTCAAAGCTCCAAGCTCCAAGTGGATTCCAAGCTCACGAAATCACTGCCCTATCACCTTGGTATGCCTCCTAGAGTATACTAGCACTTAGGAATTTTGCCACAAAATTCCATAGCTCCTTCTTGCCATTTTCGGTGAACCAAAACCAGAAGAAAAAGGGTTGTAAAGCCGAGAGAGAGATGGAGAAGAAAGAGGCTCCAAAAACGTGAAGAGAGAGAGAGAGAAATGAAAAAGTTGTAATAGGTTTTTATTTTCCAAAAAATTAATTAACCATTTACCACTTTTTAATTTCAAAAAGACAAGCATTAAATGCTTTAAATCATCTCACATCAACTCACATCAAGTTGTCAACTTGTCACATCACTCAAAGTGACATGTGATTTGACGCTTGATGTGACTAATGATTTGACGCTTTATTTGACTTGCGTGTCGCACTCGAATTCGAAATGCGAATGCGCTCGCAAACAATCCCGGGCTCGGGTTCGCTAATTCCAAATTAATGAATTTTTCCATTGTGACGCAATTAAACGATTACGCCTAGCGAAATCACTTTTCACGTCGCTAATGAATTAATTCTAAATTAATTCGTTCGCCCGAATTAAAATCTAATTTTAATTCCGCGTCGAAATCCAATTTCTTATAAAAATCAAATAAATTATTTTATCGATTAATTCCAAATTAATCGTTCTCTCTCTTAATTGATATTTTATCCCAGATAAAATATCTCCGCAATTAATCTTAGATTAATTCTCTCTCATTAAATTAATCCCAAATTAATTAAAGTGCGAGTCATACGTCATCGGTGAATCTTGGGGAAGCGACCCATGAGATCCCCGGATATGTTGGCAGTAAATTCGGTCGTCGGACTATCCGAACACGTAAGTACCTTGTACTACGCTTGTACCGATTTACAAGATAAGATTGGCTTCTAGCAAAGCACCATGCCTACCCAATTCTCCAGAAACATGCTTACAGGAATAAGCGATCTATATCAGGCGTCGTATACGTGGTATTGCGTATTTTGATCCAGTATCGGATGATCACGTGCTAGGCCTGGGGCTGGAATTGTGTCTGCCCCGTACGAAGCACATATCGGATGTCTAGTAACTAGTCTCTATATCGGATAACTATGACCTAGTCATATTATCCCGATGACTGCAGTACTTAAGAGTACTAGTACTGTATCCTACGTGACCATCATCTCCATATGACTGGAGTGATACTTCCATCTTGACATCACACCCAACACAACACGATTCTCAATATACCCAGCATTGGCGTACACAGAACCTGTTAAAGTCCTGGACGACCGAAACCAAAGTATATTGATTGTCGTAAGTATTAGCGGTGCAAGTCTCAGGTTAAGACCAAATACACATACCCTGATTTCGGACTTCTATAGACACATAGTCATACTACCAATGGAATTCCGATGGGGTCTATCTAGAGCGAAGCTGTTTCCTGTACCATTGGTAAAACACAACCTCCTATTACACTTGTGTGAGTATCCTATACCCAAATATATGAGAACTATGTCGTTGTGCCCTCACAACACGCACAAGTATAATACTAGTCTTTTACGTATTTATTGATGTCCAATCTCGATAATTCTCTGACTAGGGATATTTAATGATTTATCCTTCGTGGACTGATATTGTCTCATATCATTCTCAATCCAGGAACAAATCATAATGACCTTTTATCATTTATACTTCTTGGTGATCTAATCACAAATGATAAGAGCGCAATCTCCTTTGTCACATAGTTAATTTGTACAACAACAGCATTATCTGTACAAATAGTGACGATATGGGTCGTAATTGTCCAACAAATATCTTCCCCAACAGAATTTTATCAATATAGGTATTAACCACACAACACATCTATTTGAATCTATGCCTCTGTAATTTTAATTTAATTATCCATAAGTCATAATGGATATGCATTGCAAGTTTTCAATTAATTAATTTTTTATTTTGAACCAAACATTTTAATGATTGATTGTCATAAATCTGTAATGATTAGGTGATTACTTTTAAGTAATAGTATTAATAAAGTTGGAGAATTATTGGATGGTATGTCTTGTCAATACGGAGATGAATGCGTTTTTATTACTTATGTTCAATACTGTCTTTATTGTAAGGGTATAAGTGGTCACAACTTGAGTCACTCCGGTAAAACATTAGATATAGCATGATGCGTTGACATAATAATCCAATACGGTCATTATTGTGAGGGTGTATTTACGAAGCTCATTAGTGCATGTTGACAAGTATCCACCTAGAACACGTCTAAATCTGATACAATCATTATTGTGAGGATATGAAATGGTTCAGCACCAAACTTAGGAGTCACATGAATGTGATTGACCTTTGAGGTCTATCTAATGAGCGTATGAATGCCAAGACCGTCATTATTGTTAGGTTGGCGTAAATGTCATAGGATCCACTTCCCGCTGTGAAATTTGATTGTAGAATTCTTATTTTTTCGTAAAGAGAGATTACAGAATTATATAAAGTAGTGAGAGGGCACTTGATAAGCGCACGAAAGTGTACTTAGAACACTGCTAACTCGACATTATTATTATATATTTTAATCTTAATGAGAGTCATTTTATGCTTTGTTATTAGGAGCAATGGATCAAGGAGAATGGAGCAATGGAAACAAATTTTGGAGCCTAACAGACGCATCCACGCAACAAAAAAAATAAAGCATGCAAAGTGGAGTGAAGAAAGCATGAAAGAAAGAACAAATCTTAAAAAGAAGAAAACAAAAGCAAGTTTGCAATATAAGAAAGTTGAACAAGTGGGGCCGAGAAGAATTAAAGGAAGAAGAATTGGAATTGAAATAAGAGAAGGAAAGAGAAAATGGCATGAAGCAAATTGAGAGAAGAAGGCAAGTGGGGCCTCACACTTTGACTTGAAAAAGAAAAGTTGAAAAGCAAAATACTTGTTGACCAATGAAAGAAGCTAAAGTGGCGTTAGAGAGGATTAAAAAGGAAAGAAGAAAGGTGAAAGTGAAAGACAAATTCACTACAAGAAAAAAGGCTTTTACTGATACTAAATTAGTGTCAGTAAAGGGTTTTACTGACACTATATAAATGTGTCAGTGTTGCCGCAGCCAGAAATCACTGACACTAGTTTCTAGTGTCAGTGATTCTTAGTGTCAGTAAACGTTAATACTGTAGTATCAGAAAATTATTGACACTATGGTATCAGTAATCTCTCACACTATTTTAGTGTCAGTAAATTATTGACACTATATCATCAGTATTTAGTGATACTATAGTGTCAGTAAATTTTGTTACTGCAGTATCAGTATATCGCATATATTTGATTTTTAGTGTCAGTAATTATTGTTACTATAGTATCAATATCCGTCAATATCTTTTAAAATTTAAAAATCGTATTATTTCACAATTATATTTCTTATTTTTTGTAATTAAATTAATCATAAAATATATATATATATATATATATATATATATATATACCAACTCAATGAAATAAAAAACTAAAAAATTACATTTATATAAAATTCGCAATATAATAGATTAATCGTATTAATCAATTCAACAGTATCACATGATGAATACAAAAACTCCATAGACAATCTTTAAATTAACATATATATATTTCAAAAACTACTCTTAAAGTCCCATCAAAATGTCATGCCCCCACCAAAATTCATGATACTTGTTGAGAAGCCTGCAACAATCCCCCAACAATATGATATCTGGCACAAAATATGAAATTATAAACCAAATGTTAAGAATTAGATGGACTTCCAAAAAAAATCGATATCTTCATAAATAAAAACATTAAATACATCCAAATAAAAATACAAAATATAACCCTAATCTAATTTTTGTCACATAAAGCACTTATTGACAATAACCATACCAACAACCTAAGAGCATGCATATAAAAAACCAAATGGCATCCATAATAACAAGTTGTATCTTTCATACCGCTACATAATCACCAAACACAAACAAATCAATAACACACACACACACACACACACATTATAATAATATCAAACCGATATTATTATAATGGTATTCAGTTCATGAATGTAAATACAATAGTAATAAAGTCAAAAATTCAAGATTATGAAGGCACTACAAAATGAAGCTTCAGCACTAGCAAGTGGAGCTCCAAGTGGCCTAATGACACTAAACACAACATCAGGAAAGTCTTTGGTGATTGCATGGTTTACCCAAAGCAAGCAAGCTGACATTTGCCCGGGATTCCAGTCAGCCAATAATAAGCACTTATCAATTATTCACATTCCTGTATCAGGTCTAAATCCCATATTTAGGTGGAGAGAGAAATATTGTTTACCCTGGTAAGTCAATATTATCCTCTACTAAAGAGGTTTCCAAAAAATAATGACCACATCATACACAACACAATCATATGGAGAAAAGCAAAGCAAACAAGCTTTTCTTAGTGTCGTCTAATCCTCCATGATTTCTCATAGAAGTCACTTTAGGAAACATCCAGAATCTTGTGAAACTTTAATACCTATGGGACACAAGACGCTTTGAACAACATAGTAGATTCCTAATGCAACTAAGTAAAACAAATCATCGTGTCTAAAATAATAGGGACAGAAAACATACTTTGGTTGCGAAAGAAATCTTGCAAGGGGCAAGAGCTTGCTTGGGTCAATGTAGAACTTATCACCGAGCGAATATGAAGTTGCAACAATCCCTTCCATCATTTTGACAGAAAAATACTACGTGTGTAGAAAAAAAACTCAATCAAAATAGATATTACAACAAATTATCATCACAAAACCAACAAGAGTACTCAATCAAAATAGATATTACAAAAAATTATATTAATGAAAACCAACAAAAGTACTCACAGATTCATTAATGGGACCAAAGATTTCATCAACTTTCAAGTGGCGGCCGTTTTGGTGAAAACCAACAAACTCGCAGTAACACTGCTTCCATTGTTGTCACCAACAGGTCTTACAGAAAACAAAGTTCAAAGACAAAAAAAGAATGGAGATATTAGAGAGAATGTCTTCTCAATGTCTCTACTTTCAAGCATATTGATCATAAGCCTTCTCTCATATAGAAACAAAAAAAAAAAAAAACAAAATATGCAAAAGATATACATACCATATTCGTTGAAGATGACACTCCCAGAACACAGTCCTTCCACAACCTTGATAAGTTGTAAACTCATTCTCGGTCCAATCTCTTGAAGCTTTACAGCACTTTTTGAAGAAGCTCGATTAACTCTACCAAGATCACTCGCCAGAGTCACAGTTGCTGCTTCATCATCAGCTTCACTTTGACCCATAACCAGCCCTTGAGAAAATTAAAGGAAAAATAACAGTGAGAACCAAAATAAATAATGAATACCCTACAGTAGTGTGGCACTTCCAACCTTGGGGAGAAAGGGAGTTCAATTTAATTTCTGTTTGCACATGGAGAATTGTGTTGTTGTACATGGTATGTTAAAAAACGAGTTAAAAGCTAGAATAGAATAATGTGGCATTGAAACATCACAACCAAGGAAGGAACACAATCTAAATTCTAAAGAGAGCATTCTTATTCTTATCCAAGAAAGAGGATAACTCGGCCAGGAAATTCATGCTAGAACTACATGCCCAATTGATTATAAAGGCAAATTATAAACCTTCCTAAGTTGCATCTCCAAGTTTCCAACAATAACACAACATAATAACTGGTGTTTCATATTTATGAACCAAAATTAATGATCTTCAGACTAAAAAAAACTAAAACAAATCAACAGATCTGACACAACTCTAATTAGTTCTTAAACTTAACACATCTATGCTAATTGATACACAATAAATAGATGGTAAAAAATGCCCCTATTATGCTGACGTGGTTGACTAGAATGCAGAGGAAAATTGGATAAACATATATATAATATAAAGGAGCGTGGAAACTTACTTGGTAACAAAATCACTCACATCTTGGAGACTTCTGATATCTGGGACTTGATGGTTCTGCACAAATTTCCTAAGTCTACGAGAAAACCCACAGGTTGTAGTCTAATAGAATAATGCCTAAAATCAATGAGTTTTGTGTCTTTATTGTAATTAAGCAACACAAGTCTTTGGCAAGTAGAAAGCTTGACCTGAGATATCAGATAAAAATAATATTAAAATCAGGATCAATAGTCAGCCTTTTGGCATTATAAATTATATTGTTTGATCACTCACAGTGTTGATATCAATAGCCGGAAAGATGTTCTGAAACATAATAGTTGTGAGCTTTAGATGTTGATCTCCAGTCCCAAAACCAGAAAGAACAATCTGCCAAAACATAAAATCAAAGTCAGTGGAAGACGGCAGGCGCAGGATGAATGCTCAAGTTGCATATTTACAAGGTTTTATGTGCCGACATATTACTCCAGTCTACTGTACAATGAGAAGAACAAAAAATAGCCAAAGTAAGTGGGAAAAAAAATGTGAATCAGACATTAAGGGGCTAGGATTAATGTGATTACAATAAAATGTTCTAGACAGCTGGCCAGTTGATAGTGAATAAATTTTTCAATTTGGAATATAAAATAAAGCAATATATAAATAATAGCAACAATGAGAATATATCTGTGTCAGAGAAAAAAAATACCAGAGGAGGATTTTTGAAAAGATCTTGAGGACATCTAGGACGCAATTGAGATTGAGCAACATCTACAGCTAATGAGTACTCATGTATTTTAAATGTAAGTGTTGGGCCCTGAGGAGTCCTTGCGACCCTCAAGTAGGGTGCAGTGTCGGTCTTTGATAATATGAGGAAATGTGTAACACCCATTGGCCCTGCAACATTCAAAAAGTCCTTGAGATTATTTCGCTTCTTCTCCTGCAAACATACAACAAAGAAAGAAATATAATCATTTGATGCAGGAAAAACAAACCTAGCTCATCAAAGAACACCCAAAAAAGAAGATAAAAGCTCTAAAGATTCACATAATCCCATCATCATAGTAGCGAAGTCCTAATAAGTATTCAAATAGAACTTTACCTTAAGCTTGAGAGCAGTATGAGGGAGCATCAACTTTCTCAAATCCATTTCAAGCTGCCTGAGAGGACCAGGCAACTTTCTTCTTGAGAACACAAAACTCTTAGGAATCTTATCACCAGTGATGTGATCCACGGTTGGTTGCTGCTTCTTCACAAACGACCTCACAAATCCCTTCTTCTTACTCTGTTTTAATAAAGATTAAAATAAGAAACTCTCAATTTATTTAGTTGATAAGATGAACGAATTAAAAAATTCAATCAACTCAAGGAATGGTACAATCATGTGACCTATAACTATTTAAGTGCACAACAGATAACATAACCATGATCGTAAAAGCTAAGCAAATCCAAATACGGCCGCCACCTCGTCCACCGCGGCCGCCGTCTCTTCCTCCCCTGAAACCGCCTCCTCCTCTCGGGGGTCTCATTTTTTTATCTGTGTTTTGGTTGATTTTAGGAGAAGACTTCAATGGAAGCAGTGTTACTGCGAGTTTGTGACTGTTAGAAGACTTTTGAGCTTAGGGTTTTAATTTAGGGTTTTGAAGTGGGTCATTCGTTGCTAAATGACCATAATATCCCCTGCTTTTCAATCCACCCATTTTTTTTTAAATTTTAAATTTTAATTGCATAAAAAACATTTGCATGTATGGACTCTTAACAGGACTTGAAGCTTTTGAAGGTTGATAATCGAAGTTTGAACTGCTTACTGCTTACAGAGGACTGAGGAGAGACCGACTAACGAGAGTAAAAATTGAAGCCATTGAAGGTTGATAATTGATAGGATGTACTGGATTTTGTTTAGATTTTAGAAATTACAAATGAGAGATTCATATTTGAGAGTAAAGAAGGGGGAAACAAAGGCTGCGCGATGAAAAAAAAGGTGGGAATGAGAGGAACCCTAAATTACTAAGATTGATTTGGTAACTACGGTTCAGGTTTTGACCCGACAAATACATATATATTTTTATAAACCGCGGTTTAAGGAACAAAAGTCACGATTTGGCCCAGTGGTAAAGCCTTACAATAAAAAAAAAATTTATATCAATGGTTACAATTTCGAGTCCCAGCAGACTTAAGGAAATAATTTTTTTTTAAATTTTTTTACTGATACTAAGGTATCATTAATTACTGACACTAAATTTACTGATACTCTAGTGTCAGTAATATATGCGAAAAACGTCACTTCCGCGAGGTGTTGGTTCGACTCCAGACGACTACGCGTTTTTTTTTTTTTTTATTTCTTACTGATACTATTGTAATAGTAATTACTGACACTAAAATCGCTGATACCATAGTGTCAGTAATTATTGATATTTAAGTGAAAAACACGGAAATAGGCCCATTTACACGTCGTTTCTGACACTTTTAGCCTAGTGTCACTAACCTTAGTGTCAGTAAAGGCCTTTTTTCTTAGTGATTCAAAGGGGAGAGAGAGAGCTTAGCCGAAATTGTTACCAAATCAAAGAAGAAAGAAAACGTGGGCCCTTGTGCTACAAAGTATTGGCACGTGAATATTGAGTCTATTTTGCAAACGTGAAGACCTAGTTCTCCTTTTGCTTTACGTTACACTATATAAGAATTAATTGGCTGCGTGAAAAGAAAAGAGCTCCATACGTGAGGCTGGGCGTAGCTCACGTAAAAACAGAAGAAATTATTTTGAGGAGAGTTCCAGAGGCTGGTGCCGATAGTAGAAGATAGTAGAAGAATAATCAGAAGACTGGGACGTGGATCAGTATTAATTCAGAATAATATGTCGTTCCAATCCCAGACTAGATTTATTTCTTTTATGGGGAACTAATCTCCTGAGTAAAGATAGGGGTGAACTCTTATATTTAAATCCTATATTTATGTTTTTGATTTCTTGAGTACCTTTTAAAACGTTTAATATAATTAATGTTTGTTATTCTTTATTATCCTTCGGTTTATTAATCCAGAGATTGTGTTTTGTCAAATCCCATATAGATCCAGTCACGCTTCTTCTATGTGTGGTTTGTGAACTAAGTTGTGACTGGCAAAAGTTGTTTTATGTATTGGTCTTCTGCTGCGGTATTGCCTGAGGGTATATTGTCAACGTTAGAAAACTCATAATGATGACTTTTTTGTGCTGTTAACATAGAGAAAATAATCATTAATTACCTTAGAATTTAAATATATGTTGAATTAAATATCTTCCGATTGTTGGTTTGGGATGTGAAACCTACAATTGTGTAATAAAAGGAATCAATACTGAATATAGGAGTTTGATACAAGAGGGATTGCTGATGCTTTGCCATATGTCTTTACTGATATCTCAACGAATTTATCTATAGTTTTTATTTTAATTATCAATTCATTCTTTTTCTTTATTTAAGTTACGGTTAACGTTTTTGTTTGAGTAAATTAGTTCCTGTAACCATCTCTCTGAGGAATCGACACCCGAACTATACTGCGATAACCGCAAGTTATTTTTGGGCATAATCAAAATTTGGCGCCGTTGCAGGGGAGACGGTTTACAAGCAAAATGAGTAGGTTTGCTTGGTCAAACACAAAGCGGAAACTTTGTTCCTTATTTTTTTTTTATTATTTTATTTATTTTAGTTAATTATTTTATTTTAGATTTTAATTTTTAGTTTATTCTTTTAATTTTATCTTTTATTTATTTTATTTATTTTATTATTTTGTTTCCCGCATTATTTGAGCTTTAATTGCATCTCTAGATGTAGTGATAGATTTGGTAGATCTGTTAGGGCTGAAGACTCAGACTCGAACTTTGACCACATATTTCAAAATCTTTTTGCCACACCATCCGCGTCTAGCGCACATAATATGAGTGAATACGAGAGACCACCCAGGAGGACTCTTGAAGAGTACCTCCACCCAACTCGCACAGCTACACCTTCGTGCATCATGTTTCCCTCTAATGAACCACACATAGACTTTAGGCCTGGAATGATACAGTATCTTCCAACTTTTCACGGTTTAAAGAGCGAAAATCCTTATGTGCACATTAGGGAGTTTGAAGAAGTTGTAGCTACATTCCATGACTGATTTAGAACCACTGACACGATTAGACTTAAGTTATTTCCCTTTGCCTTTAAGGATAGAGCTAAGAGCTGGTTGTATTATTTAAGACCGCGATCAATAGGATCATGGGGTGAGATGACACATGCATTCTTTAACAAATACTTCCCGCACCATAAGATGAATGCCTTGAAAAGACAAATCTCCACCTTTTTCCAGAAAGACAATGAAACTCTATATCAAACGTGGGAGAGGTATAAGGAGATGTTAGCTAGTTGCCCTCACCATAGATATAAGAATTGGCGCTTAATAAGTTATTTTTATGATGGTCTAACCCCTAGAGAGCGCTAGTTTGTTGAGACTATCTGTAATGATGAGTTTATAAGGAAAGACCCCGATGAGGCATTCAAGTATTTAGATGAACTAGCTGAGAAATCTCATACATTGACCGGACTAAATGCCTTGGATAGCACTAACAGGACACACCCCACCACTTCTAGTAGAGGCATATACCACTATAGGGAAGAAGATAATCTTATAGCACAGTTTGAGCTATTAACTAGACAGTTAGAAGCCTTAAAAGCCAGAGATAGTAAGACTATGCATTCAATCGCCCACCTAGAATCCTAAAAGTGTATGGCATATGGTGAGATGAGAGGAACCAATGAGAAATAATGCAATGCATTAGAGATGTACAATAAAACTTACACACTATATTCAGACACATATAATCCTAGTTGGCAGAACCATCCAAATCTTAGTTGGAAAAAATGAATCTCTAAACTAGAGGTTATAGTGCCCCCCAGTATCACACACCTGCAGTTCTTAGGAATTCCCTAGAGGATAGTGTGCAAGCATTTGTGGAGGCCCAGAAGCCAATTATGGAAGCCCAGAAAAAACCAATCAAAGGATTGAGTCATTGATAGCTCAGGTTGCTGAAGGCCATAAGGAAATTAGGAGTTAAATCTTTAAATTGACTAATGTCCTAAGTGTGCAAAAATAAGGAAAATTCTCATCTCAGACTCAACCAAATCAATAAGGGAAACACATGGCACAGGCTGATCATGAGGTAGCGAATACAAAAAGTGTTAATGCCGTAATCACTATGAGTGGTAGGGAGGTAGGAGTGCAGAACACCTCCAACATTATAGACGACCCCAAGGATAGTAGTGTAGATACCCCTTAGGAATAACAAGTGCCATATTTCCAAGTTAGAGTACCTTTCCCACAAGCACTTAGGCCCACAGTGAGAGTTCCAGATCTAAATGTTGAAAAACAATCACAGGGTGAGGGTGAGTGTCATTACTCATAAATGCTAGAATCAGTCCAGCCAGAAATAGTTTCTCTACAACCTGAATTAAATCCTCATGAGCTGAAACTGGTCCCAAAGAATCAGAAATTGAGAAAAAGGAAAATTAGGGCTCAATTAAAAATGATACCTGGGAGATTAAAAGGGTGGTTGAGCCAACTTTACCTTATGATCAACCAAAAATTTCAACAATCTCCAGATCTTGAAGGATAAAAGGATAAACTGTCATAGCTAGAGAAGCATTCTCTCTCATGCCTTCATCAGTTCGCTAGATGGAAACCACCATGACAATTTAAGTGGTTACGTCTAGCTGAAGATGTTAAACTTAGCGCTAGCGGGAAGACAACCCTTGCATCTGTATTTATTTTATTTTATTTACTTTAGTTTTATTTTATTGTGTGCTAATTGCATGTTTATTTATTTATTTGCATAAGTGTTTATGCAGGAGTTAGCATAACTTACACAGCCACACAACTAAAGTCTCACCAGCAGGAACCTAATCAACTCCACGATTGGTAGTGTTGTTCCTTAATCCTTTTTCTTTATATTTATCTTACATTGAGGACAATGCATGTTTTAAGTGTATGGGTGTATGCATGCGCATGATATTTCCTGTTATTCAAAAAAAAAATATTTTGTTTTGTTTATTTTTAGTCCTTAATAGTTAAACATAAGTCCTATGATGATATTGTTTATTTTAGGATGAAATTTTAGAAAAGATAAGTTCCTTATGTACTTTTTGTTGGAGTTGGTGCTTGGAGTGCCAATCCGAATTGTACATTTTATTATTTATTAATAAAATAACTATATTTTTCATTTCATACCCTATTAATGGTATTGTCATTACGCGTATTAAATTGATGTATCGTTATGTTAAGAATGACATCGACCTTAGAATAGTTTTGACACTAGGTGTAAACTATTCTAAAAGTAAATATTCCTAGTCGTTGGTTTTGGAATACGGTCGAATTCCTATAACCTAGAAGACTAGCACATGTCGTATATTGGAATTGGAATTCCAAAGGTTTAACGCGATGTACCATGAGTTTTGGAAACTCGTATAGACATGTGGGTATTCATTGGAGCGAATACTGAATGACTCATTGGTGATTCCTAATAGTTGGAAGTACACACCATCGTCAATAGGAATCTCCTCGAGTCGAGTAGCATATGTAATCCTCTGACTATAGGATATCATTGATTTTGTGTGAGATCCTCCACACTTAGATGCCATGTATGTCAGAGACCTTTCATGGTATGCCCTCTTGAGGTTTGTTGGGTGTGGACCGATGCACACAGTAATCAAGTGCGAAGCAAGATAGGATCCGTCGGCCCGTATGTGTACCATAAGGGGTTTATGTATCTATGTTAGTAAAGTCACGATTCTTAAATCTTTGGCAAAAGTCGATCACCTAGGGTGGATCGCATCAGTTATGAAGAATCGTGGACATGTCGACATGAGATGTGCATCTTGGAAACTTGACAGTAGCGAGATTATATGTGCTCGTCATAGTCCATGGGTGGGTGGATTATGGACACGAAATTGGATATCGCGACGGATAAACCTCAACTTAAAGAGTCCCACAATATGAAGTGTACTCGTTGAGCACTTGGGCAACTCGATATGAATAATACGTATTATTCATAATACTTCATCAGATTAAGAAAGTTAATTTGAATCGTTTAATCGGTTAAACGTTAACACATGCATAGGGGCAATTTTAGTCATTCGTAATTACTGTGTATTTGTATTTGATACATAATACGATTAGATACACATTAATTATTCATCAAATGAGATTTTGACAAATGCCATAAATATATGTATTTGTTATTTATTGTAAATAAAAAATACATATATAATAATAATTAAATTAATTGATTATTTGGATATTTAATTGTTAAATATTTAAATAATTAATTAATATACTTTTTCATAAATGTTATGAAATTTGTCAAATTATTATTTGTTGACATAACATGATTTAAATTAGACTTTATGTGTGCAATTTTGATTGGATAACATAATTTTATTCATTTAATTTGATTAAAATAAAAAATGACCAAATTCCCCTTATTCATTATGCTTAAGTCGATCATGGGCATGTTTGTGAAGTTGAAAATTTTTGTTTTCTCTCACAGATTCTACCATGGCCGAACACACCAAATACAATAGCCCTTGGGTTTGTTTGATCAAATCCATGAAGAAGTGAAGGAAAATCAAGGAAAAATGCTTGGGAAATTGGAGATTAAAGGTAATCTACTCTAACCCTACGCTTTGAAATTTAGTTTCTTGTTTCTTGATGACTTATAAAGGTTCTAGGGCTCCTTTAATTCTGAAAAATTGGGGTTTTTAGTTGTGGTGAATGACTTGGAAGCTTGTGTGCATGTGTAAAGTGTAGTTGGATGGAATTATTATAATTAGCATCCAATTTGATCATTTGATGATGGGTTGCTCTTCTAGAGTGTTATGACCACTCTTGTTATGCCTAGAATTGTTCTTGGGTGATTCATATGTGGTGACTTGATTTGGTGTTTTGATTAATTGATTTAGTCTTGAAAAATTGGATTTAAAGCATGAAAAATTCATAATTTCGGTTTTGATGGAGTTGGTGCTTGGAGTGCCAATCCGAATTGTACATTTTATTATTTATTAATAAAATAACTATATTTTTCATTTCATACCCTATTAATGGTATTGTCATTACGCGTATTAAATTGATGTATCGTTATGCTAAGAATGACATCGACCTTAGAATAGTTTTGACACTAGGTGTAAACTATTCTTAAAGTAAATATTCCTAGTCGTTGGTTTTGGAATACGGTCGAATTCCTATAACCTAGAAGACTAGCACATGTCGTATATTGGAATTGGAGTTCCAATGGTTTAACGCGATGTACCATGAGTTTTGGAAACTCGTATAGATATGTGGGTATTCGTTGGAGCGAATACTGAATGACTCATTGGTGATTCCTAATAGTTGGAAGTACACACAATCGTCAATAGGAATCTCCTCGAGTCGAGTAGCATATGTAATCCTTTGACTATAGGATATCATTGATTTTGTGTGAGATCATCCACACTTAGATGCCATGTATGTCAGAAATCTTTCATGGTCTGACCTCTAGATGTTCGTTGGGTGTGGACCGAAGCACTCAGTAATCAAATGAGAAGCAAGATAGGATCCGTTGGTCCGTATGTGTACCATAAGGGGTTTAAGTATCCATGCTAGTAAAGTCACGATTCTTAAATCTTTGGCCAAAGTCGATCACCTAGGGTGGATCGCATCAGTTATGAAGAATCATGGACATGTCGACATGAGATATGCATCTTGGAAACTTGATGGTATATTCTATGTTTCCTAAGCACAACTCGGAAAGCCTACGACTGAGGGATTGTTAAACATATGTGATGACCTCGACTTGTATAGTTCAGAAAGGTCATTCGTGTTCTTCGCGAATTCGGAGGTGGCTGAATTGTGTACATATTAGCTAGGCTTATATGAAGAACGTGTCTGAACTTAGAGAGTCCCAATATGAAGTGTACTCGTTGAGCACTTGGGTAGCCGATTATTTTTGATAAAATAAAATATTCGATATTATAATTATCAACTAAGATAATCAAGTGTTATTGGATAACATTGATTATTTACTTTGACCTAATTGGATTAATTAGATTAATTCAATAATTACACAATGGCTTAATTGTAAAATCATAATTATCTCTACCATTTGAGGATATTATGGTAATTGTAAGTATGTAATAATAGGTGGTTTTGGCTTGATTTAATTGGATTAAATCAAGGTGGCAAACATTTAACTAATCCATTTCCTAATCTTTGGCTTGATTTAATTATATCAAAAATTAAAGTGGGAGACAATGGAGATTAGTCACACCTAATTATACATATTGGACAAATTAGATTAAGCCCACATAAAAGTTGATTACAACTTTTATTAATTAAAAATTGCCTAAGTTTTGCTATAAATAACAAGCTTTATGAAGGTTTTAATTACAAGTTAAAATACAAGCATAAGCAAATTCTTGAGAGATTAGCCTAAGTTAGAGAAGTGTTTAGAGAAGCTTGTGAGGTCTCTACAACATTTCATCTAGGAGAAATCAAGATTGGATCTTGAAGTGAAGCTTGGAAGCATTGGAAACAAGATTGGATCTTGGAGTCAAGCTTGCACACCTTGGAGGTTCTCCAACAATTTCAACAAAGGAAAAATAGATTGGATCTTGCATCAAGATTACTAGGTAATATTTGATCTTCTCCAACGCTATGTTTATTTGTGTATTAGATGCATGATCACATAGCTTAATGTTGAATAAGGCTAATCAATTGTGTAGGATACTTTAGAAGTTTAATCACAACATGCTTGTAATTAGAAAACAAATAATAATAAATAAATAAAGGGGCTCCATACTACAGTGCCGCACGCACTGTAGCGAGTGTGGCGCACCCGCGTGGCGCCCTTCGTGTGTGGCGCACGCGCGTGGGGCCTTCGCGCGCGCTGATTTTGTTTTGCTTCATTCGGGAGCTTCCGGACTCCGATTCAGTCCGTTTTTTTCCTATACACTCGTAATGAAATATAGTATATCATAAAATGTTTTTTAAAATTACACCTATACCTAAAATCCATGGGTTAGACCCATTTCTGCTGCCTAGGGCACCGATCCGACCCTAGGGGTTCCACAACTGCCCCAACAGAATGGTATCAAAGCAAAGAATTAACCACAAAACACATGTTTTGAATCTATTCCATAGTAATTTTAATTTAATTATGCATAGGACATATTGGATATGTATTGCATGTTTTAAATAAAATTTTGACCTAATAAAGTTAATGACCTGATTGTCATAAATCTCCCGTGATTAGGTGATTACTTTTAAGTAATAGTGTTAATAATGTTGGAGCATTATTGGATGGTTCGTCTTGTCAATACGGAGATGAATGGGTTCTTACTACTTATATCCAATATCATCATTAGTGTGAGGGTATAAGTGCTCGGAACTTAGTCGCTCCGGTAAAACATTAGATGTAGCGTGATGAGTTAACGTAGTCACCCAATATCATCATTAGTGTGAGGGTCTACATACGATGCTCATTAGTGCACATTGACAAGTATACACCTAGAACACGTCTTAATCCAATATCGTCATTAGTGTTAGTGTTATCACTTTTGAAATGAAAATTGTTCTGCTACTACTCAAAAATGTTGTCTTGTAGATGGCTGTCGCTAATCCATTGATGAAACTTTTGGATTCCAATAAGCTAAAAGGAGCAGAGAACTATTTTGAATTGGAAATGAACATACGCCTTGTCTTGGAGTATGCAAAGTTAACTTATGTCACTATCAATCCACTGCCTGTTTATATCGATCCTAACTCCACTCCAGAAGAGCGAGAAACTTTTGATAGATGGAAGGATGATAACCTAAAGGTGAAATCCTACATATTAGGATCGATGGTTTCAGATTTGCTGAGACAGTACATTGAAGTAACAGATGCTTGAAGCATTATGCGAACACTCAAGGAGTTGTTCGACGTAAATCAAGTGATGGAACTTTATCGAAGGTCTAAGGAATTGTTATGTGCTGAACTCAAGGAGTGATGAGCTGTCAGCACAAATGTTTTGAACATGATTGACCAAATTCGATATCTTGAATGACAGGGCATTGTGTTTGATGAAAGGCTAGGCCGTAATTTGATTCTTTCTTCACTGTCTGGTTCTTATACTGGTTTTGTATTGAATTTCTATATGCATTCGATGCAAGCCACATACGAAGAACTTCAAAACATGTTACGCACGACGGAGCAAGATTTGAAGAAAAGGCAACCCCACATTGTAACTCCATGGTGGAGCTGGCTCTTCAAAGACTTCTGGGAAGTCAAAGAAAATTAAGATAGGGAAGAAGAAGATATCAAAGAAAAACTCCAAGAAGCGCAAAGGCGCAAAACCAAAAGTAGCTCGTGATCAATGTCTACAATGCAAGAAGTCTGGACACTAGAAGAATGACTGTCCAGAGCTTAAAACAGGACCCTCAGGTACGCTTTGTATTTTTCCAATTATTGACATCTCATTAGCCTTAGATGCAAATAGTAGATGGGTGTTAGACACTGGCAGTCCCACTCATATTTGCAATTCCCTGCAAGAAATGAGGGTTAAACGAAGGTTGAATAAATGGGAGATCCAGCTTAGAGTTGGCAATGGCGAGACATTGGATGTCAAGGCCATAGGAACTATTGTTCTAGATCTCTCAAATAGATGTAAATTAGATTTGCATGACTGTTATTATGTTCCCTCACTTATCAGACAAATAATATCACTGCCTATATTAGATAAAGAGGGATATAAAATAAACATTAAGGATGAAACTTTATGTTTGTATGATAAAGAAAAATTATTGAAATGTGAATGTTCTTTATCAAACGGTCACTATGTTTTGAAAACATGTATTGATGTCTTTAATATAGAGAAAAATACAAGTAGGAAGTCTGAACTAAATAATACTGAATTATGGCATATGAGATTGGGCCATATAGGAGTTAGACATCTATCCAAATTGGTAAAGGATGGTTTGATTGAAAATCTTACCTTAGATCCTTATCCAATTTGTGAGTCATGTATCAAAGGAAAGATGACAAAGGCCCTATTTCAAGGTGTTGGACACCGTGCTGGAGATTTACTAGAGCTAATACACAGTGATTTATGTGGTCCATTAAATCATACCGTTCATGATGGTTCGACATACTTTGTGATTTTCACAGATGACAAGTCTAGATATGGATTTGTCTATCTGAGGAAACATAAGTCTGAAACATTTGACAAGTTCAAAATATTCTAAAATGAAGTAGAAAAATAAAACAGTAAATTCATCAAATGCCTTAGATCAGATCGAGGTGGTGAATACATGAGTGAAGAATTCAGAAATATTTAAGGGAGAATGGAATTCTCGCCCAATATAGCCCACTAGGAACACCTCAACACAATTGAGTGTTGAGCATAGAAATCGTACTTATTGGATATGGTGTGATCCATGATGAGCTATACAGATACTTTATTGGATATGGTGCGATCCATGATGAGCTATACAGATCTTCCTTATTTCCTTTGGGGTTATGCTTTACAAACTGCTGCCTACATACTTAATAGGGTTCCATCAAAAGCTGTTCTATGACCCCCTATCAGATATGGTTCGGTAGAAATCCAAGTCTTAAGCATTTAAGGATTTGGGGTTGTCCTACATACGTTAGAATTACGCAGCGGGAGATAAACTAGCACCTAGAGGGTATAAATGTAGGTTCGTTGGATATCCTGATAATTCCATGGGATATCAATTCTATGATTCCGAACAACGAAATGTATTTGTTGTTCGCTTTGCAACTTTTCTTGAAGAGCAATTTTTGAGAGAAAGTGGAAATTTTAGAGAGATTAAACTTGATGAGTTTGATCCCAACATTAAGGAACCTGAGATGGAACCAGATATCCAACTAGGTGAAGGATCTACAACACAGGTTCTACGTAAGTCGAATAGAATATCAAGGCCTTCTGAGAGACTATTTTAACATCTGATGTGAGCCTTGATGTTCTCCTCTTTGAGGAAACAGATCTGACTACGTATAAGGAAGCGATATTAGATATCGATTCGGGAAAATGGCAAGAAGCCATGAAATCCGAAATGGATTCAATACATGCCAATCAAGTCTGGGACTTAGGGGTACTTCTGAAGGTTTTAAACCTATTGGTGTAAATGGGTTTACAAAAGGAAGCATGGGCCCGATGGAAAGGTTGAAACCTTTAAGGCCCGACTGGTAGCGAAAGGTTACACTCAATATCCTGGGATTGACTATGAGGAAACTTTTTCACCAGTAGCCATGCTAAAATCCATTAGGATTCTTTTAGCCATTGATGCATATCACGATTATGAGAGATGGCATATGGATGTGAAAATCGCTTTCCTAAATGGATTCCTTGAAGAAGATATCTATATGGAACAACCAGAGGGTTTCATATCCAGAGAGACTTCAAACTTGGTTTGTAAGCCCCAAAAGTCAATTTATAGACTTAAACAGGCATCTCGAAGCTGGAATTATCATTTTGATGAGATAATTAGATTATCTGGATTCATAAAAAATGATGAAGAACCATGTGTTTATAAGAAAGTTAATGGGAGCATGATAGTTTTCCTAGTCTTGTATGTAGATGACATCCTTATCATAGGAAATGATATAGGGATGATGCAAAGTGTGAAAGCCTACCTTTGTAAGAACTTCTCCATGAAATATATGGGTGAAGCTTCCTATATACTAGGTATAAGGCTCTACCGAGATAGAGTCAGGAAGCTTATAGGGTTGTCACAATCGACGTACATAGACAAGATGTTAGAAAGGTACAGTTTTACCAACTACAAGGCAGCAAATGTACCTTTCCGATACGGCATACATCTTTCAAAGAAAATGGCACCTCAAACTGAGGAAGAGAGAGTTAGGATGTCTAACTTGCCATATGCTTCTTGTATTGGAAGTATAATGTATGTTATGTTATGTACTAGACCTGACATCAGTTTCGGCGTCAGTGTGACCAGCCGATATCAATCTGATCTAGGTAATGATCATTAGACAGCCGTGAAATATATCCTAAAATATCTTAAACGCACCAATGATAAGTTTCTGATATATTGAGAAGATGAGCTACAAGTTAAGGGTTATACAGACTCCGACTTCCAGGGAGATCCAGATGATAGAAAAATCTACATCAGGATACATATTTACCCTTAACGGTGGTGCAATTAGTTGGGTTGTTTAAAGCAAGGCTCAACAGCTGATTCCACCACTGAGGCAGAATTTATAGCGGCTTCAGAAGATGCTAAAGAAGCTGTTTGGATTATAAATTTTATCACAGAACTTGGCGTTGTGCCTAGTATTGCGGATTATATCCCATTATACTGTGATAATAACGGATCCATCGTGCAGGCTAAGGAGCCGAGGGCGCATTCCAAGTCTAAACATGTGGAAAGGAAATATCACGTAATTAGAGAGATAACGAACGAAAAGACATAGTGGTCTTAAAGGTTCAAGGACAAGACAACATAGCAGACCGCTTACAAAGGCCTTACCTCTAAGTTATTCGATAAACATGTGCATGAGATGCGACTACGGTACCATCCAGATTGGCACTAAGCAAGTGGAGTTTGATGGAGTTGGTGCTTGGAGTGCCAATCTGAATTGTACATTTTATTATTTATTAATAAAATAACTACATTTTTCATTTCATACCCTATTAATGGTATTGTCATTACGCGTATTAAATGATGTATCATTATGCTAAGAATGACATCGACCTTAGAATAGTTTGACATTAGGTGTAAACTATTCTTAAAGTAAATATTCCTAATCTTTGGTTTTGGAATACGGTCGAATTCATATAACCTATAAGACTAGCACATGTCGTATATTGGAATTGGAGTTCCAATGTTTTAACGCGATGTACCATGAGTTTTGGAAACTCGTACATACATATGGGTATTCGTTGGAGCGAATACTGAATGACTCATTGGTGATTCTTAATATTTGGAAGTACACACCATCGTCAATAGGAATCTCCTCGAGTCGAGTAGCATATGTAATCCTCTGACAATAGGATAGCATTGATTTTGTGTGAGATCCTTCATACTTAGATGTCATGTATGTCAGAAACCTTTCATGGTATGGCCTCTAGATGTTTGTTGGGTGTGGACCAATGCACTCAGTAATCAAATACGAAGCAATATAGGATCCGTCGGCCAGTATGTGTACCATAAGGGATTTAGGTATCAATGTTAGTAAAGTCACGATTCTTAAATCTTTGGCCAAAGTCGATCACCTATGGTGGATCGCATCAGTTATGAAGAATCATGGACATGTCGACATGAAATGTGCGCCTTGGAAACTTGATGGTATAGCCTACGACGGAGGGATTGTTAAACATATGTGATGACCTCGATTTGTATAGTTCAGAAAGGTCGTTCGTGTTCTTCACGAATTTGGAAGTGGCCGAATTGCGTACATATTAGCTAGGCTTATATGACGAACATGTCTGAACTTAGAGAGTCCCAATATGAAGTGTACTCATTGAGAACTTGGGTAGCCGATTTTTTTTTTGATAAAATATATATTCGATATTATAATTCAAACTAAGATAATCAAGTGTTATTGGATAACATTGATTATTTACTTTGACCTAATTGGATTAATTAGATTAATTCAATATTACACAAGGGCTTAATTATAAAATCATAATGATTCTACCATTTGAGGATATTATGGTAATTGTAAGTATGTAATAATAGGTGGTTTTGGCTTGATTAATTGGATTAGATGAAGATGGCAAACATTTAACTAATCCATTTCCTAATCTTTGGCTTGATTTAATTGTATTAAATTAAAGTGGGAGACAATGGAGATTAGTCACACCTAATTATACATATTTGGACAAATTAGATTAAGTCCACTTAAAAGTTGATTACAACTTTTATTAATTAAAATTGCCTAAGTTTTGCTATAAATATCAAGCTTTAGGAAGGTTTTAATTACAAGTTCAAATACAAGTATAAGCAAATTATTGAGAGATTAGCCTAAGTTAGAGAAGTGTTTAGAGAAGCTTGTGAGGTCTCTACAAAATTTCATCTAGGAGAAATCAAGATTGGATCTTGAAGTGAAGCTTGGAAGCATTGGAAAAAAGATTGGATCTTGGAGTCAAGCTTGCACACCTTGGAGGTTCTCCAACAATTTCAACAAAGGAGAAGTAGATTGGATCTTGCATCAAACTTACTAGGTAATATTTGATCCTCTCCAAAGTTTGTTTATTTGTGTATTAGATGCATGATCACATAGCTTAATGTTGAATAAGGCTAATCAATTGTGTTAGGATACTTTAGAAGTATAAACACAACATGCTTGTAATTAGGTCAAAATGTTCATGTTGGACATGGAATAATTAATAAGAGTTTGGAACTCTAAATTAAGCTTAGAGTTATGGCTACCATTCTAGATTCACTTGACCACCTTCAGGTGGACTAGAATTGTTCATGAGACATTTCTAATTGGGATTCTAAAATGGTTTGTGTATTGGATTCAAAATTTACTCAAATGCGTATTTAGAATAAATTTATGTTTTTTGAAAAATATTTGATATTTTGAAAAACTATATTTTTATTCTATAACATGTGTTTATGTTGTTTTTGAAATTAAAAATTAATTTTGGGTGTTTTTGAAGTGTTTAGGAGAAGACCGGAAATTTATTGGTTTATAAACCCTATTATTGTAGCTCTCTGGAATGAGAGCTGCTACTTAGCAAACAAATAAAAAAATAAAAAAATAAAGGGGCTGCGCGCTACAGTGCCGCGTGCACTGTAGCGCGTGTAACACACGCGTGTGGCGCCCTTCGCGCGCGTTGATTTTGTTTGCTGCATTCGGGAGCTTCCGAACTCCGATTCAGTCCCGGTTTTTTCCTATACACTCGAAATGGAATATATTATTTCATCAAATATATTTTAAAATTACATCCATACTTGATATCCATGGGTTAGACCCATTTCCGCTGCCCGGAGTAATGATCCGACCATAGAGGTTCCACAACTGCCCCAACAGGTTTCTGGATCAGATCTGGTAAAACTAGAAATTTTGTGATGAATTTTATATCATATGAATGTAATGGATATGTTTTGGGAGTTGGAACAAATGTCGGAAAGTGTTTCGGAGTTGAAATAAGCGAAAATGGTGAAAAACGGTGTTACCGGGTGACTTTTGAGCCAACCGGGTGACGGCTGTCCTACTGCTTGGGCATCCCATAAACTGCCCTAACACTATCAGGCTGACTTGGGCAGTCCCTATAAGTGTTGGGTAGTCGGTTCGGTCAAAAACGCATTTTAGGCCATTTTGCGGAAAACCTTTTTTCGTAAAAGTTTTGAGACGTTTCATATATATTTATGTCACTATTGATATCGAATAAATAGGTTTAGGTGAAATATGAGTAAATTATTCATATTAGATAATGAATAATTTATTCGATAATTTGAAAAAAAAATTAAATTACGATTTCGCCCGAACCGCGCTTCCGCTGAGCCCTTCGCCCAAAACCCCAACAGCTTTAACCCCAAATTGTCTTGCTATCTTCAATATTCCCTTTGTAAACTATGAAAATAGATGTTTAGGCCATGCATGCATGCAATGATATTTCCTTTAATTCATCAAAAGTCTGGAAAAGTAAAAATTATTACTCTTTAATTGCCAGTCAAGCAAAGAGTTCATTTCCAATGGCAGCACATTCTTCCGGTTTCCAACCAGAGATGAACACCCACATCCCAAGAACTTATGTTTCGCGATTCCACATTAATTCTTAGCAAGCCATTTCAAGTGCATTTAGAAACCTAGAATAAATGACATCAATCAGTTAATTCCCAGAATAAAAATATTAATAGAGCCCACATTGCAGCCTCCATTCTTTAAAACAGACCCATTTCATTTTATTTTAGAGCTCAAGCCGCACGATTCAAGGGTATTATAGCAACACAAGTTAAAAAATAACATGCTCCTATTACTAAGCAATTCAAGATTTATCACCAGCACGAGCACCACAAATATAAATTTGATAAAACATGAAATTATCGAGTTTTACCTGCAAACCAACAATCTAATATAACAAAATTAAATCATAGTATCCGGACTAAACTGAACTGGTTGCACCGCCTTGACCTAATAACCAATCACACTGCATTCACTTAGTAAAGTCATAGGAACATACAAGTTCGAGAAAATAAAGAAAGAGGAAGGGGGTGACAAGCCCGTTACAAATCTCTCAAGTGATCGGGAACCGACCAACTTTTTCTCTCTATCACTAGTTTTTAAGCTCTTAGCTCTTTTACAAGTTATGTGATTGCGAAAATATTGCTATCATTGAATCTGTGGCTTCAACCATTTTATATAGGTTTCCAAATTTAATATTTCACTCTATGACGTCAGCCCATGTCACTCTGTCATTATTGTAATAACTCTCCTCAACTACCCACAATTTGACCAATTAGAATACTCTCTTTTTACTGTCACTGCACCGGCTTCTGGCGGTTTTGCTTTGCCACTGCACCGCCCTTTGGCGGCTCACAGTAGCTACTTCTAATGAGAATCGCTGATTTTTCCCACTGTTATCATTGGTCTTCAAGAAGCTTATCCTTCGAAATAGAGCATACGTAACATGCTCTCAAGCAGAATGAATGTAATCCCAGCAAAATTCCTCGGGTTTGCATACTAAGCCGAATGATGCTAGGTCATACTTCTTCTAACTTCCTTAATCGGGTCGGGTCGGTATCATAGACAACCTCGAGTCGACTACTAAAAATACTCAAATACTGTCAAATCTAACACTTCTTTTCAAAGTCGGGTCGGTAACCCAATCTTACTCCATCAATCGGTTATGCCCTGATGAGTGGTAATTATATCAGTATTCCCACTCATTTAACCTAATATTTTGTATAGTTTCTCTATTTTTATGAATATTTTGATGTGTTTTGTGTTATTTTGTAGATAAATAAAGTTTCAGGACATTATGGAGGTGATTTGGGCCAAAACAGTGAAAATTAGAAAAATGGTATTTTGGTAATTTGTGCGCGTCGCGACGCGCAAGCCTTTGGCGTCGTAATGACTAACGTACACCGAACAGTGCTAACGTGCGCTGGGTCAACGTGTCAGAATTTGAGAAGTTTGACTTTGCTAACGTGCGTCGTGCCACGTGTCACTATCTCAGCCGATCTGCTAACGTGCGCCGTGCCACATGTCATCATCCTATGGTACTGACAATCGCCATCGCCACGTGTCACTCCACGTCATCGTCCACATCACCAGTTGACCGAGTCAAAGTTCCACGTCATCATCAGCCAATCACGCCTTGCCACGTGTCGCAATCCTACGGTACCGACAATTCCTTTCGCCACGTGTCGCCACGTCATCGCCACGTCAGCTCAATCATTCAGCTCCAGCCGCCTTGCCACGTGTCACCTTATCACCTTATCCAGAATCGCCACGTGTCATCATTTCAGCATGCCACGCCAAAAAGAGCCAGCATCGTGATGCGCAAACCCTTGGCGTCGCAATGCTGGAGGCCTACCGGGGTCTATAAATTGAGCTCGAGATTTCAGTACCTTCCTCTCTAATTTCTCTGATGTAAATATAGAGTTTTATATCTAGGTTCTTTTAAATTTTAGTTTTGTAATTAATTTTAATTACGTTCTGTAATAATAATAATTTACTTTCTTACTTTTTACAGTTTTTACTATTCACCATGAGGAGGTAACTTCCCCCTGCTAGGGTGAAAGGTAATTCTTTTACTATTGATATTTAGATTAATCTCCCTTAAATATAATATATTCACTATTTAAAATATTGACTTAATGAGGATACCGCTTTATTGGTCGATTGGTAATTCATTTTAATCTGGTTTAAACCTGACTAAGCAAGGATACCGCCAGATTGGTCGGTTGGTAATTAAATTTTCTTACCGCCTAAATGGCAGGTTTATTTTGGTTCCGCCTTTATGGCTGGTTGGACTTAATTTGACTTAATTAGGTTACCGCCTATATGGCTGGTTGGTAAAATAATCACAAGTTAATATATTATGTTAAGGGAGATATTTAAATTAGTAGTAGTAAAAGTTGATCATTTTACCTTAGCATTTTATTTTAATGTAATTTACTTTTCAGCTTTTACTTTACCGTAATTATTTTTCAGCATTTTTACTTTATGCCCTAGTTATGTGTTGTAATTAAATTAGATATCTAGGGTTGTGATGAATTATAATATCACCGGTTTATAAAGGGGTTTTTTTTTTTAGTTTGGGTAATTTAAAGGTTTACTTATTAAGTCTTAAGCTTAATGCTTCTTGTTGTCTGATCACCAATAAGATTGATGTGGTAAACTTAAAATGAACTAGACATAGGGATTTTAGGTTTCAGCCTTAGACTTAATACCCACGATCTTCCTTGAGGATAGATAACCCTTTAATAGATTTCCTTACAGGATAGACATGTAGGGGTTTTATTGCGGATATCCGGTAACGCATCGGAAACAGTGGAAAATCAAATTTTCCGATTTCAAATTTTTTTCTCGGATTAATAAAATAAACTTATTTATTTCATTTTCCAATATTCAAATTATTAAATAAAACACAATAAATCAAATTTATGTGAATTTACCGAATTGCCCTTATACTTTGTACTTTGTTCATTTTAGTCCGAAATTGTTCGAAACAATTTTGAATGATTCTAAATCATTACTAATATGAATTTAACATGTCCTACATATTGAAATACAAATTGCAACAAATTTTGGCCTAAAGCCGA
>SKCR01033397.1:0-104655 GCA_019454045.1 Zanthoxylum bungeanum | reverse complement strand
GTTGGAGAACTTGCAGTGGGGATTATAGTTTTGATGCATATATGATATTTTCTTAAAATAATATATGCCTAAATTATGTGTTGTAATGGTTGTAGGATAAATATGTTGTGATATTTGCCATAGAGCTTCATGTAATATAAACATAATTATTTGTTATGAAATAAAAGATACATTATTCATTTATCAAAATGTTTGATTTAAATTGCATATTGTAAATTATCTTATTTACCCTTGATTACTCATGTGCCTTTAAACTTAGTGTATGAGTGTCATACACAAGAGGATTTAAGTCAGAAGTTAGTAATCTAAAATAGTCCATAGAGAGTAGAGAAAGCGGATACTTTGTTTGCGGTTTATCTATAGTTGCGGTCCATTCTATAATTGTATGACGATATTGATCTGAGATCGTCCATGTGATGACATGAGAATGAAGGCACATTGTATGATGTGATCATATAGGACTGGACCTAGATGGAAATGAAATTCTTATAATATCTGTTAAATAAAGAAATTCATTTCAATATACTAGATGATTATATATGGATTGATCTGAATCCTGAGTGTACTGCGAACTCATGCATGACAGGCTATGTCATTTGATTTACAAAGATGAGATTGGTGTAGCAATCCCGACCAATAGCTACGTACTTTGGGGACATGGTTTGGTGTGTATTAGGAATGTTTTACTTACATATGGAGTTCACTACTTCTTGCGAGAAGTAGATGAGTATCTTCTTTAAGGGTTGATTCAGTACTTGAACAATCAGATCGCTCAAGTCTTTCTATTGCGAATATAAAGATTAATATTCATAATAGTTATGAATAAATTATTCCTTAGAGAATCAATTGTACTTAAAGTAAAAATAATTAGAGGGGTATAACAGACAATATGACCCGATTTTAATTATGAGATACTCGTGAAAGGCCAATCCGTATGTAATGACTATATCGATGGATACTGACGTAGTTCGACATATATTATCCATCTACGGCAACAAGAATGCAGCTTCGGGTTTTTAGTGGAATAACCCGATGTTAATAATTCGAAATATTTAATTAAAAAATTTAATTAATATTCTTGATTATTGGAGCTCGAAATCGTAGGTCCATTTGGTCCCCATTCTAACTCGTCATACTGTAGCAAATTAAATATAATTGAATAGTCCAATTATATACTCACATATATTATTATTATTATTATTATTATTATTATTATTATTATTATTATTAATGAGATTAATAATATATTTTGTCACACATGTAACTTTATATTATATTTAATATAAGGTTTTTATTTAATAAATTATTATGAGATAATCATTTGATTTAATAAATATATTAAATAGTTTGATATATCATTTATGGTGATGTAGAATTTTTCAAATATGATTTGTAAAAATTCAACATCCAATTAATGTCATTTACATCTTATTTTGACATTCAAACATTGTCATTATGTTGATAATTAATAAGTTGGTTATTGCAAAAATTAGGTGTGGAAAATGCTAGGGTGACCGAATTTTACAAGGAGTGGGCTTAAGGTTTTATTTAATTTTTACAACATTAAACCCGTATAAAAAGGATAAGAATGTTGTCTTTTTACCCTAATTTATTTTCTTGAAAAACTTAACCACCATTGTTCTTGTTTTCTCGCAGTACGCTGCCTTGTGTAAAATATTGATAAAGAGCATTTTAATCTTCAAATCAACTCTAAACACTTCCAATTTTCTCCAAATACTTTAATACACCTAAAATCCAATTTTAGCATAAAAATCATCATCAACACATGTTATACAACAAACATACATGTATTCTAAATACATATATGTATTAGTTTGAATTAAAACACAAATTAAAATAGAATCTCACAATGAAATGACTCATGAACAATTATAGGTCACTCAAAAGTGGTCAAATGATTCTAGAATGATAGCCATAACTCTAAGCTTTAATCTAGAGTTCCAAACTCTAATTTAATGTTCCATGTCTAACATGAACATATTTGACCCAATTACAAGCATATTGTATTTATGCTTACAAAACATCCATACACAATTCATTAGTCTAATTTCAACTTCAAGTTATGTTATTATGCATCCAATACATAATTCATTACTATAGGTTTCACTAATGATAACTCACTAATGAAAAACATAGCTTTGGAGAAGATCAAACTTACCTAGCAAGCTTGATTCAAAGATCCAATTTACTTCTCCTTCTTGAAATGTTGTGGAGAACTTCCAAAGTTTGCAAGCTTGCCTCCAAGATCCAATCTTGATTCTGATGCTAGCAAGCTTCACTACAAGATCCAATCTTGATTTCTCCTTGTTGAAATATTGTAGAGATCTTCCAAAGTTTTTCTATACACTTCTTTTACTTAGACTAATCTTTATAACTCTTGCTTGTTTTTAGCTTTCTCAAGCTTGATTGAAACCTTGCTCAAGCTTGCTATTTATAACAAAAGTTAAGCAATTTTTAATTAATAAAAATTCTAATAAATTTTTATGTGGGCTTAATCTAATTTGTCTAAATATGTATAATTAGGTGTGACTAATCACCTTTGTCTACCACTTTGATTTAATCCAATTAAATCAAGATAAAGTTTAATTAATAGATTAGTTACATGTATACCACTTGATTTAATCCAATTAAATCAAGCCAAATACACCTATTATTACATATTTGTAATTACCAAAATATCCTCCAATGGTAGAGATATTTATGAAATTACAACAAAGCCCTCATGTGATTTTAGATTAATCCAATTAGGTCAAAGTAAATAATTAATGTTATTCAATAACACTTAATTATTTTAGTTGATAATATCAAATATTATTGACTACTCAAGAGCTCAAAGAGTACACTTCATATTGTGGGACTCTCTAAGTTTATACACGTTCGTCATATAAGCCTAGCTTATATATACGCAATTTGACCACCTCTGAATTCGCGAAGAACACAAATGATCTTTCTGAACTATACAAGTCGTGGTCATCACATATGTTTAACAATCATTCCATCGTATGTTATCCGAGTTATGCTTAGGAAACATAAATTACACAGTCAAGTTTCCGAGACGCACATCTCATGTCAAAATGTACACAATTATTTACAACTAATCAGAAACTATTTCTGATATAAGTGATCCTCATTAGGTGATCGACTTTGGCCAAAGTCTTAAGAATCGTGACTTACTCACATGAATATCTAAACCCCTTATGGTACATATACGGGCCGACAGATCCTATCTTGATACACACTTGATTAACAAGTGCATCGGTCCACACCCAACAAACATCTAGCGGTCAGACCATGAAAGGTCTGATATATATGACATCAAAGTGTGAAGGATCACACACAAAATCAATGCTATCATATAGTCAAATGATCACATATGCTACTCGACTCGAGGAGATTCCTATCGACGGTGGTGTGTAATTTCAACTATTAGGAATCACTTGTGAGTCATTCAGTATTCGCTCCAATGAATACACAAATGTCTATACGAGCTTCCCTTGCTCATGGTACATCGGGTTAAACCATTGGAACTTTAATTCAAATATACGACATGTGCTAGTCTTATAGGTTATAAAAATTCGACCGTATTCCAATACCAACGACTAAGAATACTTACTTTAAGAATAGTTTATAATAATAATATTATCTCAATGTCGGACCACCTAGTGTCCAGTATTACTACAAGACTATTATAAGGTTTATGTCATTCTCAGCATATCTATATATCTATCAATCTAATATGCATAATGACATTACCATTAATAAGGTTTGAAATGAAAATATAGTTATTTTATTAATAAATAATATAATATAATATATAATATATTATTCGGACTGGCGCTCCAAGCAACAACTCCATCAATTCTTGATCTCTAAAGAGTTTAGATATTGATTTTGTGAGTCAAGTCCACCCTTATTTTTGTTGATTGTGAGACATAACATGGAAAAACATTCGATGTTAGTACATAAAGGGATATTTCAAGAGTGTTGAAATGTTGTTTTTGAGAGAAAAATCATACCTGAAACACTACTACATCACACGTAAATTACGGGTTGTTTTGGGTGAGTTATGTGAACATTTTGGGTGAAAAACGGTTCAGATTTGAGTTGCTATTTGGTGGTTGAAAAATTGCTAAAACCATAAGCAAAACATCAGACCAAGGGCTGGTCAAATTTTTGAGGCGCATTTCTCATGTCGAAATGTACATGATTCTTTACAACTAATCAGAAACCATTTCTGATATAAGCGATCCACCATAGGTTATCGAATTTGGTCAAAGCTTTAAGAATCGTGACTTTACTCACATGGATACCTAAATCCCTTATGGTACATATACGAGCTGACAGATCCTATCTTGCTTCGTACTTGATTAATGCATCGATCCACACCCAACGAACATCTAGAGGCCAGACCATGAAAGGTTTATGACATATATTGCATCAAAGTGTGGATGATCTCACACAAAATCAATGATATCCTATAGTCAAAGGATTACATATGCTACTTGACTTGAAGAGATTCCTATTGACGTTGGTGTGTAATTCCAACTATTAGGAATCACCTGTGAGTCATTCAGTATTCGGTCCAACAAATGCCCACATGTCTATACGAGTTTTCAAAACTCACAGTACATCGAGTTAAACCATTGGAACTCCAATTCCAATATACGACATGTGCTAGTTTTTTAGGTTATAGGAATTCGACCGTATTCCAAAACCAACGACTAGGAATATTTACTTTAAGAATAGTTTACAATAGTAATACTTATCTCAATGTCGGACCACCTACTATCCAATATTACTACAAGACTATTCTAAGGTCAATGTCATTCTTAGTATATCTATACATCAATCTAATACATATAATGACAATAGCATTAATAAGATATGAAATGAAAATGTAGTTATTTTATTAATAAATAATAAAATAATAATTCGGATTGACACTCCAAGTACCAACTCCAACAAATGTAAATACGATTTACTTGTCACCGAGTCTATTAGTGGAGGATAATAAATCCACATGGATTGTTGATTCTGGAGCCACTAATCATGTTTGTTCCTATTTACAGCTACTTGATTCATGGAAAGACCTTGCTGAAGGTGACTACACCATGAGGGTCGGGATAGATAATGTCGTATCAACAAGAGGAGTGAGAGTTTCTAGTTTAAACTTTTTAAATAATGGTTATTTATGTTTGAACAATGTGTTATATATTCCTGGTATTCGCATGAATTTGATTTCTGTTTTTAAACTTTTAGATGATGATTTTTCTGTTTCATTTAATAATAATTCGGTTACTATTGATTGAAATGGATTAATTATATGCACATGGAACTCTGAAAATAATATATATAAATGTGTTAAGGCCATTAACACATAATTCAATGCTCAACACTGAAATATTTAAGGTTGAAAAACCTAAAATAAAACGGCAAAAGATTTCTCATGATGACACATATCTATGGAATCTCAGACTTGGTCATATTAGCCTTGATCGGATATATAGGTTGATAAAGAACGAAGATTTAAACCAGTTAAAGCTTGAAACTTTACCAGTCTGCGAATCCCGTCTATAAGGAAAAATGACCAAGAGACCTTTTACTGGAAAAAATGTATAAGAGCTAGCCAACCATTAGAGCTAATATATTCGGGCGTTTGCGGACCGATGAATGTAATAACCCAAGGAGGTTATGAATACTTCGTCATATTTATTGAAGATTATTATATATATGGGTACAATTACCTAATGCAGCACAAGTCAGATATCTTTGAAAAGTTCAAAGAGTATCTTGCTAAGATTGAGAACCAATTGGGTAAGACGATCAAAACTCTACGATCAGATCATGGAAGAGAATACCTTGATAAAGATTTCGATGAATTCTTAGTTAAACATGGGATAATATCCCAACTTACATCACCTGGAACACCACATCAGAATGGTGTTGCAGAAAGGAGAAATCAGACCCTAATAGACATGATAAGATCTATGTTTAGTTACAGTTTACTGCCTAGTTCATTATGAGGATATGCATTGCCGATAGTAATGTACATCCTTAATGTAGTTCCATATAAATCTGTTCCTAAGACTCCCTTAGATTTGTGGAATGGTCGTAAAACTAGTTAACGAAATTTTCGCATATGGGGGTCTCCAGCACATGTGTTAAAAATATGACTAAAAAGTTGGAACCATGTTCTCAGGTGTGTCTATTTGTAGGTTATCCTAATGAGATTAGGGGTGGGTTCTTTTATAGTCTGTAAGATAACAAAATGTTTATGTCGACAAATGCTACGTTTCTTGAGGATGACTATATGAGAGAGTTCAAACCTCAAAGTAAAGCGTTACTGGAGGAGTTACTTGCTGGTTCAACCAGCACACCATCGTCAATAACTGTTGGCAGAAACATAACACCTTCGACATCTGAGCGTCAGATGCAAGTATGTCAAAATGATCTGCCATATAGACACAGTGGAAGGGTTGTACGACAACCTGATCGTTATCTAGGATTTGGATAGGCACAAGTTATCGCATCCAGTGATGGTGCAGATGATCCATTGACCAATCGTAGTGCAATGAATGATTCTGATAAAGAGGAATGACTCAAAGCCATGAACCTCGAGATGAAGTCTATGTACTCCAACAGTCCAACTCAGTCTAGGAACTTATAGACCAACTAGATGGGGTAAAACCTATAGGTTGCAAGTGGATCTACATGAGAAAGAGAGGAACAGATGGGAAGGTATAAACCTTCAAGGCTAGGCTAGTGGCCAAAGGTTATACCCAAAAAGATGGAGTTGTCTATGAGGAAACTTTCTCGCCAGTAGGCATGCTCAAATACATCTGCACTCTTCTATCAATTGCCGCATATTATGACTATGAAATTTGACAGGTTGACGTCAAAACTGCATTCTTGAATGGCAATCTTGATGAGTGTATCTATATGGTACAATCAGATGGGTTCATAGTCCAAGGTCAAGTGAAAAATATTTGTAAGCTACAAAGGTCCATTTATAGACTTAAGCAAACATATCGATCTTGGAACACAATATTTGATACCACGATCAAGTTTTATAATTTTGAGCAAAACGTCGATGAGCCATATATATAGAAGTGCGTCATTGACGAAAATATGGTTTTTCTCGTTTTGTACATCGATGATATTTTACTCATTGGGAATGATGTAACAATATTATCGGATGTGAAAACCTGGCTAGCTAACAAATTCCAAATTAAAGATTTGAGAGATGCCAGTTATGTACTTGGGATCCAGATTCTTCAGGATCATAGGAGACGACTGTTAGCTATGTCTCATGCATCTTATATCGAAAAGATCCTTGTGCGATTTGGGATGCAGAATTCCAAGAAAGGTAATTTGCCTCATCGACATGGAATTCATTTATCGAATGAACAATCTCCTAAGACACCTCAATGAGTTGAGAAAATGAGACATATCCATTCTGCCTCAGCATTTGATAGTCTTATATATGTTATGTTATGTACAAGACCAGACATTTACTTTACATCAGAAGTAGTCAGTAGGTTTTAGTCTAACCTAGGATTAGATCATTGAGTGACTATAAAACATATTTTCAAGTATCTTAATAGAACGAGAAATTATATGTTTGTGTATTCTGGTGATGATATGATCCTCGTGGGATATACTGACTCTGATTTTCATACAGATGTTGATTCTAGGAAATCAATATCTGGATCAGTATTTACCCTAGATGGTGGGGCCATTGTGTGGAGGAGCATAAATTAATCTTGTATTGCTGACTCCACCATGGAGGCCGAGTATGTATCAGCTTTTGAAGTAGCAAAGGGAGCGGTCTACCTCCGAAAATTCTTGGGAGATCTGGAAGTTGTTCTAGACATAGATAAACCACTCATATTTTATTGCAATAATAGTGGTGCATGGGCGAATTCCAAAGAACCAAGAAGCCACAAAAAGGGAAAACATATAGAGAGAAAATATTATCTTATAAGGGAGATAATGTAGAGAAGAGAAATTTCTGTCACGAAGATTGCATCCGTAGATAACGTGACTGACCCGTTTACAAAGACCTTGTTGGCTAAAGTGTTTGAAAGTCACCTAGAGGGTCTAAGATTACATGACATGTCCTATTTGCTACAGTGCAAGTATGAGATTTTTGAGATATATGTCATATAGCTTCATGTAATATAAACGAAATTATTTGTTATGAAATAAAAGATGTATTATTTATTTATCAAAATGCTTGATTTAAATCGCATATTGTAAATTATCTTGTTTACTCTTGATTAGTTATGTTCCAAACGTAATTATTTGGAACCCGGTTCCCCCAATGGCTTGGAACCCTAAAATCGTTTTCCAATTTTTTTTTTAAATTTTAATAATAATTTTTAGAGAAATAGTAATGAGATTTAAAATTTCAATACTAAAACATGAATGCCCACACCCACATAATTTTTATAACCAACTCTTGGTTATTAATTTCTTCATATAAGCGATGTGGGACACAATAGGCAAGTAACAAATATCCCACATCGCTTATATGAAGAAAGCACTAGCCATGAGTTGGCTATAAAAAGAATTCTATGTTAAAATTTTTTTATAAAAAAAGATTTTATAAAAATGATGTGATAGTCTGAAAAAATATTACCATTAAAGGGTCGTTTTGGTATAGAATTTTTTTTAAAATTTATTATTAAATTTTTTTAAAAAAAAACTGGAAGGGGAATCGTAACCGAACCGGAACCGTCTGGTTCGGTTCTCGGTTCCACAATAGTGTGGAACCAGAACAGAACTAAAATTATCCGGTTCGGTTCTGATTCCACACTTGTGGAATCGGGAACAGTTCGGTTCGGTTCCGGTTCGGAGAAAAATAATGTGACCAGAAATTTGGCCGTCTTTGATGTAGGACTTCGCATACCCGGCTGTGCGTATTTCACGTCCAGCCAGGCATGTCGTGTCCGGAACTATAGAAATAAATAGGGTGAAGGTGCCCTTAGGTATTACCTTTTAAGTTGCTTTCTCGGAAGTGCGTTAGACTGTTGCTGGAAGGATCGCTGATTCGCTGTTTGCTATTTTCTGGTTACTATTTTTGCTATTTTTTTGGTTTTGTTTTGGGCTGCTGTTTCCTCGGTTTTTAGGGCTGTTTTTTGTTGGTTGTTCTGGTTATTTTGGTCTCAGTTTTTAAGGTTGTTTGGTTGTCTTGGTCACGGTTTTTAGGGCTATTTTTCTGGTTGTTTTCGTTGCATTAGTCACGATTTTTAAGGCTGTTTTTCTGGTTGTTTTGGTCACGATTTTTAGGCTGTTTTGGGTTTCATGGCTTTGGTTGTTTTTTTGTTTTTTTTGGTTTTTCGGTGATGGTGTTTGTTGGGCTGGTTTAGTTTCGGTGATGGAAGAAAAGAGACCTAGGGTTTTTTGGTTGATGTTGTTGTCCAAGGGCTAAGAAAGAGAGCCTCCATTTTTTTTGTTGTGATTGTTGTTCACGTGTGAAGCCTCCCCTCAAAAATGAAACTTGGTCCATTTTTATAATGATTTGGATGGATCTCCAAAAAGGGAAACAAATCATGGAATTTTTTTTTGGAATATAATCTTATAAATTTGGTGATGGAGATTTCAAATCTTTTTAATTGGAAAGTCTTGATGAGGGAATTTGAGCATGTATTTTGCATGAGATTTCAAATCTTTGTTAAATTGGAAAGTGATTTGAGGGGATTTGTGTGGTGTTTGGCGTGGGCATGGATTGTATGGGCTTTCATGGGTTGCAGGGGTTTTGGACCAAGGCTAAGGTTTGAAACAGAAAGTGACTGGGCGAATCCGAGGCTGGCTAGTGAGTCCGAATCCAATAATGTGCTAATTTAGGAGTTTTTCCTTCCGACATAGATTTGTGTGGTATTTCACACAAGGAACGGTTCGGGAATGAACCATCTCACATTAGGAACAGTTTGGGAATGAACCATCTCACATTAGGAACAGTTTGGGAATGAACCATCTCACACTAGGAACGGTTTGGGAATGAACCATCTCACACCAGGAACTGTTCGAGAATGAACCATCTCGCACCAGGAGCAGTTCAGGAATGAACCATCTCGCACCAGGAACGGTTCGGGAATGAACCATCTCGCACGAGGAACGATTCAGGAATGAACCATCTCACACCAGGAACGGTTCGAGAATGAATCATCTCACACCAGGAACAGTTCGGGAATGAACCATCTCACACCAAGAACGGTTCGGGAATGAACCATCTCACACCAGGAACAGTTCGGGAATGAACCATCTCACACTTGGAATGGATTCAGGAATGAATCCCAGAGATCGAAGTATCTCGCAGGGATGAACCCTAGGGGTCGAAGCACATCGCCATCAAATCAACTTAGTTCGGAAATAAATCCTAGAGATCGAAGCATCTCGCAGGGATAAACCCCAGAGGTCGAAGCACCTCACCGTCAAATCAACTCAGTTCGAGAATAAATCCTAGAGATCGAAGCATCTCACAGGGATGAACCCCAGGGGTCGCAGCACCTCGCCATCGACTCAACTCAGAGATAGAAACATCTCACTCCAGCAGCGAAGCAACAGGTAAGTCCGATGAACCAGGTAAGTAAAAATACATGCATGACTTTCATAGGGTTGTCACTGTCACACACTGTACAAGCCCCATCAAAGTAGGGGCAACTGTAGACACCACATTTTTACATGAGCCCAATGATGAGTCTCGTATGGAGGAATTATCTGAAAAGTTGCGAAAGTCGCGGGAAACAAATGTCGGAAGGAAAAACTCCTAAATTAGCACCTCATTGGATTCAGACTCACTAGCCAGCCTCGGATTCGCTCAATCAGTTTCTGTTTCAAACCTTAGCCTCGGCCCAAAACCTCTGTAATACATGAAAGCCCATACAACCCATGCCCACGCCAAACACCACACAAATCCCCTCAAATCACTTTCCAATTTAACAAAGATTTGAAATCTCATGCAAAACACATGCTCAAATTCCCTCATCAAGACTTTCCAATTAAAAAGATTTGAAATCTCCATCACCAAATTTATAAGATTATATTCCAAAATAATTTTCCATGATTTGTTTCTCTTTTTGGAGATCCATCCAAATCATTATAAAAAGGGACTAAGTTTCATCTTTGAGGGGAGGCTTCACACGTGAACAACAATCATAAAAAAAAAAATAGAGGCTCTCTTTCTTAACCTTTGGACAACAGCATCAACCAAAAAACCTAGGTCTCTTTTCTTCCATCATTGAAACCAAACCAGCCCAACAAACACCATCGCCGAAAAACCAAAAAACAACAAAACAACCAAAGCCGTGAAACCCAAAACAGCCCTAAAAACCGTGACCAAGACAACCAAAACAACCAGAAAAACAGCCATAAAAACCGTGACCAAGACAACCAGAAAAACAGCCCTAAAAATCGAGACCAAAATAACCAGAACAACCAGCAAAAACAGCCCTAAAAACCAAACAACAGCCCAAAATAAAACCAGAAAACATCAAAAACAGTAACCAGAATATAGCAAACGGTAAACCAAAAATTGCGAATCAGTGATCCTTCCGGCGACAGCCTAATGAACTTCCGAGAAAGCAACTTAAAAGGTAAGACCTGAGGGCACATTCACCCTATTTATTTTTATAGTTCCGAACACGACATGCATGGCTGGACGTGAAATACATCCAGCCAGGTATGCGAAGTCTTACATCAAAGACGACCAAATTTTTGGTCACGTTTTTTTTTTCCATCGGCATTTTGTTATTTTTTTTTATCTATTTAGTGTTTTTTATATTTTTATTTATTTATTCACTTTCATCGTTATTTTATTATTTCGCATTTAGTTTGTTATTTATATTTTTGTTTATTTTTACTTATTTTATTATTTCACCTTTATTTTATTTGTTCATGTTGGTGATTATCCGCATATGTATTATTATATTATTTTTATTTACATTTCATTAATGGTTATGTGTGTCATTATCCATTGCGGTATATCGGATGGAAACCCAGACGTAAATTCCGTAGCCGAATTCGAATGGACGGTAGTGCGGTCTGTACTTGGGATACAACTCCACGTGCCACTTGGGAAATATTCATTCATGCGTGATTAACCCCCCTTTTGTTTACTATTTATTTATCGATGCTTTTCCCGCCTATCTTTATTTATTATAGTTTTCGTTACTGCATCTCGTACTTGGGATATAACTCCACGTATCAGATGACAAATTCACCGCATCTCGTACTTGGGATACACTCGGGAAATACTCATATATGCGTGATTAACCCCCATTTTATTTACTATTTAATTATTAACGCTTTATTTGCTTTTGATTTTTTATGATTCTTGTTATCGTACCTTGTATTTCTTAATTTAATTTGCTTTTATTTTTGTGTGTTTATTTGAATTATCTTGCATGAACTGCATAAGACTTGTCTGTACTATTGTGTGAACCCGTCCATTATACTGGCATAAGTAAGAGACCATTCTGAACCCAACGGTTTGAGGTCTTCCCTTGCGAGGGGTGAGTGCAGCCTTAAATATTTTCCCAGTTCACACTGAGTGGCGACTTCTTTATTCTCTAGTTTAGTCCCCTGCGGGCTACTCCGTACTCTCTACGGGCTATGAGCCCAACAGTGTCGTGGTCGCTGAACATCATAGGCATAGCGGTAAACCCCGCTTCGCTCCTACAGAAATCCTACACAAATTGATTCAATTGTAAAATATCATGTAGTATGTATCTAGAGAGTGTTGGGATATGTTCCATAGAATATAATATAATATGTAAACATAATTTTATTTTAAGTAATAAACGATACATTTATTCATTTATCAAAATGTTGATTTTAAAATTTCATATTATAAATTATCATTATGTCCTTTGATACTAAATGTACTTTCTGGCTTAGTGTATCAATGTTATACACAAGAAGATTTAAGTATGAAATTAGTAATCCTAAATAGTCCGTAGAGAGCAAACAAAGACGAGCACTTATTTGTGGTTTATCTACAACTGTAGTCCATTCCATATTGTATGACGACTTTGATCTGGGTTCGTTCATGTGGTGACATGGAAATGGAGACACCTTATATGATGTGATCATATAGGACTGGACCAAGATATAATTGAATTTATTTTAATATATATTAAACAAAGAAATTCATATATGTATAATAGATAATCATATATAGGTTGATCTGAATCTTGAGTATACTACGAACTCCTGCATAACATGCTATATCTTTTAATTTACAAAGGTGAGGTTGGTGAAGAAATCCCGACCAACAGCTACGTACTTTAGAGATATGGTTTGGTGTGGCTGAGGATATTTTACATAGATATGAAGCCCACCCCTTCTTGCGAGAAGTAGAAGAGTATCTTCCTTAAGGTTTAACGGTTAGAGTGCTGAAGTCTTTCTATTACGAATAGAAAGATTAATATTCATAATATTTATAAATAAATCATTCATAAGAGAATCAATGATACTTATGTCACAAAATAGTTAGAGGAATATAACAGACATTATGAACCGGCTCTAATTATGAGATACTCGTAGATGGTCAATCTGCATGTAGTGATTATATCGGTGGACGCCGACGAGTTTCAGTGTAAAATATATCTACAATAACGAGAGTATAACTTTAGGTTCTTAGTGGAATAACCTAAAGATAATAATTCAGAATATTTGATTAAAGAGTTTTAATCAATATTCCAACATTGTTAGTGCTCGGAGTTGTAGGTCTATTTGGTCTTTGTGTTAGCTTGTTACACTATATAAATTCATGAAATAATTGAATAGTCGAATTATGAGCTCACTTGAAAAATATTAAATATTTATGAATTATTTAATAGCATAATTATTCATTAAATTAATAATTATATAATGTCACATTCTGTAACTATATATTGAAATATTTAACATATAGTTTTAAATTAATGATTATTAGATAATAATTTAATATAAGATTTGAATTTTGAATTAAATTTGATTTGATTCAAAATCAAATATGATAATTTATGATATAAGTTACATTTTGAATTTTTTTAAATTTCGAATTAAATGATATTTGGTATCATATTTAATTTTGAGATTAATAACTTTATTGTGACAAAAAGGCCTTTGGCTAAGGTTAATTTTGTACAAACACATTTTAACCTAAATCCTATATATAAATACAAAGTGTTTCTCTTGGAAACACCAACCCTCACCACTTTCACATTTTCAATTAAATTGAAAAGAGAGAAGTGAAAGAAAATTGAGAGAAAATGTTCTCAAGAAAAATTTTCACAATCGAATTAAATTGAGCCAACTCTCATGTTTGATGGTAAATTATAATACGGAAGATTGAATATGAACATATTTTGTTTTGTTGGTTTCGGGATTCATCAAGTGGCTTACCGCTTATGTGCAATGATCATTTAAATTGCATGGCTTATGTCAATGGATTATTATCAAATGCATGGCCATCACGTTAGGCAATTATCAAAGTGGCTTTTCTGTTTGTGATAAAAAAAAAAAAACAATTGCAAATTTAAGTTGCACACCATTAAATCAAAAGGCAATGTGCATCAAGCAACGCAAACAATATTCAAATTAGACTTTGATGAAAAGCAACAACAACACGCACTTGCAGGGGGGCAACCTTCTGGAACACGAACTGTCGCAGCCTCATCCCATTCCCATGCGTGTATGAATTAAGCAGCAGTCATGCAAAACAAACAGAAACAGGCCGTGAGTTTGTAGTGTGTTTCGGCATCATCGTGCAGCGAGTAGATTTTTTGATGTAGAAATCTGTCTAAATTCACTGCTGTTTGAGGGGTTATTGGGTGTCGAAAAATACTACTGAACATACACTAATAGGCAATGTGCGGTAGTGCATCATTAGAAGGGGAAGGACGGAAACAAAATTTCAATCCAGATTCCGATACCTAAGGCCGTTTTCGCTATGTGTTGTAAAATTAGTGTCATTAAACATCAACTAACATATAAATAACCAGATCAAACCAGAAAATCGGATCTAATATGCATAAACCCTAGAAACCTTAAAACTTGATAATTTAAGAAAAACCTTTTTGAATCCAAGTCGAGATAATCCTATGTCCTTAAGAACTTATTGGCCCCGTCACAGGTGCTTTACGGATTCGCAATTGGCCAATGTCCTCCCATGACAACTTGGTTCCTTATTGTCCAAAGAGCACTCTTTGACAAGTGTTCGAACTGAGAATGTGATGAAACTCTCTCCAAAAAACAAATAAGGAAAACAAAATGTCTCTTGCAAAATTCGGATCTATTTTTCTGTATATTTGTTTTGGATATAAAGCCTTCTTTTATAAGGTATGGAAGGGTGCCAATAGGGCACCCTTTGGGATGGGGTGCAACCCTCCAAAGGGTTGTACCCCTCACAAGCACCCAATCCAACCAAATGACAGAATTACCCTTAATGAAATATTTAGAAGAATTTCCAACAATCCCCCACAATTCTTCAAATATTCATAAAGACACTTGAGAGAGTTACCATGAACTAAAGCTGCATCGAAATAGGTAGCTTTCGCCTTGAACCTTTCCTAGTGAGTGACAATCGGATTTACTTGGCAAACCAGTGACCCATAGTCTTGAACTGTTCTGCCGTTAGTGTAAACCAAGACAATTGCCAACACACAGCTTTAATTCGACCATTTTCCCGTTCTACGGTTGTGTTCATTTCGGCCCTGAACAACGGTCCCGGATTCATCAAGCACTTTAGGGTAACCCGCCTTTAAAGGTTCCCATGGAAGCGGCCTCACTTCTTACTTGAAATAGGTGATCTACTATGAAGAGGTAATATGTCTTTACCCCCATTAGGACTCATCTCCTAATATAGTGATCATTAAAAGCCTTAGCTTATCCTAACCAATGACAGACAGCACTCTGCGTCATTATCGGAATGGGAAAAAGTACGAAACTCTTCAGTGCTTGTTTTGAATTGCACAAAGTTTCTGTTGTCCCTTTTGAACCTAGATTTTGGGATCTCCAGTCAGCTAGGTTGGGTTTCCACAGTGACAATTCTTAATTTATAGGCTTCAAGCCCATTCCCCTCGATGACTTCTCAACTTGCTCTCGAGGTAAACCTTTAGTTAGTGGATCCGCTAGGTTTTCCTTCGACTTGACATAATCGATCGTTATTATGCCACTTGAGAGAAGTTGACGTATGGTATTATGTCTCCGACGTATGTGTCGAGACTTACCATTATACATTGTATTTTGGGCTCTCCCAATTGCCGATTGGCTATCACAATGTATGCTAATCGCTGGCACCGGTTTGGACCAACTAGGAATATCCTTCAGGATGTTTCTAAGCCATTATGCTTCTTCCACTTTTTTGTCTAACGCTATGAACTCTGATTCCATAGTAGACCGGACAATACATGTTTGCCTCGAGGATTTCCATGACACGGCTACATTACCAAGTGTGAAAACAAATCCAACCGTAGATTTGGAATCCACTATATCAGATATCCAGCATCGCTGTATCCCTCTAGAACAGCATGATATCTCTCGTAATGTAGCCCATATTTTGAAGTTTCTTATACCTCAAAACACTTACTATGGCTTTTCCAGTGGTTATGTCCTGGATTGCTAGTATATCTGCTAAGCCTATTCATAGCTTGAGCGATATCAGTTCGTGTGCAATTCATGAGATACATCAGACTTCTGATGATCCTTGAATACTCTAATTGCAATATGCTTAAGCCAGTATTCTTTGATAGAGGAAGAGTTAGGTTAGCTACTCCCAAATCTTTCATATCAAATTTGCTGGTTAACACTTTGATAGAGGAAGAGTTAGGTTAGCTATTACCAATTATCAGCATATCGTCTACATAGAGACATACAATGACATATCATTCTTAAGTTGATTTGGTGTATATACACTTATCACACTCATCGGTTTTAAACCCACTTGACAACATCTCTTTGTCAATGTTCTCATGTCATTGTCTAGGTGCTTGTTTTAATCCGTACAAGGATTTTACAAGTTTGCACACCTTCTGTTCTTATCCAGGAACATTAAACCCTTCTGATTGTTCCATGTAAGTCTCTTCAACCAATTCACCATTCAAGAATGACGTCTTTACATCCTTTTGATGTATTTCAAGACCAACTATAGCTGCTATGTGATACGAATCACTGGTGGATATGTGTCAAAGTAAACAAGGCATTCTTTTTGTCTATAACCTTTTATGACAAACCTTGCCTTGTACTTTTCTATTGATCCATCCATTTTCATCTTCCGCTTGAATATCCATTTGTAGCCCAATGGCTTACAACCTGGAGGAAGATCAACCTACTTCCAAGTATGGTTTTGTAGGATTGAATAATCTCATTGTTCATAGCCTCTTTCCACAGAGGTGTCTCCGTAGAAGACATAGCTTTCTCATAGCTTCGAGGCTCATTTTCTAACCAGTATGTCAGAAAATCGGGTCCAAATGACTTAGACGACGTCTAGGTTCATTTGCCTCAACATTTCCATGTTGATTTGACTCTTGGTCAACCTGATCACTGTCATTGACAATATCAACAGATCTTTTGAGAGACTATCTTCTTTATCTTTCCTTACAAGGAAATGTCTCTTCAAAAAATATTGCATTCCTTGACTCAATCATCACATTTGGATTGATGTCAGGAATCTCATTCTTGTGTACCAAGAATCGATACGCACTATTGTTGCAAGCATATCCGAAGAATATACAGTCAACAGTTTTGGGTCCTATTCCACCTTCTTAGGTTTAGGAACCATCACCTTTGCAATTGGCAAGACACCCCCACATTTTCAGATATTTGTAGGAAGGTACATAACCTTTCCACAACTCATATGGTGTCTTGTCCAATCTTCTGTGAGGAAGCTTGTTTAGAACGTAGTTCGCGGAAAGCAGGGCTTTCCCCCACAAGTTCTGAGGTAAACCAGAACTAGTCAACATGGCATTAATCATTTCCTTCAACGTTCGGTCTTTGCACTCAGCAATCCCATTTTGTTGAGGAGAATAAGGAGCAGTGGTTTCGTGAATAATTCCGTGCACAGAACAATATTCCCCGAATGATGAAACATATTCACCACATCTATCACTCCTGATTCTTTTGATTTCCTTGCCAAGTTGATTTGCAACTTCGTTCTCAGTGTATAAAGCTCTCAATAGCTTCAGCTATGCTCCTCAACAAATACACTTAACTGAATCTTGTGCTTTCATCGATAAAAGTGACAAAGTACTTTTTACCGCCTTTTGTATGCACAATATTCATGTCACATACGTCAATGTGTACAAGTTCCAAAGGTTTAGAACTTCGTTCTATGATGTTCTATGTATTTTTGCTTCAACACATGCCTCACACTTATGTTGGCTATCAATGCAAATTTAGGTATAAGGTCCATGTTAATTAATGTACGCATTGTATCATAATTAACATGTCCTAACCTCCCATGCCATATATTTTGTGACTCAATAATATAAGCAGAAGTTTCAGCTTTATTAATAGCACAATTGATAATCATTGAAAAGACCCTCAGCGAGGTATCATTTTCCTACATAGACATCATTTTTGGTCAATACAATCTTGTCAGAAACAAATACAACCCTGAGACCGAGTTCTTCCGAATATCTGGAACATGCAAACATTCTTATATGTAAGCTCCGTTCCGGATATCATTTTCAAAACTGTTGTGCCTTGTCCAACCACTTTAGAGGTAGACGAGTTTCCCATTGTCAGATGATCGCCGTCATCGACCTTTCTGATACGAGGAAAACATCTTACTATTAGCATAAATATGACAAGTAGCCCCAATGTCTACCCATCATTCTCTCAGATTCCCAACCAAGTTGGCTTCAGTTACCACTGCTGAGAGATTCATTTCTGAAATCTCATCTGTTAACTGCTCATCTTCAGCGACATATGCCTCATTTTTCCTGCCATTGTCTTGAGATATCTTGTTTCTGCAGTCCTTTGTCATATGACCGCTCTTTTCACAGTTGTAGCTCTTCCCATTGAATTTCTTGTTCGCTTGGGAAGAATCAGCTTCACTGTTCTTTCTTTTCTTGCTACCATTTACATCCTCAAAGATGTTAGCCTTAGACTCCATAGTCTTGTAGCTGGTCTTCTCGGACATCATGTTGTCCTGTTCGATTCTCAATCGAACTCCAAGGTCTTCAAGGCTCATCTGCTTCTTTTTGTGTTGCAGATAGCTCCTGAAGTCCTTCCATGATGGAGGCAACTTTTCAATTATGGTGGCAACTTGAAACGTCTCACATAGTTTCATTCCTTCATCTAGTATTTCATGAATGATCTATTGTTGTTCACCCAACTGAGACATCACCGTCCTTGAAACTACCATCTTGTAGTTCAGGATCCTACCCACGACAAATTTCTTTTGTCCGGCATCCTCGGTTTTGTATTTCTTCTCGAGAGATTCCCAGAGAATCTTCGCAGAAGTCATGCATTGGTACACATTGTACAGGGTATTGTCAAGACCACCCAAAATGTAGTTCTTGCATAAGAAGTCTCCAGACATCCAAGTCTGTTCTCGCTCTTCCTTGGCCAATTCAGATTCACCCTCCACAGGACCCGGAGGATCTTTGAGGAATATAGCCAACTGGAGAGTTGTCAAGTAGAACAACATTTTGCTCTGCCACTGTTTGAAATTTGCCCCACCAAATTTCTACGGATTTTCTCCGTGAGAGACCGGTACCGTGATATTTCCGTTAGCCATATGTAACCGGAAAATCAACAGGGTCAATTAGTCTACGAAAGACAAATTGCACAACGATCAACGAATGATCTTATCTAAAGTGATATACTAGGTATTCGCTTGTTGTTTTATTGGACGAAAGTTCCAATAAACACAAGTCCTTGAATTTTAACTAAAGATACTTTAGCAATTCAACACCCAGACTTTACACTTTCCAAATAGTACAATTGTTACGATAAGTGCAGATATGTATCAATCAAGATTGGATGGAATTACTTGTGTAAATTACACTTAAATTCTCAACCAATTATGCAACAACCAATCAATTTCAACTTTATCACTATGTGTATGCTTGTGATAATTGAACAACTTAATAATAACTTGAATCTATACTACCAAGATTAATGTGTTTACAGTATATGACTAACCAAGTTAATATTATTTAAAGTTTGCAATTTATGATACTTCCAGGACAAAAATCGTTAGTGTCACGTTCGTATATACGTTCGAACGAGACTGTCCAGTGTGTGTGCGTTCGTGTTGCGTTTGATAACGCGTTCGAACGATATGTTTCCAGAGAGTTCACGTTCGAGTAGCGTTTGATAACGCGTTCGAACGGAATGATTCAAGAGAGCTCACGTTCGTATAGCGTTCGTGAACGCGTTCGAACAGAATGATTCCAGAGAGTTCGCGTTCGAGTTGCGTTTAGTACGCGTTCGAACGATCTAAGACAGAAGGCTTGCGTTCGAGTTGCGTTTAAAGACGCGTTCGAACGTTCTTACGAATTTTCAAATTTATGTCTTCGCGTGCGTCGGGCGTTCGAACGCCCTACGAGTTTTTCATGCACAGTCCGAATTATCCAGAAAATATTCAAACCCTAACATGCGAATTTACAGTCTAACAACACTAGAAAGCAATAAGTTCTTAAGATTGTTGTAAAATTAGTGTCATTAAACATCAACTAACATGCAAACAACCCGATCAAACCAGAAAATCGGATCTAATATGCATAAACCCTAGAAACCTTAAAACTTGATAATTTAAGAAAAACCTTTTTGAATCCAAGTCGAGATAATCTTATGTCCTTAAGAACTTATTGGCCCCGTCACAGGTGCTTTACGGATTCGCAATTGGCCAATGTCCTCCCAGGATAACTTGGTTCCTTATTGTCCAAAGAGCACTCTTTGACAAGTGTTCGAATTGAGAATGTGGTGAAACTCTCTCCTAAAAACAAATAAGGAAAACAAAATGTCTCTTGTAAAATTCGGATCTATTTTTTTGTATATTTGTTTTGGATATAAAGCCTTCTTTTATAAGGTATGGAAGGGTGCCAATAGGGCACCATTTGGGATGGGGTGCAACCCTCCAAAGGGTTGTACCCCTCACAAGCACCCAATCCAACCAAATGACAGAATTACCCTTAATGAAATATTTAGAAGAATTTCCAACACTATGTGTGGAGTTGATTTCCGGGCAATTGGTTCCTACACATGGAGTTTTCATTTCAAAGTCAAAATGAATTCTCCTTAAATACTTATATTCAATTTAATAATTTAATTATAGTAAGAATTTATCATAAAAATCAACCAATTTTATAGGCATAATATAATATATATATATATATATATATATATATTTATTTATATTATATGTGACAAATATATGGGTATTGTTGGAGTGAATCTTCCTACATGACTTTTTAAATTAAAATAATATCATTTATTGGTAAATATAGAACGTCGGGAGACTAATTGGATATACTCTAAATTATTATATATCCTTTTTCATAATTAATGTGAGGGGAGTTTTTACCTTCTAGAAGAATCTAGCAATTTGAATTTTACATATTAATTTTTTAATCATAACCCCAAATTGACCAAACTAAACACACAAAATGGGTGTAATAAATATTGTGATGTAACATTTTATAAATTTTCATATTTTATAAAATTTAAATGTACTAAAATATAATATTTTATAAAAATATAATAGTAAAATATAAAGTTTTATAGAAATATATAGAGATGACAAAAATCAAGGGATGAAGCTCATGAGAGCTTGGAGTAAAAAGACCGAATATAATTTCTATTTTTTATATTTATTGGTTGAACAGTCAGATACGAATATTGACATCATCATATTAATAAAGATAAAAATTCCATTAAGATTAAATATATGTTTAATTTTTTATATTTGTTAATTAAACAGCTCAAGAATATAAATTATTATCCTCATATCATAATCAACATGTTGCTATTTATAAATATATAACAATAAAATATTAACTTTTATTAATCAATATGTTGCTATTTATAAATATATAACAATAAAATATTAACTTTTATTATTTATTTATTATTTTTAAATTGAAAATTTAAGCAAATAAAAAATAAAATTATTTAGAGAAAAATAGATAATACAGTAGGTAACAAAATTCCACACATTTAACATTTTTGACAGTGTCACTTGCCCACTAGGCGGTCAAAATGAGTTATCAAACTGGCGGGAACAAACAATCATAAGAGTCAAGAATCGTGACATCCACGCTCCTGTGTTGCGCCTGGTATACAACCTCATCATCGCCACCTATATCTTCGTTCACTTCTGACTTCTGAGTCCTTCTCTCTAGGCTACATAGACTCTAACCCTAACCTCTCTTACCCTCTTTCTCTTTCTTTCTTTTGGCCTTTATTATGTTATAAATTAGTGGGAAAAAAACAGCAAAATTGAGAAAAAGCAACAGCCATGAAAGAAACTGAAACGGACCCAATCAATGTTTCAACTCCCCTTCTATCTTCCCTCCTCGGCCAAATCCCACTTATACAAAACTTCAAGGGCAAATGGGTCATCGTCAAAACTAAACTTAATGATCTCGAAACCCAGCTTAAAGATTTCTCCGACTTCCCAACCGCCACATCTAATCCGCTGTGTTTGGAGCACCTCCGCTCTGTTTCTCTCACGTTAAACGACGCCGTGTCGGTGGCGCAGAAATGTCAAGTTATTAATTTAACGGAAGGGAAACTCAAGACCCAGAGTGATATTGACTCGGTTTTGGCGAAATTGGACCGGCATGTTAAGGACGGCGACGTTTTGATTAAGAGCGGGGTTCTTCAAGACGGTGTCGTTTTGTCGTCTGGTTCGAAGAGGGAGGCTGTGAGGGCTGAGTCGAGGAATTTGATAACTCAGTTGCAGATTGGGAGTGTTGGGTCGAAGAATTCGGCGATGGACTCGTTGATTGGGCTTTTACTGGAAGATGATAAGAATGTGATGATTGCTGTGGCTCAAGGCGTGGTTCCGGTTCTTGTTAAGTTATTGGACTCAAGTTCGTTAGAAATGAAAGAGAAAACCGTTACTGCAATTGCCAGGGTTTCGACGGTTGATAGCAGCAAACACGTGTTGATTGCTGAAGGTTTGTTGTTATTGAATCATCTGATTCGGGTTCTTGAATCGGGAAGTGGGTTTGCAAAGGAAAGAGCTTGTGTTGCTTTACAAGCTTTGAGCTTTTCAAAAGAAAACGCCAGAGCAATTGGTTCTAGAGGTGGGATTTCGTCTTTGTTAGAGATTTGTCAAGCGGGCACGCCAGGTTCACAGGCTTTTGCTGCTGGGGTTTTGAGGAATCTTGCTGGGGTCAGCGAGATTAAAGAGAATTTCATCGAGGAGAATGCTGTTACGGTTCTTCTTGGCCTTGCGGCTTCTGGGACCGTATTGGCGCAAGAATATGCTATTGGGTGTTTGTGTAATTTGGTTTCTGATGATGAAAGTTTGAAGCTTTTGATTGTTAGAGAAGGAGGGATTGAGTCTTTGAAGAATTTTTGGGATTCAGTTTCTGCAGTTAGGAGTCTTGAAGTGGCTGTTGAATTGTTAAGGCACTTGGTCTCTTGTCTTCCAATTGCGGAAGTCTTGGTTTCAGATGGGTTTGTTGTTAGGCTTGTCAGTGCATTGAGTTGTGGGGTTTTAAGTGTGAGAATTGCAGCTGCTCGAGCTGTTTATGAGTTGGGGATCAATTCTAAGGCCAGGAAAGAAATGGGTGAACGTGGGTGCATTGGACCTTTGATTAAGATGTTGGATGGAAAGGCTGTTGAAGAGAAAGAATCCGCTGCTAAAGCATTGTCAACACTCACGTTGTATGCTGGTAATAGAAAGATTGTTCGAAAGGATGAGAGAGGGATTGTGAGTGTAGTCCAATTGTTGGATCCTTTGATTCATAATCTGGATAAGAAATACCCTGTTGCAATATTGGCTGCTCTTGTCCATTGTAGCAAGTGTAGAAAGCAAATGGTTGCTGCCAATGCTTGTTTACACTTGCCGAAACTTGTTGAGATGGATGTTGAGGGAGCTAAGAAGCTATTGGGAAGTCTTGGACGTGGTAAAATTTGGGGTGTTTTTGCCAGACCGTAGCAGTTGACAGCATTCTGGAAAAGGATTATGACGATAATTCATCTGTCTGTGTTTACAATGATTGTGTTTAGTTTGATTCTTGAATTTTTTTTTCCCTTTACCTTTTTTTGTTCATATTATTTTTACTTTTGTAGAAGTAAATGTTGCTAGTCAAACTACCAATGGAAATTTTCTCTGTAAAGACATAATCTCGGTTTGTTGACCTAATTAGATTTGAAGTCATGTTTCCACCAAGCACTAAATGATAAATACTGTTGTATTATCTTGATATGCCTGGTTATTATTTTAGCAGTTAATGGTGACTAGGCAATTAAGATTTATTGACTCTTGCCATTCAAGGGGTCAGGCTTTCTTTCTCCACCGACTCTGCTGGGAAAACCTTTTTTGTCATGTTTAAGTTGCTTAAGTCGAAAGATTTCTGCAAAATTGGGTACCATTTGGGCGAGGTAGCGACGTCAGTTCAAACAGGTGATTTCAAATCCAAGCTTTTAAAGCCAATTCATCTTTAACTTGAATATCCTCTCTAATAATTTTTCTGTGAGTATAAAATTAGATTGCGTGCCGTGTCTCAGACAATTATATTACTCCTGCAGTTTAACTGGTTGCTTTGATTAGCAGATATGCAATATGTGCCTGTATTTGCTAAAGATCATAGCAATGTGCATTTGCTTGCCATCATCATCATCATCCAGCAAGCTGAACAGGAATGCGGAATTTATAAGCTTCTAATCTGTTAAGCCTCCTCTTTCCACTTCGATTCTGACTGTCAATATTCTCAGGTGATTCTGACTGTCTATAGTCTCAGGTCAAATCTATATTCCTAGTCGTCTATTTCCTTTGTTGGTAGTGATTGAGACTGCTGTGATTAATTTATGCAAGATTGTTATCCAGAAAATTGTGGGTCTAAACCATGTGTATTTGTTCATTGGCATGTGCATTTCCTTGCTGCTATCCCCATAACTGCAATCTTCTGTTGGCTGTTACCTAAACAGGCAAGGACCCACAATAATTTGTTTTGTGTTGTTGATTTGGCCTTTGGCATGGCGAATAAACTACTCGGTCAAGACCTCTCCCTTCATTGGCTGAATTAGTAAAAGAATGAATAATATTAGTAGAGCCTTTTGCTTTGTTTGTTGCTTCCAGTGTCAATAACTCAGTTGGAAAACCAAATAGCACAGCTGTTTCCTGTTTGCCATGTGAACCTTTAGGATTTTGGGAATCCTTTTTTTCAGTTATTTTCTTGTTTAACATTGAGCATCTCTCTTTTACAACTTGAATCTTTTCCAAGATGAAATAATAATTCGCAAGACTGTTTCTAAATTTTCATATGCTTGAAAGTCAGTTTGTGATCATAGCGCTTCAGTATGATTTAAAAGTACGGCGGAAAAGTGGTTGATGAACACTTAAACCTCTGGGCTGTATGTAAATTCCAGATTGTAACAATAAAAAAAATAGTTCTTGTTAATTATTTTTTATTCAAATTTCACTTTTACTTCACAAATCACAACTAGTGATTCTAATTAGTGTAGTTGTAGATTAAAAGCCACAACACCCGATTTCCTAACAGGTCCAAAGCATAGGTGAAAAAGTTGTGGGAAAGGTAGCTTTAATATCTTTAGCTTAAAAATATATGCATGCATTCAAGAAGTGGGGACTAAAAGTATATATATGGTTTAGACATTGAGGATGCTTTGCATAAAGATGATATCATGTGAAAGCACAGCTAAAAATTGAAAAATGTGAATTGGGGAAAACTTTTCTTTTTCTTACATCTATTCTTAAGTTATGCAGAAGCATTTTTCTAACACCATATAACATATTTAGACTCTAGTTAAATTTTATTGAACTTTTTATAAATTATGGTGGGTAATGCGTGAGATAGAAAATTATGAAAAATTTAACACAACTCTGTATTGGATTCAAATTCTGCACTGTATTTGCCTGTGGTGCATATATCACTGTTCAAAGTTCAGCAATAGGACGTGAACAATTATCAATTTCTTAAATAATTATGTTTACAAATTGATTGGTTCACGGGTCCGGTTCACGATTTGATCCGAACCGATTGGTTTAATACAAACATAAACTGAACATAAATTGAAAAATCGAATCGATATTTTTGATTCGGTTTTGTTAATTTGCCCACCCTTAAATAATTCTATGACAGAATTCTAGAATTTTCAGAAAAAATAGACGCAACAAGTCTCTAATAATATCCATTTAACTGTCTTGATTTATAAAACTTTAAACATCCGTGGAAAATAGGGGTGTGCATAGGTCAGATTGGATTGGGTTATGACTCAACCCACCCAAACCGCAAACAGTGTGGGTTGGGAAAAATCCAAACCTAACCCGACTCGTAAATAGATTACAACCCAACATGCATATTTACGGGTCGAGTTGAGTTATGCGGGTTGGGCTTTTGGCTTAATTTCAAATTAAATATTAAAATAATTCCTAAATATATCAAATTAATAAAGTAGGACTAATGCTAAAACATCACACAAGATCAATTTTACCAAGTTCATAATCTAAATATATAATTAAATCAAAACTACAAAATTAATATATAGTAAATCACACAGTATAATTCAAAAGCAATATATAGAGCTTGACCAAGAGTATACGGTTTTGTTTTGTTTCTTTTATAATGTTATTGTTACGGTTAGATATGTTAAAAAGTTAAAAAAAATAAAATAAATATACGTGAGTTTGTGGATTGAGTTGGGTTAAAAAAATTTCAATCCAACCCGCAAACCCAAGCGGATTGAAAATTTCTACCCAAATGGATTGAATTAATTTGCCAACCCAACGTAACCTGCACTAAACCCACTGGAGTTGCGGATTGACCTGCGGGTTGGATTGGGTTTGGTTTGCACACCCTGTGGAAAATAAAGACTTTAGTTGCAAAACTTTCTAAAAATACACAAGTACTTGTACTATTGGTAACTATTACAGAATCTGTCATAGAGTCGGCTAATTGGAGGTGGTATATCATGTTTCAGGTGTATATGTCATCTCTCTCACAACAGTTGGGTCTCAGAGCAAAGCGGAGTGAAGGCCTCAGAGCCAACCTGACCTGGTAGCTCATCAGGGCAGAATGACAGTTGTTCGAGTTGTCCGACCAAGTTGGTCGAGTTGGGTTGTTAATCGTATGATCAAGTCAAGATGACGTAAGCCCTACATGAGGACTTGCACCTTCCAAAGAGGTAAGACGTGACCGGAGCAAGTCACAGCTTATCTTCTTGCACACACAATCATATGAGAAATGATAGATTACAGGCTGAAGGTAGCGTGTGGCAGTGGCCAGTAGTAGCTTGGTTTAAAGAGATGTTACATGGCAGGCCTACTTTCGGCAGATCAGTTAGGGAAGGGAGCCATCGCATCAATCTCGTGGCTGACGTCATGAGATTGATATAACAATAGAATTTGCCCTAGTATATAAAGTGATCGAGAATTCATTGTATAAGGTTTGCTAAATTTATTCACGCATAACTTGTAAAAAAGAGAGCAAACAGCTTAGGTGTAAGAGTGAGCTTGTGAGAGGTCGGTCAACCGAGCTTGAGAAATAGGCGGGTCGGTCATAACCCGACCAGGTAATAAAAGCTTTTTTTTTTCCTTGTGCCCGTGGATGTAGGTTGGATCTATTCCGCCGAACCACGTTAAACCTCTGTTCTATCTGTGTGTTTTTCTCATCTTTTGCTAAGTTTGCATTTGGTTCCCAATAAATCAAAAAAATTCACAGTTGATGGAGGATTGTTCGAGGAGTAAGTTTACCGATTTACCCCTGAAACGAAAATCAGCCGTCAACATAATTAATTTCATTGTAACTCAAGCTACTTAGCTTGTGTTTAGAGTTTTTATGCATATTAACTTGAGTATTTATGGAAGATTAATATAGCAGACTCCACTTAATGAGAAAAGACTTTGTTTGATTTGATTTGGTTTAGTAAGTGACAGTAATATAATATTAAATGGGGATTTTGTGGGGATCACTGTCTTTTAAAGAGAGAATCCAATTATTGGCGTGTAAGGTAACAATATTGGAAAAATATTGGTTTATTATTTCGTTTATCATATAGGTGTTCTAACTGACATGATCTTAAAAGATTTTTTTTTTTTTTTTTTGGAATCGTTGGAAACCTCACCGCCAAACCATCCATTTCAGGTGTAAGTGGATCAAGTAAAACCTCCGACTGTCTCAGGCTCTTACAAGAAACGCACTCCCTGCATTCGAACCCAAGACCTCAAGATGAGATCCTGAACCCTACACCACCAAACCACGCCCCTTGGGAACATGATCTTAAAAGATATTATAGCTAGTTTTGATATCTTCTTGATAAGGCATAATGCAAGTGAATAAAAGTTCACTTAGAAATCAATTACTTTTTTTTTGAATCGTTGGAAACGCTGCCCGCCAAATCACGTATTCCGAGCATAAGCGGAGCAGATAAAATTTTCGGCTGTCTTATACTCTTACAAGAAACACACTCCCTAAATTCGAACCCAATACATTAGAGTGAGATCCTAAGCCCTACACCACCCAACCACGCCCTATGGGGACTAGAAATTAATTACTTTCACCCATTATCTTAAAAAAATAGACATAATATTTCTGCTGTAAATGGAATAATTAAAATATGGTCATAAACTTTAAACATCAATCATGGTGGAGGATTGATTTAATTTGAAGTGGATGCTGTGAGGTGCATTGTAGTTAAAAGAAAAACACTACATAAATGTAACTCAATTTCATATTAGTGGGATTTGATTTCAATGCTTGATGTGGCATTCAAAGAAATTAACACCATATTATAGATAATACTTCTCTAGTAAATAATATAGAGGACAAGAAAAAAGATAAGCTAGCATTGAGGACATCTTGTAGTTTATTTTCATTCATATTTTCACCAACAGGGTTCTCAAGGAAAAAAAAAATCAAAATTAAATTAAAATCTAAACATGAAATTGTACTCTGGACCTACTGCAGAGATGACCAACAAGCAAAATGAGAATATAACTGAACCCATCACCTTGTTACAAAATTTGCTAAATTGATCACAAACAGCCATCCATCATGTGTGGTCGTTTCCATATCGTCCGATGTACCCAACCGCCGTGGTTGCCGCACATCCGGCCAGTAACAATGACATCATGAACTGCATCATTTATAATTAATTAACCCACATGTAGACAAAACAAGTTTACTAAAAGTTTTAAAGATAATTTTGCTTTTAAAACAAGTTACCAAACCAATGGCTATTTTTCGTTTTAGGGGTGATTTAGGAAATCAACTCCTCGAACAACTCTTTCTCAAGTAGTGAATTTATTTGGTTAGTTGGGAACCAAAGCAAACGTAGCAAGCAGACAGAAAATCACAGAGAAAATAATATATTAACGTGGTTCGGCGGAAAGTGGCTCCAACCTACATCCACAGGGTAAAGAGGGGAAATTTTATTAATTGTTCGGGTCAAAACAAACTAGCTTTCTCTCTCTATCACTAAATTTTTAGAGCTCTTTTTTTTACAAGTGGTGAAATATGAATATTCATAACCCCTGAATTTATGACTTCAATCCCTTTATATAGGCTTTCAACTTACTATTCCATAACCTATGACGTCAATTCATGTCATCGTCGCCCATGCTCATTTTCCCAAACCACTTTGCAAACAGTAGTTCTAGTCTCTGACTCAACCACCCTATGCCAGCAGAAGCCCATCATTCCAATTGTCCACTGCTACACGTGTTGCCAACATGACAGCCTGTGACTCAACCACTCCAGCATTGTTTCGCTTGTCAGAGTCTCTTTCTAAGAAGAGTCGTTGACTGACTCCCGTCACATCAGTCTTCTAGATGCTCAAATTTTCATGTAGGGCATACGTCATACACCTGTGGGTACAAGATACTGAGACCTCAACCTCGCTCTATGGGTCGACATGCCGATGTGAATGGTGCTAAGTCATCTCTTGTTTACTTCTTTACCAGGTCTGATCGGTATCTGTTGGTTTCTAAAGTTGTCCCAAGATCATTCAAGCATAAAAAACATGTGAATACATAAAGAAGTATGACAGACATACTTACAATGAACGAATTATGGAAGTGTTGATAACAAAAAATTTCTTGTTGAGAAGCCCTCCAAGATTCGGCCAAGGTCCCTCTTTGGAAGTAGATGAACAAGCTCCAAGCTTTGAGAGGATTCCAAACTCTTAGATTGGTTTCCATATCACCTTTGTTTGATTCCTTGTTGGTGCTAGCCTGAGATGATTTGCAACAAATCTTCTTCTTCCTTCTTTAGCTCACGACAATGGAAGAAATTTGGAGAGAGTAAATTTTCTTCAAAGTGGCGTGAATGAGAGAGTGATGTGTGAGTGTTGACTTATTAATTTTGATTTCAAAAATCTAAATTAGATATACCAAATATTTGGTATAAGTCAATCATATCTCTTACACAACTTGGTGTGTCATACAAGTTATCACCAACTTCACCAAAACCCATCACTATAAAGTGACAAGTGATGTGACTAGTGATGTGACATGTGGGCCCCACTTGATTCAAAATCCGAGTGGCGCGACACATCCCGGGCTCGGGTTCGCTAATTCCGAATTAACGAATTTTCCGTTGCGACGTAATTAAATCAAATTTAATTAAATAATTATGCCTAGTAAAATTACTATTCACGTCGCTAGCGAATTAATTCTAAATTAATTCGTTTGCCTGAATTAAAATCTAATTTTAATTCCGCGTCGAAATCTAATTTCGTATAATATATCGAATATATTATTTTATCGATTAATTCCAAATTAATCATTCTCTCTCTCTCTTCAAATAGTATTTTATCCCAGATAAAATCTCTCCGTAATTAATCCCAGATTAATTATGCTCGAATCATACGTCATCGGTGAATCTTCGGGAAGCGACCCAAGAGATCCCTGGATATGTTGGCAGTAAATCCGGTCGTCAGACTATCTGAACACGTACGTACCTCGAACTATGTTTTTACCGATTTACGAGACATGGTTGGCTTCTAGCAAAGCACCGTGCCTACCCAATTCTCCAGAAATAATCTTAATGGAATATATAATCTATATCAGGCGTAGTATACGTAGTATTGCATATTGCGATCCAGTATCAGATGTCACATGCAAGGTCTGGGGCTGAAATATTGTTTGCCCCGTACGAAGCATATATCAGATTACAAGCAACTAGTCTCTTTAATCAGATAATCATGACATTGTCATATTATCCCGATGGTTGCAACCAATTTAAAGTACCAGTTCTGTATCCATGCATGATCATCATCTCCATATGACTGAAGTGATACTTCCATCTTGACATCACATCCAATACACTACGATTCTCAATAAACCCAGAAGAGGCGTACACAGAACCTGTTAAATTCCTGGACGACCAAAACCAAAGCGTATTGATTGTCGCAAGTACTAGCGATGTAAGTCTCAGGTTAAGACCAAATACACCTACCCTGATGCTGATTCCCATAGACACATAGTCATACTACCAATGGGATTCCGCGGGGTCTATCCAGAGCGAAGCTGTTTTTGTACCATCAGTAAACACAATCTCCTATCACACTTGCATAAGTATCAAATACTTAAATATATGAGAACTATGCCGTTACGCTTCCATAACACGCACAAGTGCAATACTAGTCTATTCCGCATTATCGATGTCCAGTCTCGATAACACTACGACTAGGGATATTTAATGATTAAACCTTTATGGATTGATATTGTCTCATATCTTATAATCCAGAACTAATCATATGGACTTTTATCATTTTTATATTTAAGTAATCAAATTACAAAATGATAAAATGCAATTTCCATTGCTATATAATTAATTTGTACAAAAAACCACAATTTCTTTTACAAATAGTGACGCTATGGGTCATAATTATTTAACAATCTCCCACTTGGCCTATAGCCAGTCACTCAAGCATCTAATACCTGAACTATGTACATGTCCCTCAAATTTTTGCTGAGGAATAGCTTTCGTCAGCGGATCTGCAATGTTGTCCTCTGATACGAGCTTCTCAATCTTCACATCGCCACGATGTATGATCTCACGAATCAGATGGAAATAACGAAGAACATGCTTGGATCGTTGATGAGACCGCGTCTCCTTAGCCTGCGCTATAACCCCGTTATTGTCACAATACAATGGAACTGGCTCTACTGCTAACGGAACTACTCTTAATCCAATTAGGAATTTACAGATCCAAACTGCCTCTTTTGCTGCTTCAGCTGCAGCAATGTACTCCGCTTCTATTGTTGAATCGACAACAGTCTCTTATTTGGAAGATTTCCAGCTTACTGCTCCGTTATTCAAATAAAATATATACCCGGATTGCGACTTACAGTCGTCTTTATCGGTTTGGAAACTTACATCGCTATACCCTGTTACCTCAAGTTCTTCATCTCTATAGATTAAGAAAGCATCCTTAGTTTGTCTAAGATATTTAAGGATATTCTTAACCGACATCCAGTGACTATCACCTGGATCGGCCTGATAGCGACTGCACATGCTCAAAGCATACGAGACATCAGGTCGCGTACATATCATGACATATATGATCGATCCGACTGCCGAGGTGAACGATATTCGACTCATGTTGTCTCTCGCATCTTGAGTTTTAGGACACATGTCCATAGATAGAGTGACGCCATGTGACACAGGCAACAATCCGCTCTTGGATTGATCCACGTTGAATCTCTTCAACACTTTATCAATGTACGTACTCTGCGAGAGTCCGAGCAGCTTTCTAGATCTATCCTGGTAGATATTTATTCCTAGAATAAAGGTTGCTTCTCCCATATCCTTCATGGAGAATTTTAATGAAAGCCAAGCTTTCACCGATGTTAACATGGGAATGTCATTTCCTATAAGCAATATATCATTAACGTAAAGGACAATGAATGTCAGTGCGCTCCCACTAACCTTCTTATATACACAAGGATTATCCTCGTTTTGAACGAAATCATATTCTTTTATGATCTCATCAAAACGTTAGTTCCAAGAACGCGATGCTTGCTTCAATCCATAAATGGATCGATTTAACTTACAAACCTTGTTTGTAAGTCTAGGTACGACAAAACCGTTAGGCTGTTGCATATAAACATCCTCCAAAAGGTTTCCGTTAAGGAAAGCAGTTTTGACGTCTATCTACCATATCTCGTAATCGAAATATGCAGCAATAACAAGCATTATCCAAATGGATTTAATCATGGCAACAGGTGAAAAATTTTCATCGTAATCGACACCATGTCGTTGACGATACCCTTTCGCTACAAGCCTAACTTTGTATGTTTGTACGTTGCCATCCATGTCAGTCTTCCTTTTGAAGACCCATTTGCAACTAATAGGCTTTACGCCTTCTGGTGCATCAACCAGTGTCCAAACTTGGTTGGTGTACATGGAATCCATTTCGGAATTCATGGCATCATACGTAGTCGGCTCGTCTTCCTCAATAAGATTAATATCCACATGAGGTGAGATCAGAAACCCATACCTCTCAGGTTGTTTTCTGACTCTCTCCGACCTACGCGGTCCTTGTGTATTCGAAGATTGTGGTATAATTGTTGGACAATTATGACCCATAGCATCACTATTTGTACAGAACATGGTGTTGTTGTACAAATTAACTATGTGACAAAGGAAATTACTCTTTTATCATTTGTAATTAGATTACCGGGATATATAAATGATAAAAGTCCATATGATTAGTTCCGGATTGATAAGATATGAGACAATATCAATCCATGAAGGTTTAATCATTAAAATATCCATAGTCAGAGTATTATCGAGATTGGACATCGATAATGCGGAATAGACTAGTATTTCACTTGTGCGTGTTATGGGAGCATAACACCATAGTTCTTATATATTTGGGTATTGGATACTCATGCAAGTGTAATAGGAGGTTATGTTTACCGATGGTATGGAAACAGCTTCGCTCTGGATAGACCCATCAGAATTCCATTGGTAGTATGACTATGTGTCTATGGAAGTCCGAATCAGGGTAGGTGTATTTGGTCTTAACCTGAGACTTGCACCGCTAATACTTGCGACAATCAATATACTTTGGTTTTGGTCGTCCAGAGCTTTAACAGGTTCTGTGTACGCCTCTTCTGGGTATATTGAGAATCGTAGTGTATTGGGTGTGATGTCAAGATGGAAGTATCACTTCAGTCATATGGAGATGATGGTCACGTAGGATACGGAACTGGTGCTCTTATATGCTGCAACTATCGGGATATTATGACTAGGTCATGTTTATCCGATTATAGAGACTAGTTACTAGAGATCCGATATGTGCTTCGTACGGGGCAGACACAATTCTAGCCCCAGGCCTAACATGTGACATCCGATACTGGATCACAATACGAAATACTACGTATACTACGCCTGATACAGATTACATATTCCTTTAATAATATTTCTGGAGAATTGGGTAGGCACGGTGCTTTGCTAGAAGCCAACCATGTCTTGTAAATCGGTAAAAACGTAGTACTAGGTACGTACGTGTTCGGATAGTCCGACGACCGGATCTACTGCCAACATATCCGAGGATCTCATGGGTCGCTTCTCGAAGATTCACCGATGACGTATGACTCGCGCATAATTAATCTGAGATTAATTATTAGAGAGAGAAAATTAATCTAGGATTAATTATAAAGATATTTTATCTGGGATACAATATTATTTAAAGAGAGAGAACGATTAATTGGAATTAATCGATAAAATTAATATATTCAATATATTAAACGAAATTGGATTTCGACGCGGAATTAAAATTAGATTTTAATTCGGGCAAACGAGTTAATTTAGAATTAATTCACTAGCGACGTGAATAATAATTTTGCTAGGCATAATTATTTAATTAAATTTGATTTAATTACGTCGCAACAGAAAATTCGTTAATTCGGAATTAAGGAACCCGAGCCCGAGAGTGTTTGCGGGCCCACTCACATTTCGAATCAAGTGGGGCCCACAAGTCACATCACTAGTCAACTTTATCACTTTATAGTGATAGAAGTTGGTGGTTGGTGATAGTGTGTTAAACAATCCAAGTTGGTAATGATGGGAGATGATTTACCAAAATTTTGGTATATCTTATTTTTTATTTTTAAAATCAAAATAACCAACACAACTCTTCTCACTCTCTCCCTCATCTCATGGCACAAGGTGTCATTTCCTCTCTTTTTCCTTCAATGCCGAGTGCATCAAGAAGACTAAGGGAAATTTTGTGGCAAAATTTCCAAGTGCTAGCACACCAAAGGGGTCATACAAAGCTGATAGGGAAACCCATTCATGAGCATGGAATCCACACCCAAAGCTTGGAGCTTGAAGATCAACACAAGAAGCACAAAGGATGCCTTGGCCGAACCTAGGAGGAAAAGCTTGAAGAAATTTTTGTGTTCAACGCATCGCAAATCCGATCAAAGTAAGTAATTCTTCTACTTTATTTTGATGTATTGATTGGTGCTTACACACGCGTATAATACAAGCGCACGTATCATTCAAGTAGTATAAAAAGTATCGATCCCATGATGACTTAATACCTAAGCTATTAATTTTATGAGGTCAAATGATTACTAGTATCTAACAGGTTGTTTGATTGATTTGAAATGGTGACGATTCTAAATTTAAAAACAAGTAAATAAAATTGTTCGAAAATAGGTTTTAAGAAAATTCAATATTAAAATCTATCTAGGGTTGTGATTTCTTCCAATATTATTTTAAAGATGAAGTGGTTATTTTATGTTTGTGTAATAAATCGGTTTACTAACCTGAAACACTAAATTATGCGAAAGCCTCTGTCGATGGTCAGACGCAAATACCCAATTTAACCCAATTGAACCATATGTCTATGTCAACCAAATTATCTGGATTCATTAAGTTTAAGTTCCAATTATGGCTACCCCCGCCTGGCATTTATATGTCTATCCTGTAAGGAAATCTATTAAAGGGTTATCTATCCTCAAGGAAGATCGTGGGCTATTAAGTCTAAGGCTGAAACCTAAAATCCCTATGTCTAGTTCATTTTAGATTTACCAGATCAATCTTATTAGTGACCAATTAACAAGACGCATTAGGCTTAAGACTTAATAAGTAAACCTTTAAATTACCCAAACTATAAAATAACCCCTTATAAAACGGTGATATTAAAAGTCATAACAACCCCAAATAACTAACTTAGTTACGACACATAACTAGGGCTTTAAAAGACATAAAGTAAAAATACTGAAAAGTAATTGCTGTAAAGTAAAAGTTGAAAAGTAAATTGCAATAAAATAAATTAAAATGCTAAGGAAAAAGGATCAACTCTTACTACTATTAATTTAGATATCTCTCTTAATATAATATATTAACTTGTGATTATTTTACCAACCAGCCATATAGGCGGTAACCTGATTAAGTCAAATTAAGTCCAACCAGCCATAAAGGCGGAACTGAAAAAAACCTGCCATATAGGCGGTAAGAAAATTTAATTACCAACCGACCAATCTGGCGGTATCCTTTTTAAGTCAAATTTTAAATAGTGAATATATTATATTTAAGGGAGATTAATCTAAATAGCAATAGTAAAAGAATTACCTTTCACCCAAGCAGGGGGAAGTTACCTTCTCATGGTGAATAGTAAAAACTGTAAAAAGTAAAGAAAGTAAATTACTGTTATTACAGAACGTAATTAAAATTAATTACAAAACTAAATTTTAAAGAAACTAAGAAGAGAACTCCCTATTTACATCAGAGAATTTAGAGAGAATGATACATCTAAAACTAAAACATCGAGCTGAATTTATAGGCCTCGGTAGGCCATGGGGGTCGTGACGCCAAGGGTTTGGGCGTCGCGACGCGCATTGATAACTGACACGCGTTGCTTTGGCTTCGCGAGATCGTGACACGTGTCACGCTTATGTCAGCAGTTGAATTATTTATGTCGGCAACATGTGATGGCGACACGTGTCCAGGCGCTCGTTAGCATGATTCATTGAGATGTTGACACGTGGCAGGTGTATTTTAGCGTAGATGATGATTGTTGGCATCTTAGGATGATGACATGTGGCATGCGCATTTTAGGAAATCGGCTGTGATATTGACACGTGGCACGACGCACGTTAGCAAAGTCAATTTTTCAGATTCTGACATGTGGACCCGGCGCACGTTAGCAAGGACTCGGCGCACGTTAGGCGTCGCGACGCCAATAGTTTGAGCGTCACGATGCGCCCAAATTACTAAAATACCCTTTTTCCAATTTTTCAATGTTTTGGTCCAAATCACCTGTAGAATGTCCTGAAACTTTATTTATCTACAAAACAACACAAAACACATCAAAATATTCACAAAACGCAAGAAACTATACAAAATATTAGGTTAAATGAGTGGGAAATAGTGATAGATTTACCACTCATCACACCCCCAAACCTAACATTTTGCTAGTCCTCAAGCAAAACACAAAATAAAATAACATAATAAAATTTAACTAAGCCACTTTCGTAGGGATCACGGTTGCATTTAGCGTATGCAACAAGCCTTTAAACCCCTAGGTGTCCCTAGTGGACGAGTTGTAATCTCGTGAGGGTTTACAGCAATGATACCCACAAACATTTTACAAAAGTAAAAAGGTATTGAAACTAATGCACACAAAAGCAAAAAGGCAAGAGAAAAGAGAATAAAGAAGTTAGTGACTAATCAGGTGAAACTTCTACTCCAAGTTACTAGTTGTTTTGTTTCATTCTAAATTAATGAATAAGTAAATTCTCTGATTATATTTACCATTTTCCATATACACAGCCAACAAAATATTAAAAAACTCATTTTTACCCACAACAGTCATAAATACAGTTGATAAAAGAGTAATATTTTTGTCCTAAAGTTTTATCAGAATTCACACATTTTGTAGCAATGGAATAAATTTTCTGATTTTTCTGATTTTTTCTTTGATTTTTGTTTTTTTATTTATATACAATATCTTCCATCTATGTAGCGAGTGTTGGGTCGATGGATCCCAAACCAGTTGACTTTAGGGAACCAGGTGTTAAGACACCCATACGGACTTAATTACTTAGACTTCAGATATATATATATTTTTGCAACATCCTTGATCCATGTAGCGAGCTTTGGGCCAATGACTCCCAAACCAGTCGGCTTTAGGGCACTAGGTGTTAAAACACCCTTACAGACGTAATAACTCGGATCTCAGATGTTTTTTTTTACTCCATTGCTTTTTTTTAGATGCTTCCTCCAATTAAACTAGAGCACTGAATATTACAAACTTTTCAATTACAGTTCATGTCCGTATGTTACTATGCATGTTGATAATACCTGTCAACTGAGCATATGAAGATCCATTTTAGTCAATTTTATGGAGAATTTACAAATTAAATAATTCAAAAGGAAATAAATAAAAATTAACTTGTTTTGAAATAGGTTTGAGATACGTCTCAGGAGTGGAAACTCCTTACATAGCTATCTCTCACCAATTTCACCTTTTTAGTCAAAATAAAAACACAAAAACGCAAAATATTTTTGTAATTTTTGAAAAATTTTCAATTTTTTTTTATATTTTTCGAAAAATTTCGAACTAAAAATAAAAACAACACACAGATTAAAAACAAGGTACTGATCAACTAATTTTCTCCCCCCAAACCTAAATGAGACATTGTCCCCAATGTCTTAAACAGTATAAGAAGAGTTTGGAAGATAATACTTGGTTAGCTGAAATTTTACAGGAAATTAAAGGTTAAGATCAAGATTAATCCGACGCCTCTTACCAAGATCGTCTTTAGACAAATTTATCTTTCAAAGGATAGGGTCAACTTGTGGTTCATAGGCTAAGAGTTGGTCTATTAGATCCGGAACAGTTCTGGCAGTATAGAGGAGTTCTTTCATAGGTTTTGACACGAACCCATTTCTCCGAGCATCATCAAGAAACACACAAAGAAAATCATAAAATCCTTCAACGTTAAACAGCCCAATTGGTTTCTGGTGTATGTTCAGGTTCACCCAAAGATAACACTATAAAAATTTCTTCCAATATGCCCAAGCCACCTGGCAAAGCAATAAAAGCATCATCACAGTTAATCATTTCTACCAATTGTTCAGACATACCTGGCACGATCAGTTCCTCTCCGTTTGATGGTTCAATAAGATTTGCCTCTGCCAAGGGCTTTGGGATAATTCCCAAAACGTGACTGCCTCATTCCTGTACGGCTTTTGAAACGATCCCCATTAGTCCAAGATTGCCTCCGCCATATACTAAGTGCACATTCCTTGCAGCTAAGACTCGACTCAATTCTTGTACTGCCTCTACGTATTGTGGCTTAGTACCAACACTAGTACCGCAAAACACACATATGTTTTCCACTCGTCTTCTTGAAGTGGCTTTCATGTTTTACTGTGGATGTCTTCAAAAGTGCAATGATGAGTTGAATTTATAACACATGAAAAAGGTAAGTAAAATAATAGCACTAGTACTTGCCAAATGACAATTATTAGTTAAACAATAAAATAAATCATGATAGTAAAAAAAGCATGGATCATGTCGGAGAAAATAAAAGAAAACAACAAAACAAATCACAATTATCAGGAAAAGACAAAGAGATATAATATGTATAAGAAAAATAGCGGCTTGATTGACGTCTATGCGTCAGGGACAAGCTTCCCATCCAATTTTCTTATAAATTGGCAAACAGGGTCTTTTTGAGTCAGATTCCCAAGACTTAACTATTGTCTTTCTTTTTGGAATTGTGTATGTAATATGCGAATTTCGTGATACACAAATCCACAGGGATGCGTCTCAAGAGTTTTAGATATGTCATCCAAAGACTCTTTACTCAAGCCATCCCTAATGAAATTAATCTTATCTTCACGGTTATCAGACACCATTCCTAAAAAACGAAAACGAGTATCACAAAACATACGAGCACATTTATAACAAACACACGTTCTTTTGGCTCTTCTCTTTTTAGCATATGTGCTCCTTCCTAAACCAGGCAGATATGAAATAAAAGAGTCAGAAGACTCACCTGCCAATTGAACCCGTGCTTCAATTACCCAACGAATATCATTAGGAATACCTTTGATCATCAGTAACCTCATCTGTTCCAAGAGAGCTTTGTAGACTTTTATCAGAGATTTTTGAGGGAGAGAAGGAAATTGCTTGCAAAGATTTGCGAGAGCATCGTGAAAGGACTTAATCTGTAAAAACTAAACACACAAAATTAAATCACACCAAATTACAATATATACACAAATTGCATGGGTTGCCTCCATGCGAGCGCTAAGTTTAAAGTCTTTAGCTAGACTTGACTTCTCGATCGTTAGGCTGGATATGAAAGTGTGACACTTTCTTTTTGTCGATCAAACGATTCTCCCCAGTAGTGCTTAACACGCTTGTTTTTAACCTTGAAAGTTTTGTTGGAGTCAGGATCATGTATCTCAACGGCTCTATCTGGTAAAACTTTGGTGATCACAAATGGACCTGACCACCGTGATTTTGGCTTGCATGGGAAGAATTTCACCCTTGATTTGTTTAACAGTACCTTCTGCCCTGGTTCCAGTTGTATGCGCACTAACTTCTCATCTTGTCTTTTCTTTGCCTTTTCTTTATACAATTTAGCATCCTCAAAAGGTTGATTGTGAAATTTCTCCAATTCGTTGAGCTGGTGGAACTTTTTCTCTTATGTTGCTTGTAGTGCAAGAATTGGCTTTTTTAGTGCAAAAGATGATTTATCTTCAGGCTCCACAGGCAATTGACATGTCTTAAGTTTGTTAGTAGAACTTTGCATTGCATTGGAGTTCTGAAAGGTACTGTGTATCACATCAAGTCTGAAACATTACTCATTCTTTTCGTCATCTGGGAAATTCATGGCCTTGAAAATATTGAATGTTACTTCTTGGTCATGTACCCTCATGGTTAATTCTCCTTTTTATACATCAATAATGGTTCGACCTGTAGCCAAGAATAGTCTCCTGAGGATGATTGGCACGTCTGCGTCTTCCTCCATATCAATGACAATAAAGTCTGCTGGGAAAATGAATTTGTCAACCTTGACCAGCACATCCTCAACTACGCCTATTAGAAATACGAGCGTTCTATCAGCAAGTTGTAGAGAGACTGAAGTGGGCATTGTTTCTCCAATCTGCAGTTTCCTGAAAATAGAAAAAGGCATCAAGTTAACACTACCACCTAAATCACATAAAGCCTTACCAAAGTTATGTTCTCCTATGATGCAAGTAATGGTGAAACTGTCAGGATCTTTCAACTTTGGGGAAAGCTTCCTCTGAATGATGGCGCTGCATTCTTCTGTCAATGCTACTGTCTCATAATCTCCCAATCCCTGTTTTCGTGAAAGAATGTCTTTCATAAATTTTACATAGCTGGGAATTTTTTCCAAGGCTTCTGCAAATGGAATGTTGATGTGCAGCTTTTTGAACACCTCTAGGAAACAAACAAACTGCTTGTCCAGTTTGTTTTTCTGAAGACACTGAGGAAAAAGTGGAGGTGGAGTGATCTGTTCTTTTTCCTTTTCTTCTTTTTCCTTCGTCTGTTGCCCTGTTTCTTTTGGAACTTCCTCATCAGTTGTTTTGGCTCCAACATCTTTGTTGATTTCAGTACCACTTTTTAACATGATGGAATGACACTGCTCATTCCCTATGTTCCTTGGATCTGGTTCTGTGTTGCTGGGAAGATTCCCTGGCGGTCTGTAACTCTGAGCATTGGCCAGTTGTCCGATTTGATTCTCCAGTGCTTTGATGAAAGCAGATTGGCTCTGAAACATAGCATTGTACCTTTTTAACTGGGTTAGCACTTCTGCTATTCCTAGTTCATTTGCCTGTTCTTGGCATTTGTTTTGTTGCTGGAATCCAGGTGGTGGATAGTTCTGTTGCCCTGAATTGTTGCTCCATGAGAAATTGTGATGATTCCTCCACCATGGGTTGTAGGTGTTGGAATATGGATTGTTCCACTGTCTGTTGAAATTGTTGACAAAATTCACCGTCTCTTCAAGTTGGTTTGACTCTGGTGCTCCTCTATATGGTGAACTTGTGGATCCAGTGGTAAGAGTCTCCATGAATTTTCATATCTGATCCAGCTTGGCGTTGACTGCTGTATTGGCTCCACTTTCATAAATTCCTACAATTCTTTGGATCATGCTCATTTCTGTTGGCCATAAGGAATTGTTGTTGGCCATTTTTACGATTAGGTCCCAGGTTTGATCTTCTCCTTTTGCCATTAAAGCTCCTCCAGCAGCAGCATCGATTGTGGTTCTCATTATTCCAGAAAGTCCATTATAGAAAGTTTGGACTTGAAGCCATTTTGGAATCTCATGGTGAGGACATTTCCGGAGCAAATATTTGTACATTTCCCAAGCTTCGTAGAGAGTTTCTGAGTCTTGTTGTACAAAGGATGTGATATCATTCCTCAGCTTTCCGGTTCTGGCTGGTGGAAAGTACTTTGCAAGAAATTTGGTGGCTAATGTGTTCCAAGTTGTGATAGAACCTGCTGGTAGTGAATGTAGCCAAGCTTTAGCTCTGTCCTTCAAGGAGTATGGGAAAACATGCAGTCTCATTGCTTCTTCAGCTTCTCGGTTGTAATTGAAAGTGCCGCAAACTTCTAGGAAGTTGCTGATGTGGGCATTAGGATCTTCAGTTGCATTCCCCACAAACTGAATTGACTGCTGAATCACCTGAATGCATGTTTTGATGTCACCCGCATTTTCTGGTAAAGGAGGAAGTACAATACAAGAAATGAGTCTGTCAACCAACGGAATGGTTCTGTCTCGAATGGGAATTGGTGGTGCAACCTCCAAAGATTCAGGTTCCATGTTGACTAAAGCTTCTTGGCCTTCTCGCAGTTCCCTTCTCATCTGTCTGATGGTTCTTTCAATTTTTGGGTCAAGCGGTCGGAGTTCAAAGCTTCTGGTTCATCTCATGAAGTTTCTGAGAACCTGAAACACAAGAAAACAAAAACAATAAGTAAAAAGAAAATTAGATACAAGTAAAGGTATCTAACCTTAAAACTAATAGTGAAAGATAAATAACTCCCCGACAACGGCGCCAAAAACTTGACCGGTGCTTACACACGTGTATAACGCAAGCGCACGTATCGTTCAAGTAGTATAAAATGTATCGATCCCACGAGGACTTAATACCTAAGCTGTTAATTTTATGAGGTCAAATAATTACTAGTATCTAACAGGTTGTTTGATTGATTTGAAATGGTGACGATTCTAAATTTAAAAACAAGTAAATAAAATTGTTCGAAAATAGGTTTTAAGAAAATTTAATATTAAAATCTATCTAGGGTTGTGATTTCTTCCAATATCATTTTAAAGATGAAGTGGTTATTTTAAGTTTGTGTAATAAATCGGTTTACTAACCTGGAACACTAAATTATGCGAAAGCCTCTGTCGATGGTCAGACGCAAATACCCAATTTAACCCAATTGAACCATATGTCTATGTCAACCAAATTATCTGGATTCATTAAGTTTAAGTTCCAATTATGGCTACCCCCACCCGACAGGTATATGTCTATCATGTAAGGAAATCTATTAAAGGGTTATATATCCTCAAGGAAGATCGTGGGCTATTAAGTCTAAGGCTGAAACCTAAAATGCCTATGTGTAGTTCATTTTAGATTTACCAAATCAATCTTATTAGTGGCCAATTAACAAGACACATTAAGCTTAAGACTTAATAAGTAAACCTTTAAATTACCCAAACTATAAAATAACCCCTTATAAACCGGTGATATTAAAAGTCATCACAACCCCATATAACTAACTTAGTTACGACACATAACTAGGGCTTTAAAAGACATAAAGTAAAAATACTGAAAAGTAATTGCTGTAAAGTAAAAGTTGAAAAGTAAATTGCAATAAAATAAAATAAAATGCTAAGGTAAAAGGATCAACTGTTACTACTACTAATTTAGATATCTCCCTTAATATAATATATTAACTTGTGATTATTTTACCAACCAGCCATATAGGCGGTAACCTGATTAAGTCAAATTAAGTCCAACCAGCCATAAAGGCGGAACCGAAATAAACCTGCCATATAGGCGGTAAGAAAATTTAATTACCAACCGAACAATCTGACGATATCCTTGATTAGTCAGGTTTAAACCATATTAAAATGAATTACCAACCGATCAATCTCGCGGTATCCTTTTTAAGTCAAATTTTAAATAGTGAATATATTATATTTAAGGGAGATTAATCTAAATAGAAATAGTAAAAAAATTACCTTTCACCCTAGCATGGGGAAGTTACCTCCTCATGGTGAATAGTAAAAACTGTAAAAAGTAAAGAAAGTAAATTACTATTATTACAGAACGTAATTAAAATTAATTATAAAACTAAATTATAAGAAACTAAGAAGAGAATTCCCTATTTACATCAGAGAATTTAGAGAGAATGGTACATCTAAAAATGAAACATCGAGCTGAATTTATAGGCCTCGGTAGGCCATGGGAGTCGCGACGCCAAGGGTTTGGGCGTCGCGACGCGTCTTGATAACTGACACGCGTTGCTTTGGCTTCGCGAGATCGTGACATGTGTCACGTTTATGTCAGCAGTAAAATTATTGATGTCAGCAACATGTGATGGCGACACATGTCCAGACGCTTGTTAGCGTGATTCGCTGAGATGTTGACACATGGAAGGTGCATTTTAGCATAGATGATGATTGTCGGCATCTTAGGATGATGACTCGTGGCAGGCATATTTTAGCAAATCGGTTGTGATATTGACACATGGCACGACGCATGTTAGCAAAGTCAACTTTTCAGATTCTGACACGTGGACCCGGCGCACATTAGCACGGACTCGGCGCACGTTAGGCGTCGCGACGCGCCCAAATTACTAAAATGCCATTTTTCCAATTTTCACTGTTTTGGTCCAAATCAACTCCAGAATGTCCTGAAACTTTATTTATCTACAAAAAAATACAAAACACATCAAAATATTCACAAAACTCAAGAAACTATACAAAATATTAGGTTAAATGAGTGAGAAATAGTGATAGATTTACCACTCATCATGTATTCGCACTTTTCATTCGCTTAATTGATCTTGGTTTGACCTAGAAAACTCAACAATAGTCTTTTTTGGACTGTTCATGTTCCGTTAAGGATTCTGTGCCAGGAACAGTATCACTCCGATTTTCATCGAGTTCTACTTTCCTCCCACTTATCACTGCATTTAGGAATTCCTTCTCAAGGAAAACCGCATGTAGAGCAACAAATACTTTGTTCTCTTGTGGGTGATAGAAGTAATATCTTTCGGTTTCCCTAGGATATCCTACAAATAGGCATTTATCCGATTTGGGTTTAAGTTTGGTAACTTCCAAATGTTTGACGAATGCCCATCAACCCCAAATCTTCAGGAATGAGAAACCTGATTTCTTTCTTGTCCATATTTCATACGGAGTCTATTGAACAGACTTTGACAGAATCTTATTCAAAATAAGTATTGCACTGTTCAATGCATATCCCCATAAGGAAATATGTAGCTCTGTGCGACTCACCATAGACCTCACAATGTCTAACAAAGTTCAGTTTCTCCGTTCGGACACACCATTTAATTGCGGTGTTCCTGGAGGAGTCCACTGTGAAAGAATACCATATTCTTTCAAGTAATCAAGAAACTCATTGGTCAAGTATTCGCCACCACGGTCCGACCGTAATGTCTTAATACTTTTGCCGGTCTATTTTTCTATTTCGTGTCGAAACTCTTTGAATTTCTCAAAGGTTTCCGACTTGTGTCTCATAAGATACACATAACCATAACGCGATGCATCATCCGTAAAGGTTACAAAGTATTCATATCCACCTCTAGCCTAGCTATACATGGGCCCACAAATGTCACTATGAACAATGGCTAAGAGTTCGGTGGCACGTGCACCTTTACCGCTAAAAGGTGATTTAGGCATTTTACCTAATAAACATGATTCGCAGACGTCATATGAATTTGGATCAAATCCGTCCAAGTACGCACTCTTCGAAAGTGTGGATATACGTGTCTTGTTTATGTGTCCTAGACGACAATGCCACATATAAGTTTCATCTTTGTTACTTACTTTAAGCCTTTTGTTTGTTACATTATATGTTTGAGATTGATTTATATTCAAAATATAAAGACCATTATTTGCATCAGCTGTGTAAATTTCTATATCATTTTTTTGTTTCTAAATACAAAAGTATACCCGCATTGGGTTATCATAGATACATAAATAATATTCCTAGTCAAACTAGGTACAAAATAACAATTTATAAGTTCAAGTACATGCCCCGAGGGAAGTTCCAAAACAAAAGTGCCCACGGCCAAAACAGCAACTCGAGTCCCATTTCCAACACGGAGGTCAATTTCTCTTGAGGCCAGTTTCCTGCTAATCCGCAGATCCTACGCATCAGTACATATGTGAGTACCACAACTAGAATAAAAAATCCAATTTTTAAAACTAGTAGTAGACATGTTTATTTCTATAACAAACATACCTAAAGCCGGTGCCTTGCCTGCTTTGATTTCCTTCATGTGTGCCTTGTACTCGCGGTAGTCACGCTTCCAGTGACCCCGCTTCCCGCACTGCAGACATACATCTTGGGATTTGTCCTTGGGTTTCCCAGAACCCTTTGACAATTTGGCCTTGCCCTTCTTCTTATGCTTATTATTCTTAACACCTCCAGTCGTCTTGGGCCAAGCCCTCGGAGTCTGAGATGTTGAAGCATAGTGCACCTCGCCCTTAAGAAGCTCATTTTCTGCCTCACACAGAGTGGATTCAACTCTCCAAGAGTTTGGTCTTGGTTCAATATGTTGTAGTTCATAATGAACCCACTCCAAGTGTCGGGGAGAGACTAGGATCAAATCCACTGAAGTCTCAGCCTCGAAGACTTTACCCATCTGTCCAAGCTGCTCAATGTCAGCAATCATCTGTGAGACATGGTTCTCAACAGACGTACCATCTGACATGCGAGCGCGGAGGAGCTTCTTCTGCAACTCATATTTTTGCGATCTAATATTAGATCGGTGAAGATCATGTAACTTCACCATCATCTCATAGGGATCAAACCCATTGTTTTGACGATGGAATTACATAGTCATAGCGACAAGCATTACCGATTGAGCAGTCGCATTATCATCGCTATGAGTTTTCCAAAGCTCTAGCTCAAGCAACTGATCAGGTCGGAGCTTAGACCCAAGAGGTCGATCTATAGTATAGAGTAACTTCTCGGATCCCAGAACTATTCTGAGATTCATATCACAGTCCTGAAAGTTTGTGCCATTAAAGACGTTGTCGCCCATGACAATATCCCTAATGCTTAAATTTCCTGTCATCTTAACTGCAATAGTCCAACTATTCGATTAACGATGTATGGGTACAGTCTAACTGTTACAAGAAAAAAAAAATATTAGTCCAACTAATAAAATAATTGACGAAATAATTTGAAAGCGCATAAAGCTAAGTATTTGAACGAAATTGCAAATTCAATACTAGCCTCCCACTATTTTTCGGCGAGCCTCTAACCCTCTGTTGAGTACTCGGGAAACCTAGTTTCCTAGTGGGCTAGGTGTGGGACACAGAAACTGGGTGACACATGCTGTTCCGGGCTCGCGGCCTGGTTGGAAGTATGGACTATGGAGTAGCCCGCGGGGGACTAAACCGGAGAATAATGGAGTCGCCACCCAGTGTGAACCGGGATAAAGATTTAAGGCCGCACTCACCCCTCGCAAGGTAAGACCTCAAACCGTTGGGTTCAGAATCGTCCCTTACTTATGCCACTTGTAATGAAATGATTTGTGCAATAATTTAACCAAGCCTGAGCAACATTTATTTCCCAGGATAATTTACTCCTAATTTCGCATGTATAAGTACAAGGCTCATATCTAAATTTGCATATAACCTATGTCCGAATTTCCATACAACCTATTTGCATATAATCTATGTCCCAATTTACATACAACATATTTGCATATAATCTATGTCCAAATTTGCATGCATAAAGATATATACGGCTAGCATACAATGTCATAAGCACATTACATTCGATCATAGGCATGCCAGTAGATAATAATTGTACAATCACGCATGAAAGCAAATTGGAATAACGGCGAACATGCAATAGCACACGGAAATCTCATGAACATACTTTGATCATATAATGTGGAAAAAAAAGGACAACCTAAACATAATGCAAATTCCAAACGTAAAATAAATGACTAATCATGCTTGAAAATGAACAACTAAATAGGCTAAATCATGCTTAAGAACCAAGTAACATACTAACGGCCTAATCATGCTTAAATACCATCTCATGAACACATCAAATAGATAAATACAGGGATACAAATAATATGATTTATTACATGATACAAGAGAAAGCACATAAGAAATAATTATGCATGACATGTGATGAAAATGACTTAGTTTAGTGTATGCGCGTTCGTGTAGCGTTTGAAAACGCGTTCGAATGGTAAACAGAAGGTTCGCGTTCGTATAGCATTTGAGAACGCGTTCGAACGGGATAAAACCTGATGAAACAAAACGCATTCGCATTTGAGTAGCGTTCGTAAACGCGTTCGAATGGTAAACAGAAGGTTCGCGTTCGTATAGCGTTTGAGAACGCGTTCGAACGGGACCAGACCTGATGCATGATAAAACAAAGAAAATACGTGCGCGTTCGAGTAGCGTTAGTAAACGCGTTCGAACGAACTAAGACAGAAAACATGCATTCATGCGGCGTTCTGAAACGCATTCGAACGGGGTTACAGCAGTGACCTCAAAAAAGCAGTAAACAACATGACACATACGTGAACAGATGAATAGATGACACCTAATAAATATTAACGGGCTACAAGGCGCGGCGAATCATCATGGTAAAGGATTTTAACCCCTCGACATAGAGGACCTTTAATCCAACTTACTAAGCCCATGCGCTAATAACATAATGCACATAAAAATAAAGACAACGATATCAGACTTTGTATACCCGATTGAACACATCTTACATTCAACCGAATATACGTCATCCGGCGCGGCGAAGCATCGTGGTAAAGGATTTTAACCCCTCGAAATGGAGGACCTTTAATCCAACTTACTAAACCCATGCACTGATAACATAATGCATATAAAAATAAAGACAATGATATCGGACTTCGTATACCTGATTGAACACATCTTACATTCAACCAAATATACATCATCTGGCGCGACAAAGCATCGTGGTAAAGGATTTTAACCCCTCGACATAGAGGACCTTTAATCCAACTTACTAAGCCCATGCGCTAATAACATAATGCACATAAAAATATAAAGACAACAATATCGGACTTCGTATACCCGATTGAACACATCTTACATTCAACCGAATATACATCATCTGGCGCGGCAAAGCATCGTGGTAAAGGATTTTAACCCCTTGACATAGAGGACCTTTAATCCAACTTACTAAGCCCATGCGCTAATAACATAATGCACATAAAAATATAAAGACAACAATATCGGACTTCGTATACCCGATTGAACACATATTACATTCAACCGAATATACATCATCCGACACGGCAAAGCATCGTGGTAAATGATTTTAACCCCTCGAAATAAAGGACCTTTAATCCAACTTACTAAGCCCATACGCTTTATCTCATCATTACACAAACAAATAACATGCAGAATTTAAATAACGGATAATAAACGAATCAAAACAACATAAAACAAAATATGTACCGTTTGCTCAAGTAGTACGTGGAGTTATGTCCCAAGTACAGACCGCACTATCGTTCATTCGGATTCGGCTACAGAATTTATGTCTGGGTTTCCATCCTATATACCACAAGAGGCGACACATTTTTCATTTTATTCAAAGCCACAACATGCATCCATGAACGACTCTCATACGAAATAAATAACTAAAATGATTAAAAGATGAATAAAAATAAATACGAAAAGTACCCTCAGGTCTAACCTTTTATGTCGACTCTCGAAAGTATCGTACACGGTCGTCGGAAGGGTGGATGCTCCGCAACTCCTCCGGTTCACTGGTTCAACATTTTCTCTCACCGTTTCGCTGCTCAAGCTACCATTTTTGCTGTTGTTTTACTGCTGATTTTCGGTCACTGTGTTTGCTATATTTAGGCTACTGTTTTGGGTGTGTTTTTCAGTAATTTCAGGGGTGTAGGGGGCTGCTTTAGGGGTGATTTTCGGTGAAACAGTGAGCAGTTTCAGGGACCATTTTTTCAGTGGTACAGTGGCTGTTTTAGGCTGTAAGTTTCGGTAATATGGGGCTGCTGTGTATGGGTTATTTTCAGTGATGTATAGGCTAATTCAGAGGTTGAATTTGCGGTGATTACAAGGGTCTTTTGGTGATGAGAGGATGCGGTAATGAATGTGTGTTTCAAGGCTTCTTGTTGGACGGCAATGTAAGGATTTCTTGTGTGAATTATGTGTATCAGCCAGGGGGTGTGAAGGGTTGGAATTGGGTTTCTTTTATAGACAAAGGCTAGGTCTTCTCCTTGTTTGAAAAGGAAGGAATCAATTAGTGTCTTACAAGGAAAGCAAAAGATTGATTGGGGACAAGATTTGGTTTAATTAGGAAGTTAATATATTTAATTTCTTTTGTTTAGGCATGAGATTATTTTAATTTGGTATATGATTTTTAGATTTTATTTAATTCCCCGTGTGTTAAATATGCATTTTATTAATTTGGATGTGTTTTATTGGCTTTGGTGGGCTAATTGGGCTTGGGTGTGAGGCTAGCAGCAAAACCAGAAATACCGACACCATTCAAACGCCGATTCGAACGCTACACGAACGCCTGCAATCTGATTGACGTTCGAACATGGTCACGAATGCAACACGAACAAAAAAAGTGAACTTGTGAAATGAATCTAATGACATACTTATTCTGAATATCCAATTCTGACGTCTGTTTCCCGTGACTGCCGCGACTTAAAAGGTAGTGCCTCCAAATAATACTCATCATAAGGACTTACATGCAAAAATGCAGTGCCTACAGTCGCCCCCACTTTGATGGGACTTGTGTAATGTGTAACAGTGACAATCCTATCAAAGTTATGTAATGCATTTTCACTTACCTGGCTCGCCAGCTGTCACTTGACCTACCATGTGTTGAGTTGAGTTGATGTTGTGCCGTACCTGGCATGCTAAACCCCATACCCGAGGTGTCGCGGTTACGTCTCCGTACCTAGAGTGTCGCAGTGATGTATCCATACCTGTAGTGCCGTACCTGGCAAGCTAAACCTCATACCCAAGGCATCGCAGATGTGTCTCCATACCCGAAGTGCCGTACCTGGCGTGCTAAATCTCATACCCAAGGCGTCACAGTAATATCTCCATACCCGTAGTGTCGTACCTGGCGTGCTAAACCTCATACCCAAGGCGTCGCTGTAATATCTCCATACCCGGAGTGCCGTACCTGGCGTGCTAAACCTCATACCCAATGTGTCGCTGTAATATCTCCATACCCGGAGTGCCGTACCTGGCGTGCTAAACCTCATACCCAAGGCGTCGCAGTAATATCTCCATACCCGGAGTGTCGCACCTGGCAAAACTGATACTGATGTCTCCATACCCAGAGTGTCGTACCCAGAAAAAGGATACTGATGTCTCCATACCCAGAGTGCCGTACCCGGCAAAACTGATATTGATGTCTCCATACCCGGAGTGCCGTACCCGGCAAAACTGATATTGATAATGTGATGGTTCGTTCTCGAACCATGCTGTGAGGTGGTCCATTCCCGAACCGTTACTGTGTGAGGTGGTCCATTCCCGAACCATTACTGTAATATGGTCCATTCCCGAACCTTGCTCCATTCTCGGAGTGACATTCCCGGCTTGTTCATTCTTGAACCTGGCTCCATTCTCAGATTGCCATTCTCGGCTTGTTCATTCTCGAACCTTGCTCCATTCTCGGATTGCCATTCTCGGATTGTTCATTCTCGAACCTTATTCCATTCTCGGATTTCCTTTCTCGGCTTGTTCATTCTCGAACCTTGCTCCATTCTTGGATTGCCATTCTCGGCTTGTTCATTCTCGAACCTTGCTCTATTCTTGGATTGCCATTCTCGGCTTGTTCATTCTCGAACCTTGCTTCATTCTCGGATTTCCATACCCGGCAAAACTGATGCTGATGTGGGCCTCGCCCTCAGAGTGTCATACCCGACAAGATTGATACTGATGCTAATATGGGCCTCGCCCCCAGACTGATGCTGATGTGGGCCTCGCCCCCAGAATGATGCTGATGTGGGCCTCACCCCCATAGTGCCATACCCGGTAAGATTGATACTAATATGGGCCTCGCCCCTGAGACTCATCCCCAAGACTAAAACTGATATGGGCCTCAACCCTGGGATTCATCCCCAAAACTACTACTCATATGTTGTTGATTCCGGTTGGCTTGTCTTTGCCGCTTTCTCTTTTTCTTCTTTGAAACCTGTGAATACATAACAAAAAAAACACAAAAAAGAATGCAAAATATGTTACGTGTATGCATGCATGTATGAGTGAATTTTCTTTCCCGTTGGGTTAGGTCTTCTGCCAATTCCTCTGGTGACCATTCTTCTCTTCCTCAGGCAAAGTACAACTTCAATCTGTCAACATTAATCGGCTTGGTGAACTCATTCCTTTCCAAATCTGACAGTCTCACTGCCCATATTTCCCACTTTCTAAATGGCTATCTTATCTTTTTTGCTTGCTTCTTTCGGGAATCCCCCGTGTTCTGAGTGTCGCTGAATATCATTGTATCATGGTTGAATGCTTTTGTCAAATATACTCATGTCATGCAGGTTGAAAGGAAATGACTCAGGCAAGTAGGCGAAGTAAATGTCTTTATTATTTTTCAGGAAAAGGTTCAAACAAGTAGACGAAGTCGATGTCTCTACTAAAAATGCATAAAATAAACCAGAAAGAACAGTCTCATTATTCGCAGCATTGCCTTCTTCCTCGGCCTATGGTTCTTCACAGCTGTCATCCTCTATCCTCATCGAAGAAACTGGGTGGTTGAAAGTTTGGAGGACAAAGTTTTCGAGCAGGCCGAAGTTGATCATGTAAGTGGGTGGGGGAACAGAGTGATAATTTGGTAGAGGGTTGGTGTATGTGCTAGGCTGCTCTTTTTCAGGACCAGGTATTTTGTGGGCATCAATGAGGTCCTAAATTTCATATTGGAGGCGGGAGCAGCTGTCAGTATCATGGCCGTGTTGCTGGTGGAAGTGACAGTAGCGGTCTATTTTTAGATGTGGTGGTGGGGGATTTGGAAGTGGTTTAGGCTCCAAGGGTTTTAAGAATCCTTGCCATGTCAACTTCTCAAGCACTTTGGACAAATGTCTTCCCAAGTTGGAGAAATTCCGGTTCTTGATGGCAGCAACCTCGGCAGCAGCGAGCTTGGTCTCAGAATGCCCCCCAAAATTCCTCATATTTTGGCCATAGAACTTTTTTTTCTCAGCTTCTTCTTCTTCAATATCCATGAAAGTCTCCTTCAACTGTCGAAAGTCGCCAATCATGGAGGTCATCCTCCTCAGCTTGCTGTAAATAGAGGGTTTGATGCCCTTGATGATCATTTTGATCTGGTCCTTCTCTGAGGGTCGAGTCTGCATTTTCAGAAGTTGGTTCCTCCAGCGATCCACATAATCCTTGAAGCTTTCCTCCGGCTTCTGCTTAGTGTTCTCCAAATCACGGAGTGACAAATCAATCTCCAAGTCTGTAACATACTGTTTCAGGAAGGCATCTGCTAGTTCCCTCCAATCTTCCTTAACATTTTTCTCAAGGTTGTGATACCAAACTACCGGCGCCCCCTCAAGTGACATCCCAAACATATTCTGCACCTGGAACTGTGACAAGCCCACTGAACTCATAACTGAAACATATTGTCGAAGATGGACCCTCAGGTCCCCATTCCCATTGAACTTGGCCATATCAGGCATTTTGAACTAAGCTGGCAGCTGTTCTTCAAAGGTCATGACCTCATAGTCTAGTAAGTCTTCGTCCTTACCCTTCATCTTACGGGTAACGGACTCTACCTAGTCACGGAGTTTCTGTATCTCGACCTGAGACCCTATTATTCTCTCCGCACCATATTCAGCCATATCATCATCAAAAGCGATTACGTCATCCCCCAACCTATTCAGAGGCTCTTCACGTCTTACATTCTCAAAGTTTTCCCCAGCATGGGGCACAACCATATTTTCCATGGCAGTAGTCAAGGCTTGCAACTGTTCGGTAATCTTGGCAAAACCATTCTCCAGTTGGTCCATGCGAGATATCTCGTTTTCTGATCCACTCATATCTGCTATCGGCCTTTTAACAAGTCTTCCATTTTCCCTAACCCAACGGGACTCTATGATATCTTTTATAGACATAGAGGGTGTTAACAAGATATATAAATGCATGAGATGAATGAGATGCATGCGATACAAGGAATATATCAACTCATTAAAATTTTCACACAAATCGGCCCATCAACATTTTAGAAGCTTTTGGGCTAACTGTCATAGGAGTGAACTCGTCCCAGTTTAAATGGCCCAACAAGTTCACATCTCATGACAATAAGTCCAACTGTATCTAAATGATAATGCTCCTAAATACAAACATTGGCCCATTGGCATTTTAGAAGCTTTTGGCCCAATCATCATAAGATATGTTCTTGTCCCAGTTTAAATGGCCCAACAAGCCCATACCTCATGACAAAAGGTCCGAATGAATCTAAGCGACCATGTTCCAAAACACAAGCACAAGTAAATAATTTCTACAGAGTGGCCCATCAACATTTCAGAAGCTTTTGGCCCAATTGTCATAGGATACAAACTCGTCCCAGTTTAATGGCCCAACAAGTTCGTATTTCTGACAAGAAGTCCAACTGCATCCAAATGAGGATGGTCCACAAGCACAAAGAAATAGTTTCTATATGCCATACAACTCCGGTCTACTTGTGGGTTTGTGGGAGTGTAGACAAAGATTCTCGCTGGTGAAAGATTACCCCTAACTAGGTCTTCCCACTCAAGGGTTCGAGCGACCAAGTGAGCGCACTTTTTTTTATACCTTACAGTACGTGCCAACGAGTTATGGTGTGTGACTGAATGTCAAATGGATTTCCCATTGTAGATTCCCCAGAGGGAGGGCGGAGCGAACTCTCTTAAAAACCCAAGCCTCTTAGGCTCTTATCGCTTGGTGTTAAGAATAAACAACGAGTCATCTAAATTAGTCCATCACAATAGGCTACAAGTAAGTGATTATATAGGTGCCTTCACAGCTTTTCCTTATAGAAATGTAGTGAATGAAGGAAGACATCAAACTATTACCCAGCCTTAAAAAATGCCTTTGATTAAACCCCTTTTAACCTACAGTAGACACGGTTAATTAAAGCACAAATCATAATATTACAAGACATTATTTCGGGGCAGATTCTCTATCCCCAGTGGAGTCGCCAGACCGTGGGACACAGAAACTGGGCGACACATACTGTTCGGGGCTCGCGACCCGGTTGGAAGTACGGAGTAGCTCACGGGGGACTAAACCGGAGAATAATGGAGTCGCCACCTGGTGTGAACTGGGATAAAGATTTAAGGCCGCACTCACCCCTCGCAAGGAAAGACCTCAAACCGTTGGGTTCGGAATGGTCCCTTACTTATGCCACTTGTAATGAAATGATTTGTGCAATAATTTAACCAAGCCTAAGCGACATTTATTTCCAAGGATAATTTACTCCTAATTTCGCATGCATAAGTACAAGGCTCATATCTAAATTTTCATATAACCTATGTCCGAATTTCCATACAACCTATTTGCATATAATCTATGTCCCAATTTGCATATAACCTATTTGCATATAATCTATGTCCAAATGTGCATGCATAAAGATAAATACGGCTAGCATACAATGTCATAAGCACATTACATTCGATCATAGGCATGCCAGTAGATAATAATTGTACAATCACGCTGTTAGGGTTGGTGCTCAGAGCGCCAATTCCCGGTTGTATTTCTTTTGAATACTTCTGTAAAACATTATTATTATGAATAATATATGCAGTTTTTTATAATATAATCTATCTTTTTATATGGTAAAGACGTAATGACCTTAGAATGATTAGTCATAGTACTGTTGAAAAAGCATCGCAACTGACATTGAGTAGTATCATGACGTTGTTATTCTCAGATAGTTCCTGGTCAAGGTATACACTACTTGGTCAGTAAAGCAAACCCATTAAGACCGGTACATGTCATATACTGGAATATATGATTCCAATGGTTTCTCAATGAACCAATAGTCTTGGAGACTAGTATAGACGTGTGGGTGTTTATAACGGGTAAACACTGAACGACTCACCGAAGATTCTTAATGAATGGTACACCAACGTCAATAAGAATCTTATCGGGTTGAGTAGCACTTGTGATTCTTAGACTTGAGATGCCATTGTGGGCACATGAGACATCTTCTACACTTAGATGGCAGTCACATCACCGATCTATTTAGATCATACCTCCGCCTATTCGTTGGGTGTAGATAGATCCTCTGGGTGTCCTATGTGTATCAAGATAGGATCCGTCAGTTCTGTGTACCAGAGCATAGATAGTCCATATGATTAGCAATCAGATAAAACCATGGGCCCGTGGTAAAGTTTAGAAGCTAGTTCTAAACATTCTTTTTAAGATTTCTAATAGAATAGTCGACTGGATAATCCCCATAGAGATTTGATGTTTACATCTATATCTCTGGGATTTATCCGGATACCTGTGACGGAGGAATTATACATTTGCCTTGACCTCGACCTGTATGATTCAGCGAGATTATCCGTGATCGTCATAATTTACGGGTGGATAAATTATGGACACGAAATTGGATTTCGTGACTGATATACCTGAATCCAGAGAGTCTCAATAATGAAATATACTCGTAGAGCACTAGAGCAACATTTATAAATAATATTGATTATTTATAAAGTCGTTTAAAGGTTAAACGCAAGATACATGCTAAAGGGACCCGATAGTCATTTGATTAATTATTGTGTGTTTACATTTAATACTTGATTAATTTAAATACACATTAATTAATAGTAAAATTGAGATATTTGACTATATCTTAAAAGAATATATGTATTTGATATTTAATGTAAATATAATTCATATATTTAATATATTTGTATTTAATTAATTAATTAATTAATTAATTGTTAAATGATTAAATTAATTAAAATATAAATATCTTAACTTTGGATATTTGATTTAAAATGATTAAGTTGTCTTTGTTGACTTTATTAAAATATCTTTAAAGGTGTTTTTAGATATTTAATCAACTTGACCAAATGAAATGTCAAATGAAATTGAAATTATTTTGTTGTATATGTTTATTGATTTTCGGCCAAGGGCTTATTTTTCAATAAGTATATATTGTTTTCATTTCATTTACATTTGTAACCTAATACACTTTACAAAGAAACTCCATTAAAGGAAACAAAGAAAGCTTGTGAGGAAGAAAGTTAAAAACAAAGAAAGCTTGGATTTTAGTAAGTTTCTTCAACTTACTATTAGAAATGAAAATATTCCTTAGGATCTAGGCTACATATTTTGATGTTCTTATGTTATTATTTTCTTTATTCTTTGTGTTTTTGATGATGGAAGTTTTGTTGAAAGTGATTAGCATGTATGATGAAGGACGCTTGTGACTATTGTAGTTATAAGTATTCTTTTATGGTTTTGGAAACCTTGTTGCTAATCTAGAGTTGTTGACCCACTCTTAGATGACCTAGATTTTATCTTGAGTTGTTTCATTGTGTTGAGACTTTGATTGGATGGAATAATGATGGTTAAAGTAATTGATTTAAATTATTTGGTCTAATTTGTTCATTTTGAAGAATTTGAAAAATTAGGGTTTAAGACCTCATCCAAATTTGGGGATTTTCATTTATGTTGTGTATAAGGATGTGTATATGATGCATATAAAGTTTCATGTTTATTGGATTATATCTTGATGTGTTTTGAAGCATAAAATGACAAAGTGCACAATTTGGCACCCTTGTGAGGCTCTCGGCCAAGGATAGGAAATTTGGGGATTTTGGTTGCCTTGGTGTTTTAATGTTTTGAAAATGCTAAGTTCATCTTAGAAATGATTTGGAATCATTCAAAATTGATTTGATCAATTTCGGACTAAAATGGACAAAGTACCAAGTGTAAGGGCAATTCGGTAAATTCACTTAAATATGATGTATTGAATTTTATTTTCATAATTTGATTATTGGAATATTAAATAAATATTTTTATTTAATTAATCCGAGAAAAAGTTTTGAAATCGGAAAATCTGATTTTCCACCGCTTCCGCTGCGTTACCGGATTTAGCCCCTGAAAAACCCCTACAAAATGGTATCAGAGCGAGTCTGATTCTAGGCCCCCTAAAATGACTATCCTTTATTGAATCAATATTTAATCATGTTTTCTTGACTTTATACATGCTTATTATAATCTAATTTGGTTAGATTTAGGGTGTATGACACTTAGCGGAAAATCCCTAATTAATAAGGTTTTAATGTAATTATGTATTTGATGCATGTTATGTGGTCCGTCTTGTCAATACGGTTTATGAATACTTCTCTGTGACTACATCCGAGACCGTGCCTCTGCTGTGAGGGTGTAGCCGATAGAGATTTATTTATACCGGATGTATATCAGATACTAGATAAATTGAAGCGAAAGCGGAATTCTGAACGTGCCCTAGCTGTCAGGATTACATAAGTAACTTGAGTTTATCATTGACAAGTATAACCTTGGTGTCCCCAAGGGGTGTGACTTGGTGGAGTAGGGTCCAGGATCTCACCTTGAGGTTCTGGGTTCGAATCCAGGGGGTGCACTTCTTGTAAGAGCCTGGGACAGCCGGTGGTTTTACCTGCGCCGCGGCCCAAAATGGGTGGTTTGGTGGCGGGGTTTCCAACGTTTCCAAAAAAAAAGTATAACCTTGGTACGTCTCCTTGTGGGCCTGCCTTCGCAGCGACAACGAGAAACGACCAAAACCGGAAACCATGAGTCATTATTGAGTGATTGACAAATGAGTTGTCTACCTGATGAATATACGTAGGCGAGACCGTGCCTCTGCTGTGAGCTGAAATATATTCACGGGATCCACTTTTCACTATTTGTATTTAATTTAATTATTAAATCTTTGTATTATGTTTGGGGATTACAATATTGCATGATTTAATGGGAGGTGCATTTTTAGATTAAAAATACATGATCTAGTTTATGCTTTTGATATTATATGAAACTGCTTAATTTCTGCTAACCGTTTTTCGTGATCTATATGATAGATTGGCGATGGCGGCACAATCCACAAATCAGTTTGCGCGTATGCTTGATGCGAACAAACTGAAAGACGCTGAGAACTTCACCGACTGGGAATTGGATTTGAGGATTGTCTTCAATTCCGAAAAGCTGGGATATGTTCTTGAGGTTCCGTTGCCACTTACTGTGGGTGCGGATGCTTCAGAGGAGGAACGCCAAGTTTTTGAAACTTGGAAGGATGATGATTTAAGGGTTAAATTATACATCCTTAGTTCACTGTCTCCGAAACTCAAGAAACAATACTATGGTATGCTAGATTTGTATAGTATGATGACGCGATTGAGACAATCGTTTGAGAACCAAGAACAAGTGATTGTTCACAAAGTCGCAATGGAACTATTTTTTGGACTATTATGACCCATAGCGTCACTATTTGTACAAATCACAGTGTTGTTGTACAAATTAACTATGTGACAAAGGAGATTGCACTCTTATCATTTGTGATTAGATCACCTTAGATATATATATAAATGATAAGAGGTCCCTATGATTAGTTCATAGATTGAGAATGATATGAGACAGTATCAGTCCACGAATGATTAATCATTGAATATCCCTAGTTAGAGTATTATCGAGATTGGACATCGATAATGCGTAAAAGACTAGTATTACACTTGTGCGTGTTTGTGAGGACACAACGATATAGTTCTCATATATTTGGGTATAAGATACTCATGAAAGTGTAATAGGAGGTTGTGTTTTACCGATGGTATAGGAAACAGCTTCGCTCTGGATAGACCCCCTCGGAATTCCATTGGTAGTATGACAATGTGTCTATGGAAGTCCGAAATCAGGGTAGGTGTATTTAGTCTTAACCTGAGACTTGCACTGCTAATACTTGCGACAATTGATATACTCTAGTTGCGGTCGTCCAGGGCTTTAACCGGTTCTGTGTACGCCAATGCTGGGTATATTGAGAATCGTAGAGTATAGGGGTGTGATGTCAAGACGAGAGTATCACTCCAGTCATAATGGAGATTATGTCACACATGATACGGTATTAGTACTCTTAAGTGCTGCAGCCATCGGGATATTATGACTAGGTCATGTATATCAGATTATAGAGACTAGTTACCAGACATCCGACATGTGATTCGTACGGGGCAGACACAGCTCCAGCCCCAGGCCTAGCACGTGACAGTATGATACTGGATCGACATACACTATATTATGTATACTACGCCTGATATAGATCCTTTATTCCTGTAAGGATATTTCCGGAGAATTGGGTAGGCATGGCGCTTTACTAGAAGCCAACCTTGTATTGTAAATCGGTAAAACATAGTACTTGGTACTTACGTGTTTGGATAGTCCGACGACCGTATTTATTGCCAACTTATCCGGGGATCTCATGGGTCGCTTCCCAATGCACACGACAATTTCCCATCGTGACACAATCTCTCGAATGATGTGGTACTTTCGTTCCACATGCTTCGACTTCATCAAGAAATCTATTTAGAAAAGCCGTTTTGACATCTATTTGCCAAATCTCAAAATCATGATATGCGGCAATTGACAACAAAATCCTGATGGACTTTAGCATTGCAACTGGCGAAAAATTTTCATCGTAGTCGACACCAGGTCGCTGCGAGTAACCTTTAGCTACCAGTCGGGCCTTAAAGGTTTCAACCTTTTCTTCGGCCCCCGCTTCCTCTTGTAAATCCATTTACAACCAATAGGAACAATTCTTTCAGGAAGCGGAACCAAGTTCCAAACTTGATTATCATGTATTGAGTCCATCTCGGATTTCATGGCATCTTACCACTTCACGGAGTCGATGTCCAACATCGATTCTCTATAGGTAAAAGGGCCAGTCTCTTCAACCAATAGAACATCGAGACTCTTTTCTTGTATCAAATACTAGCGTTCAGGAGGTGTAGATACCCTTTGTGACCTACGAAGTGTGTGTATTGAAGGTTCTTCATCTTCTTGAACTACAGGTTCCTTCATTAGTTCGTTGGTACCAAGTTGTACTTCATCAAGTTCAACCTGTCTATGATCACCATCTTCAGCCAAAAATTCTATTTCTAGAAATTTTATGAAGCAAGCTACGAACACATTTTGATGCTCGGTATCATAAAAAAAATATCCTTTGGTATTTGAAGGATATCCAACAAACCTAAACTTCTACCCTCGAGGCAATAGCTTATTTTTGCCATCCTGACGTATATAGGACACCCCCAAATCTTAATATAACTAAGATTCAGTTTCTTACCGGTTCATATCTCATACGGAGTCATAGGAACAGCTTTAAAGGGAATCTTATTCAGGAGATGAACGGCAGTTAAAAGAGCATAACCCCATAAGTAATATGGTAAATCTGTATAACTCAATATCGATCGGACCATATCCAATAAAATCCAATTTCTCCTCTCTAACACTCCGTTATGTTGCGCAGTGTCTGGAGGAGTATATTGAGCGAGAATCCCATTCTCCTTTAAATAATCAGTGAACTCTGTACTCATATATTCACCACCTCGATCAGATCAAAGACATTTAATATATTGTCCAGTTTGTTTCTCTACTTCATTTCGGAATTATTTCAACTTTTCAAAGGTTTCCGATTTATGTTTCATCAGATAAACATAACTGTATCGTGATAGATCATCGGTAAAGGTAACGAAGTAAGAAAAACCACTGTGAGCAGTTTGACTCATTGTACCACATACATCAGAATGTATGAGTTCCAATAGGTTAGTGGCTCGGTGTCCAATGACCGGCGTAATCACACGTGTATAACGCAAACGCATGTATCGTTAAAGTAGTATAAAAAGTATCGATCCCAAAAGGACTTAATACCTAATCTATTAATTTTATGAGGTCAAATGATTACTAGTATCTAATAGGTTGATTGATTGATTGGGAATGGTGATGATTTTAAATTTAAAAATAAGTAAATAAAATTGCGCAAAAGTATGTGGAGGAAAATTCAAATTTATAAAACTATCCAGGGTTGTGATTTCTTCCAATATCATTTTAAAGATGAAGTGGTTATTTCATTTTTATGTAATATATCGGTTTACTAACCTGGAACACGAAATTATGAAAAAGCCTCTGTCGATGGTCAGACGCAAATACCCAGTTTAACCCAATTGAATCATATGTCTATGTCAACCAAATTACCTGGATTCATTAAGTTTAAGTTCCAAATATGGCTACCCCCACCCGACAGGTATATGTCTATCCTGTAAGGAAATCTATTAAAGGGTATCTATCCTCAAAAAAGATTGTGGGCTATTAAGTCTAAGGCTGAAACCTAAGATTGTCAAGTTTATTTTAGATTTACCAGATTAATCTTATTAGTGGCCAATTAACAAGACGCAATAAGCTTAAGACTTAATAAGTAAACCTTTAAATTACCCAAACTATAAAATAACCCCTTATAAACCGGTGATATTAGAATTCATCACAACCCTAGATAACTAACTTAGTTATAACACATAACTAGGGCGAGTAAAAACTTAAAAATAAAAGACATAAAGTAAAATGCTGAAAAATAAATAAAGAAAATTATAATAAAAGAAAATGCTAGGGGCTAGAGGAACTACTTTTATCACTACTATTTTAAATATCTTCATTAATATAATATATTAACTTGTGTGAATTACCAACCAGCCATATAGGCGGTAACTTGATTAAGTCAAATTAAGTCCATAAACCAGCCATATAGGCGGAAATTACCAACCGACCAACCAGGCGGTATCCATGCTTAGTCAGATTAAAACCAGTTTATAATTGATTACCAACCGACCAATATAGCGGTATCCTTGTTAAGTCAAATTTTAAGTAGTGAATATATTATAATTAAGGGAGATTAATCTAAATAGTAGTAATAAAAGTTTTACCTTTCACCCTATGAGGGGGAAGTTACCTCCTCATGTTGAATAGTAAAAACTGAAAAAGTAAAGAAAGTAAATTATTATTACAGAACGTAATTAAAAATTAATTACAAAACTGAAATTTAATGTAAACTAGATATAAAACTCCCTATTTACATCAGAGAATTCAGAAAGGAAGGTACATCTGAAACTGAAACCTTGAGCTGAATTTATAGGCCTCGGTAGGGTGTGCACGTCGCGACGCGCCTCGTGTTAGCTTCTGGTTGGCTGCTTCAAATTCTTATCTGATGACATGGCGATGTGGATAATTGACTCAATAATTGTGCTGATGTGGCGATGACGTGGCAACACGTTGAGAAAGTGATTGTCGGCACCGTAGGATTGTGACACGTGGCACACTGTTATTGGATGATGATGACACGGTGAGTTGACTCGGTCTACTGCTGATGTGGATGATGACGCGGCTGACACGTGGAGTGACACGTGGCGACACGTGGTGATGGTGATTGTCGGCACTATAGGATGATGACACGTGGCACAGTGCACGTAAGTAGATCGGCTGTGATATTGACACGTGGCGGGCGCACGTTAGCAAGTTAAACTTTTCAGATTCTCACACGTGTCCTCCGGCGCACGTTAGCAACTCATGGCGCATGTTAGGCATCGCGACACGCAAAATTACCAAATTACCTTTTTGTCCGTTTTTCACTATTTTGGCCCCAAATCACCTCCAGAGAGTCCTGAAACTTTATTTATCTACAAAATAACACAAAACATATCAAGATATTCACAAAACTCAAGAAACTTTACAAAATATTAAGTTAAATGAGTGGGAAATAGTGATACATTTACCACTCATCACACCCTCAAACCTAACATTTTGCTAGTCCTCGAGCAAAACACAGAATAAAATAACATAAACATCTTTAAAACTAAGCCACTTTCGTAGGGATCACGGTTGCATTTAGCGTATGCAACAAGCCTTTAAACCCATAGGTGTCCCTAGTGGACGAGTTGTAGTCTCGTGAGGGTTTACAACAATGATACCCACAAACATTTTACAAAAGTAAAAAGGTAGTGAAACTAATGCACACAAAAGAAAAAAATACAAGAAAAAATAGAATAAAGAAGTTAGTGACTAATCAGGTGAAACTTCTACTCTAAGTCACTAGTTGTTTTCTTTCTTTCTAAATTACCGAATAAGTGAATTCTCCGATTATATTTACCATTCTATATATACACATCCAACAAAATATCAACTCATTTTTTCCCACAACAGTCACAAGTGCAGTTGATAAGAGAGTAATATTTTTGTCCTAAAATTTTATCAGAATTCACACATTTTTGCTGTAGTAGAGTAATTTTTCTCATTTTTCTGATTTTTTTGATTTTTTTTTATTTATATACAATATCTTTCATCTATGTAGCGAGTGTTGGGTCGGTGGCTCCCAAACCAGTTGGTTTTAGGGCACCAGGTGTTAAGACACCCCTACAGACTTAATTACTCAGACTTCAGATATATATATTTTTGCAGCATCTTTGATCCATGTAGCGAGATTTGGGCCAGTGACTCCCAAACCAGTTGGCTTTAGGGAACTAGGTGTTAAAACACCCTTACAGACTTAATAACTCGAATCTCAGACGTTTTTTTTACTCCAATTATTTTCATAGATGTTTCCTCCAATTAAACTAGAGCACTGAATATTACAAACTTTTCAATTACAGCTCATTTCTGTATGTTACCATGCATGTTGATAATACCTGCCAACTGAGCATATGAAGATCCATTTTAGTCAATTTTATGGAGAATTTACAAATTAAATAATTCAAAAGGAAATAAACAAAAATTAACTTGTTTCGAAAATGGGTTGAAATACGTATCAAGAATGGGAATTCCTTACACAGCTATTTCTCACCAATTTCACATTTTTAGTCAAATTAAAAACAAAAACGCAAAATATTTTTGTAATTTTTGAAAAAATTTCAATTTTTTTGTATTTTTTGAAAAATTTTGGACTAAAAATAAAACAACACACAACTATAAACAAGATACTGATCAACTAATTCTCTCCCCCAAACCTAAATGAGACATTGTCCCTAATGTCTTAAACATTAGAAGAAGAGTTTAGAAGATAGTACCTGGTTAACTGAAATTCTACACGAAAAGTTAATGGTTAAGATCCAGATTAATCTGACGCCAATTACCACGACCTTCCTCGGACCAATTTATCTTTGAAATGATATGGTCAATTTATGGTTCATTGGCTAAGATTTGGTCAATTAGATCCAGACCAGTTCTGGCAGTGAAGATGAGTTCTTTTAAAGGTTTTGACACGAACCCATTTCTCCGGGCATCATCAAGAAACACACAAAGAAAATCATAAAATCTTTCAATGTTGTACAGTCCAAGCGGTTTCTGGTGTATGTTTAGGTTCGCCCAAGATAACACTGTAAAAATTTCCGCCAATGTACCCAAGCCACCTGGAAAAGCAATAAAAGCATTAGCACGATTAATCATTTCTACCAATCGTTCAGACATACCTGGCACGATCAGTTCCTCTCCGTTTGATGGTCCGATAAGATTTGCTTCTGCCAATGGTTTTGGGATGATTCCCAAAACGTGACTGCCTCCCTCCTGTACAGCTTTTGAAACGATCCCCATAAGTCCAAGATTGCCTCCGCATATACTAAGTACATATTCCTTGCAGCTAAGACTCGACCCAATTCCTGTGCTGCTTCAACGTTTTATGGCTTAACACCAACACTTGTTCCACAAAACACACAGATGTTTTCAACTCGTCTTCTTGAAGTGGCTTCCATGTTTTACTCTGGATGTCTTCAAAAGTGCAATGATGAGTTGAATTTATAACACCTGAAAAGGGTGAGTAAAATAATAGCACTAATTACCTGCCAAATGACAATTCTTAGTTAACAGTAAAATAAATCGTGATAGTCAAAAAGGTCTGGATCCTATTGGATAAAATAAAAGAAAATAACAAAACAAATCACAATTATTCAGAAAAGAAAAAGATATATAATATTTACAAGAAATGTAGCGGTTTGATTGACGTCTTTGAGTCAGGGATAAGCTTCCCATCCAATTTTCTTATAAATTGGCAAACATGGTCTTTTTGAGTCAGATTCCCGAGACTTAACTGTTGTCTTTCTTTTTGGAATTGTGCATATAACACACGTATTTTGTGATACACACATCCACTGGGATGCGTCTCAAGAGTTTTAGATATATCATCCCAAGACTCCTTACTAAAGCCATATCTAATGAAAATAGTCTTATCTTCGCGGTTATCAGACACCATTCCTAAAGAATGACAACGAGTATTACAAAACATACGAGAACATTTATAACAAACACACATTCTTTTGGCTTCCAATCGGACCCTTGCTTCAATAATCCAACGAATATCAGTAGGAATACCTTTGGTCATCAGCAGTCTCATCCGTTCCAAGCGTGCTTTGTGAAATTTCTTGTGAAGATTCACGTAAGCTTCTTCCATCGTGAAATGACTTTACCTGTAAAAATTAAACACACAAAAATAAAACACACCAGATCACAATATATACACAAATTTCATGGGTTGCCTCCATACGAGCGCTAAGTTTAATTTCGTCAGCTAGACGTGACTTCTCGAACGTTAGGCTGGATCTGAAAGTGTGACACTTTCTTTTTGTCGCTCAAATGATTCTCCCCAGTAGTGTCTAACACGCTTGTTTTTAACCTTGAATGTTTTGTTGGAGTCGGGATCATGTATCTCAACGACTCTGTCTGGTAAAACCTTGGTGATCACAAATGTACCTGACCACCGTGATTTTGGCTTCCATGGGAAGAATTTCACCCTTGATTTGTTTAACAGTACCTTCTGCCCTGGTTCCAGTTGTATGCACACTAACTTCCCATCATGTCTTTTCCTTACCTTTCTTTATACAATTTGGCATCCTCAAAAGGCTGATTGTGAAATTCCTCCAATTCGTTGAGCTGGTGGAACTTTTTCTCTTCTCTTGCTTGTAGTGCATGAATTAGTTTTTTCAGTGCAAAAGACGCTTTATCTTCAGGCTCCACATGCAATTGACATGTTTTAAGTTTGTCAGTAGAACTTTGCATTGCATTGGAGTTCTGAATGGTACTGTGTATCACATCTAGTCTGAAACATTCCTCATTCTTTTCGTCATCTGTGAAATTCATGTCCTTGAAAACATTGAATGTTACTTCTTGGTCATGTATCATCTTGGTTAGTTCTCCTTTCTATACATCAATAATGGTTCGACCTATAGCCAAGAATGGTCTTCTGAGTATTATCGGCATGTCTTCATCTTCCTCCATATCGAGGACAATAAAATATGCTGGGAAAATGAATTTGTCAACTTTGACCAGCACGTCTTCAATTACACCTCTCAGAAATACTAGTGTTCTATCAACAAGTTGTAGAGAGACTGAAGTTGGCATTGTTTCTCCAATCTGTAGTTCCTAAAAATAGAAAAATGCATCAAGTTAACACTCGCACCTAAATCACATAAAGCCCTACCAAATTTATATTCTCCTATGATGCAAGGAATGGTGAAAATTCCAGGATCTTTCAACTTTGAGGGAAACTTCCTCTGAATGATGGCGCTGCATTCTTCTGTCAATGCTACTGTCTCGTAATCTCCCAATCTCCATTTTCGTGAAAGAATGTATTTCATGAATTTTACATAGCTGGGCATTTGTTCCAAGACTTCTTTAAATGGAATGTTGATGTGCAGCTTTTTGAACACCTCCAGGAAACGAGCAAACTGCTTGTCCAGTTTGTTTTTCTGAAGACACTGAGGAAAAGGTGGAGGTGAAGTGATCTGTTCTTTTCCTCCATTTGTTGCTTTGTTTCTTTTGGAACTTCCTCAATAGTTTTTTTGGCTCCAACATCTTTATTGATTTCAGTACCTCTTTTTAACATGATGGCATGACACTACTCCTTCCCTACGTTCCTTGGATTTGGTTCTGTGTTGCTTGGAAGATTCCCTGGCGGTTTGTAACTCTGAGCATTAGCCAGTTGTCCAATTTGATTTTCCCATGATTTGATAGAAGCAGATTGGCTTTGAAAAATAGCATCATATGCTGCTTGTTGCTTTTTGAACATCTCTGCAATCCATTCTTTCATTTCTGGTTCTTTTTCAAACTTTTGGCTTTTCTGTTGGAATCCTGGTGGTGGATAGTTCTTTTACCCTGAATTGTTGCTCCATGAAAAGTTAGGATGATTCCTCCACCCTGTGTTATAGGTGTTGGAATATGGATTGTTCCCCTGTTTGTTGAAATTGTTGACATAATTCACCGTTTCTTCAAGTTGGTTTGGCTCTGGTGCTCTTCCAAAAGGTGAACTTGTGGCTCCAATATTATTTTGAGTACTGAGAGTCTCTATGAATTTGCATATCTGATCCAGCTTGGCGTTGATTGCTGTATTGGCTCCAACTTCATAAATTCCTGCGATTCTTTGGATCATGCTCATTTCTGTTGGCCATAAGGAATTTTTTTTGGCCATTTCTTCGATTAGGTCCCAGGCTTGATCTTCTCATTTTGCCATTAAAGCTCCTCTAGCAGTAGCATCGATTGTGGTTCTCATTAGTCCAGAAAGTCCATTATAGAAATTTTAGACTTGAAGCCATTTTGGAATCTCATGGTGAGGACATTTCCGGAGCAAATCTTTGTACCTTTCCCAGCTTCGTAGAGAGTTTCTGAGTCTTTTTGTACAAAGGATGTGATGTCGTTCCTCAGATTTCCAGTTCTGGCTGGTGGAAAGTACTTTGCAAGAAATTTGGTGGCTAAAGTGTACCAAGTTGTGATGGAACCTGCTGGTAGTGAATGTAGCCAAGCTTTAGCTCTGTCTTTCATAGAGTATGGAAAAACCCGCAGTCTCATTGCTTCATCAGCTTCTCGGTTGTAATTGAAAGTGCTGCAAACTTCCAGGAAGTTGCTGATGTGGGTATTAGGATCTTCAGTTGCTTTTCCCCCAAACTGCACTGACTGCTGAATCATCTGAATGTATGTTTTGATATCACACGTATTTGCTGGTAAAGGAGGAAGTACAATACATGAAATGAAGCTGTCGATCACTGAAATGGTTCTGTCTCAAATGGGTATTGGTGGTGCAACTTCCAGAGGTTCAGGTTCTATGTTGACTAAAGCTTCTTGGCCTTCTCGCATTTCCCTTCTCAACTGTCTGATGGTTCTTTCAATTTCCGGGTCAAACGGTCGAAGTTCAAAGCTTATGGTTTGTCTCATGTAGTTTCTATGAACCTGAAACACAAGAAAACAAAAACAGTGAGTAAAAATAAATTAGATATAAGTAAAGGTATCTAACATCAAAACTAATAGTGAAAGATAAATAAGTCCCCGGCAACGGCGCCAAAAACTTGACCGGTGTAATCACACGCGTATAACGCAAGCGCACGTATCGTTCAAGTAGTATAAAAAGTATCGATCCCACGAGGACTTAATACCTAATCTATTAATTTTATGAGGTCAAATGATTACTAGTATCTAATAGGTTGATTGATTGATTGGGAATGGTGATGATTTTAAATTTAAAAATAAGCGAATAAAATTGCGCAAAAGTAGGTTGAGGAAAATTCAAATTTATAAAACTATCCAGGGTTGTGATTTCTTCCAATATCATTTTAAAGATGAAGTGGTTATTTCATTTTTGTGTAATATATCGGTTTACTAACCTGGAACACGAAATTATGCAAAAGCCTCTGTCGATGGTCAAATGCAAATACTCAGTTTAACCCAATTGAATCATATGTCTATGTCAACCAAATTACCTGGATTCATTAAGTTTAAGTTCCAATTATGGCTACCCCCGCCCGAAATGTATATGTCTATCCTTTAAGGAAATCTATTAAAGGATTATCTATCCTCAATGAAGATCGTGGGCTATTAAGTCTAAGGCTGAAACCTAAAATTCCTTTGTCAAGTTTATTTTAGATTTACCAGATCAATCTTATTAGTGGCCAATTAACAAGACGCATTAATCTTAAGACTTAATAAGTAAACCTTTAAATTACCCAAATTACAAAATAACCCTTTATAAACCGGTGATATTAGAATTCATCACAACCCTAGATAATTAACTTAGTTATAACACATAACTAGGGCGAGTGAAAACTTAAAAATAAAAGACATAAAGTAAAATGCTGAATAATAAATGAAGAAAATTACAATAAAAGAAAATGCTAGGGCTAGAGGATCTACTTTTATCGCTACTATTTTAGATATCTCATTTAATATAATCTATTAACTTGTGTGATATTACCAACCAGCCATATAGGTGGTAACCTGATTAAGTCAAATTAAGTCCATAAACCAGCCATATAGGGGGAAATTACCAACCAACCAGGCGGTATCCATGCTTAGTAAGATTAAAACCAGTTTATAATTGATTACAACCGACCAATATAACGGTATCCTTGTTAAGTCAAATTTTAATTAGTGAATATATTATAATTAAGAGAGATTAATCTAAATAGCAGTAATAAAAGTTTTACCTTTCACCCTAGCAGGGGAAGTTACCTCCTCATGTTGAATAATAAAAACTAAAAAAGTAAAGAAAGTAAATTATTAGTACAGAATGTAATTAAAAATTAATTACAAAACTGAAATTTAAAGTAAACTAGATATAAAACTCTCTATTTACATCAGAGGATTCAGAGAGGAAGATATATCTGAAACTGAAACCTCGAGCTGAATTTATAGGCCTCGGTAGGGTGTGCGTGTCACGACGCGCGCTTCGCGTCGCGACGCGCCACGTGTCAGCGTCTGGTTGGCTGCTTCAGATTCTTATCTGATGACGTGGCGATGTGGATAATTGACTCAATAATTGTGCTGACTTGGCGATGACGTGGCGACACGTGGAGAAAGTGTTTGTCGGCACCGTAGGATTGCGACACGTGGCATGCTGTGATTGGCTGATGATGACGTGGCGCTAACGTGGCGAGTTGACTCGGTCTACTGCTGATGCGGACGATGACGTGGCTGACACATGGAGTTACACGTGGTGACACGTGGCGATGGTGATTGTCAACACCATATGATGATGACACGTGGCACGGCACACGTTAGCAGATCGGCTGTGATGTTGACACGTGGCAGGCCCACGTTAGCAAGTCAAACTTTTCAGATTCTGACATGTGTCCTCCGGCGCACGTTAGCAACTCATGGCGCATGTTAGGCGTCGCGACGCCGAAGGCTTGCGCGTTTCGACTCGCAAAATTACCAAATTGCTCTTTTGTCCGTTTTTCACTGTTTTGGCCCCAAATCACCTCCAGAGAGTCCTGAAACTTTATTTATCTACAAAATAACACAAAACATATCAAAATATTCACAAAACTCAAGAAACTATGTAAAATATTAAGTTAAATGAGTGGGAAATAGTGATATATTTACCAGTCATCATCCAACACCCGAAAATAGAGCTTTGGTCATTTTACCCCGAATACAAAATTCGCAAGTTGGATAAGGTTCAATGGTGAGATCATGTATCAAACCATTCTTAACCAAATGAGTTAGGCATTTCACGCCTATATGACCCAACCACATATGCCAGAGTTCAATATTATTTATATCATATTGTTTACGTTTATTTATTCTAGTATTAAAAATATCTTGTGAGGTACGCAATATGTAATGACCATGCCTATTTGGACATCAAAGGATATGAATATTATAACTATCATATAAATATAAAGAACGATTCTTAATATTTACATTATAACCTTCAGTATTTAATACAAAAAGGGACATAATATTCTCCACACATCCTGGCACAAAATAGTAGTCATTAAAAAAAGTCTCTCACTGGGTAAGGGAATCTCGCATATGCCCACTGCAACTGCATCCAGAGAGTCGCCACTCCCGAATCGTAACTACATCTCCCCAGATTTTAGTCGTCTACTTCCCGTCGGCACCTGCAATGTATTGCAAATGTGAATAGGACAAGAAAATTCCAATATCCAATTAGATGTCATAGCTTCACAAGCCAATGAGATATCGATAATAGTAGAAATAAAAGTACATGATGTTGATGCTCTTTCCTTCCTGATTTGTACGAGATAGTCCGGGCAGTTTCGTTTCCAGTACCCAACTTTCTGGCAGTGGTGGTATTTGTCTTCAGAAGCTCTCTTGGGCTTCGTCGTCTTACCCTGCGAAGGAATAATGAAACCCTTCTTTTTCTTTCATTTTGTCTTCTTCCCATTCGACTTGGATTAGGAAGAAGCGGAAAGTGAAATGGGTTTCGGAAGGCGAGTCAGAACTCCCTTCCTCAAATCTTCATATGCTGTGAGAAGCATCATATGTAACTCATGGTAAGAATAGTGAATCCCATTCATGTTGAAATACATAACGAACTGGCGATACGACATTGGGAGTAAACCGAGAATGACACTACGCCCAAGAGTTTCATTGAGAAGGAAATCATGGCGCCTTAACTGCTCGATCAAATCAATCAAGTGAAGCACATGCGGGCTCACAGCCTACCCCTCATCAAGTTTAGAATGGAATAGTTCCATCAAAACTCTATGAACCATGACTTGTTCCTAGTTCATGAACGATTCACGAAGTTGTGTCATCATGCTATACGCATTGTGCATCTCAAAGTAAGTCTTCTTAAGCTCGGAAGAAATAGAACTCAAGATGAATGATTTAACCCTTAAATCATCATCCTTCCATCGCTATAAAGTCTCATGTTCTTCAGGAGATGCATCTGGTGATATAGCAAGCGGTAATGGACCTTCCAAAATATACCTCCGCTTCTCGGAATTTAGGACGATCCTCAAATCCATATCCCAATCTGTAAAATTTTCAGCGCCTTTTAGCTTATTCGTATCTAGCATACGAGCAAAAAGATTGGTTGGAGGTGCTGCCATCTCAAATCTATCAAATAGATAGCGAATCAACAGTAAATAGATAAACTAATAAAAGATAATACAGTTTAATATTATATTATAAAGCACTAATTAGATCATGGATTTTTAATCTAAAAATGTCCATCCCAATATTTCATGCAAAACTGTAATCCCCAAACAGAATAAAAACATGTTATAATCAAATTATAACATAATAGTAAAAGGTGGACCCCATGAATATATATCAGTTTACATCTTTGGCACGTTCTCGCATACGTATATTCATTAGGTAGACAACTAATTGTCAATCACTCAATAGTGACTCCTGGGTTTTTGGTCCTGGTCGTTTCTCATTGTGACCGCTTTGGCACGTTCACAAGGAGGCGTACCAAGGTCAAACTTGTCAATGATGATTCAAGATACTTGCAAAACCCTAACAGCTTGGCACGTTCAAGATTTCGCTTTCGCTTGAATTAACCTAATATGAAATATATCCGATATAGATAAATTTCTACCAGCCATATCCTCACAGCTTTGGCACGTTCTCGGATATAGTCTCAGAAAATTTATCGATAAGTGGTATTGACAAGACGGACCAATTAATATGCATCAAATACATATTAAATTAAAACCTTATTTTCAAATTGGGATTTTTCCGCTAAAGATGCTTTTACTTTATTTAATTAAATTAAATAAACACATGCATGCATAAAGTCAAGATTAAAGTCAACATTGAATTTTAAAGGCTTAATCATATACCGGGTGTCCAGAATCAGACTCTCTCTGATACCATTTTTGTTGGGGTTTTATAAGGAATTACGGGTTGGCGCAGCGGAGCGCGGAAAACTTATTTTTCCGATTTCAAAAATTTTCTTGAAACAATTAAATAAACTTATTTATTTAATTAAAAAATACTTAAAATCTAAAATTTTAACCCAAGAAATTATATTTCTTATAATTATCAAATTACCCCAAAAGTTTTGCAAATTAATTATTTTGGTCCTTAAAATGTCAAATACATATTTAATTGATTTCGAATCAATCCCAAAATAATTTATACATGTCAAATACATGAAATTATAATTTACAACTAAAATACCAAACATTTATAGAATTTCCGAAACTACCCAGATTTTTCCAGAATTACCGAAACAGCCCAGATTTTTTATTAATTACAATTTGGCCCAATTTGTTCAAAATAAATCAAGATCAAATCCAATCAATCCCAAATTTAACATACATCAAATATACATCATATTATATCATATATATGAAAATCCCGAAAATTGGAATGGGTTTAGAACACTAATTTCATAAATTGCTCCAATTACACAATTTACATTAATCTGAATTAATTCAACACTTTAATAATCAATTCCACACCAATCAAGTCTCACCATCATGAAATTAATAAAGAATAATTCTAGGTTAATTATGAATGGCTAATCAACTCTAGAATGACAATTTTAATTTCTAATTAATCTATTAAGCTTAATTACACTAATACGCTTATAAATTAATTATACATGCTTAAACACATCCAACAAGCTTCCAAAAAATTAATTACAAACTAAAGAGTAGAGACATAAATCTTAGCAGCGTAATTGAAGATAAAAATAATAGAAACAATTTTTATCTTGAAGGAAATTAAGAAATACTTACAAAAGTTTCCAAAAACTTAAGCTTTTTCTTTTGGTTTTCCTTCAAAATGCTCTCAACTCACTTTGTAATATTTTTGTTAAACTTGTGTTAGTATGAAAAATGAGACAAAATAATTTTATTATACCATTTCCCTCCTGGCCGAATTTTGGCTTCCAAAAATTAAATAACAATTATTTATTTTTGTTCAAATTCAATTGGCACACATTTTAGCTTTAATAAAGTAACACTTTAACTTTAATAAAGTTATCAAAATGTGTTCCAATAATAACATGCCATTTCCTAAAGAAATCATTACTAAAGATATTTATTTTATTAATTAATTTAATTATTTAACAATTAAATAATTAATTGATAATATAAATATCTTAAATATAGGTATTATATTTACATTAAATATCTAAAATACATATATTAATAATATATGTTTAAATATCACAAATTAATATTTAATTAATGTGTATTTAATAATATCAAATATTAAATATAATACACATTAATTCGAAAATGACCGTTAGGTCCCGATTGCATGTATTTTTCGTTTAACCGTTAAACGAGTTATAAATAATCAATATTATTCATAACAGTTGCCCTAGTGCTCTACAAGTATATTTCATTAGTGAGACTCTCTAAATTCAGGCATATCCGTCATGAAATCAAATTCTGTGTCCATAATTCACCCACCCGTAAATTATGACGAACACGGATAAACTCACCGAATCATACAGGTCGAGGTCACTGCATACGTATAATCCCCCTGTCATAGGTATCCGGATTATTCCAGAGATATAGATACAAACATCAAATCTCTCTATATATATATAATCACGTCGACGTTTCTATTAGCAATCTCTTAATAACACTTAGAGCTGGTTTCTACAGTGTACCACGGGCCCATGGATTTAACAGATTGCTAATTCTATATTGAATACCTATGCTCTGTACACAGAGCTGACGGATCCTTTCTTGATACACACAGGATATCCTGAGCATCAGTCCTCACCCAACGAACAGGCGAAGGTCTGATTTTAATATATCAGTGACGTGACTGTCATCTAAGTGTGGAGGATAACTCATATATCTACAATGGTATCTCAAGTCAAAGAATCATTATGCTTATTCAACCCGAGAAGATTCTTATTGACAATTGTGTATCATCCATTAAGAATCTTCGGTGAGTCATTAAGTGTCTATCCGCTATAAACACACCTACACGTTTATACGAGTCTACAAGACTCATGGTTCACTGAAAAACCATTGGAATCCAAGATTCCAATATACGACATGTATCAGTCTCTACGTGTTTACTTTACTGACCAATTAGTGTAAACTTTGACCGGGAACTGTCTAAGAATGACAATGTCATGATACAACTCAATGTCAGTTGCAACACTTTTGAAACAATATCATAACTAATCATCCTAAGGTTAGTTACGTCTTTACCATAGTAAAGAAGAAGTTATATAAAATAAACTGTTCATTTTATTCATAATAAAATGTTACATAAGTATTTATAAGGAAATAAATAATAAAATTGGCGCTCAGAGCACCAACCCTGACACTTCCAAGGTCCATAATTATCCTATCCACCTCCGTACCACCAATATTGGCTTTGATTATCGGCGCATCATCATGAGGGTAGTTTACTCTCTGGGCATCCTTATCGGTGAACATTATGGGCACTGATCTGGCTTTTTGATTACTCGGGGCCCACTCTGCCGTCAATACCTCGGGGCCCTTGATCTGACAGTAGTTCTTCCTTGTTCGGTTTGAATCTTTACCTAATGTCATGCCTCTGCTACCTTCGTTACCTCGACTTCATGGCTTCATGATCAATATCGACTTGTTCCTGAAGGTCTTTGCAACTCTTTGTGTCATGTCCTCTGGCATTATGATGTACTCAGTAGGCCTTATGATATCTCTTATCAATTGGAAAACTCTTCGAGTCAGGCTCAGTCAACAAGCCTTTGTCCTGAATCTCTCGGGTTATCTGTGTCATAGGTCTGTTGAGTATAGTGTATGTGGTCCCCCTTGAAACATGGGTGGCCTTGACTGGGGGCCTCCTCTCCAGTGTCGAGGCACTCTGAGTGATTGGCATAAACTCTCGTTGCCTCGGACTTGGCCCTCTCAAACAATATATGTATTTTTTATTTAATATAAATAAAAATACATATATAATAATAATCGTATTAATTAATTATTTAGGTGTTTAAATGTTAAATATCTAGATAATTAAATTATTCCAATATTACATAATTGTTATGCAATATGTTTGATTATTATTGGTTACATGTGGCATGATTTTATTAAGCTTAAAGTTTACAAGCTGGATTTGTTAACTTAAAGGTTATTATTATTAATTAATTAGATTAATTGACCAAATTACCAAAAGACCATTCTTAACCACTAAATTCGGTTTTGGCTTGATATTTAAAGTGGAAATTTTATTTTCTTCATTTGAAGACCTCCATGGCCGAACCTAACAAGAGGAAAAATTCCCAAAAGTTTCTTGAAGAAATCAAGAAGAAATTTTAAGGAAATTTGGAGATTTGAGGTAATCTTCAATAATCTTAAACTTAGAAAGTTTTTTTTCTTGTTCTTGAATATCTATAATAGTTCTAGGGTTTCTTCATTTCTTAGATTTTGGGGCTTTTTGATTTGGAGGATGGATTTGGAGGCTAGATGCATGTGTGAAGTTGGATTGGATAATATTATTGTAATATTAGTTCAATTTTATCATTTGATGACTTGCTTCCATTCTAGAGTGTTATGACCACTCTTGTAATGCCTAGAATTATTCTTGGGTGCTTCATTAGTGGTGGCTTGGATTGGTGTTGTGATTAATATGATTAATGTTGAGAAAATTGGATTTATAGCATGAAAAATGATAATTTGTTACAAAATCAGATCTGGAAAAACTGGGTTTTTGTGATGAAATTATGTCATATAAATGTATTGGATGTGTTTTGGGTATTGGAACAATTTCCGGAAACTATTTCGGAGTTGAAATATGCGAAAATGGCGAAAAACGGCGTTACCTGGTGACTTTTGAGCCAACCGGGTGAAGGCTGCCCAAACAGTGAATTGGTCACTGTTTGGGCAGCCCATTAACTACCCTAGTACTGTTAGGGCTGACCTAGGCATCCCTCATGTTCATTGGGTGGTCGGTTCGGTCAAAAATATGTTTTATGCCATTTTGCGGAAAAATGTTTTCGTAAAAGTTTCGCGATGTTTCTTAACTATTTAGGTCGTTATTTGATATCGAATAAATATATTTAGGTGAAATATGAATAAATTATTCATATTGGATATTGAATAATTTATTCGGTAATTTAAAAAGTTTTAAAATTATGATCTCCCCGAACCGCGAGCTTCCACTGCGCCCGTGCCAAACCCCCAACATCTTGTTGTTTGTGGATGTTTCAGGTGAGCAAAATTATGGTTTTAGTGGCGTTAACTTCAAGACTATTTATTTAGGTATTAGATCGAATTATATTGTAATAAGTCATTGTCTTGGGGTGGGCAGTTGGATTTTTTTTTAGGGTCTTTTACCATAGTCTTTTTATTATGTGGTTTTGTCATGGAATGCGAAATGATGAATTGTTAGTTCCATATTTTTTGGAACTTTCGTAACAAAACAAGTTCAATTGAGTTGTAATGAGATTTGAAGATCTTGGAACAATTGGACAAGTATTTGGCATACTATGCATAAAGATAGCAAATATTCGTTAGTGTTGCGTGTTGGAGTTGGTTGGAGCGTCAATCAGAATAACTTGTTGTATATTATATTTTATTATTTATCAATAAAATAACTACATTTTCATTTCAACCATGTTAATGGTAATTTATGTCATAATGCATATAAGTTTGATATATAAATATGCTGAGAATGACACCGACCTTAGAATAATCATGTAGTAATACTGGACATTGGGTGGTCCGATATTGGGATAGTATTATTATTATAAACTATTCTCAAATTAAATATTCATAAACGTTGGTTTTGGAATACGGTCGAATTCTTATAACCTAGAAGACTAACACATGTCGTATATTGGAATTGGACTTCCAATGATCTAACACAATGTACCATGAAAAATGGAAACTCGCATGTGATTCCTAATAGTTGTAGGTACACACCACTGTGAATAGGAATCTCCTTGAGTCGAGCAGCATATGCAATCCTTTGACTGTAAGATAACATTGATTTTGTATGTGATCTTCCACACTTTTATGCCATATATGTCAGAGGCCTTTCATGATCTGATCGCTAGATGTTCGTTGAGTATGGACTGATGTACTCGTTAATCAAGTGTGTATCAAGATAGGATCCGTCAGCCCGTATGTATACCATAAGGGGTTAAAGTATCCATGTGAGTAAGTCACAATTCTAAGACTTTGGCCAAAGCCAATCACCTATGGTGGATTGCATATATCAGAAATAGTGTTATGATTAGTTTTAAAGAATAGTGGACATGTTGACAATTTGATATGTGCGCCTTGAAAACTTGACGGTATAATCTATGTTTCCTAAGCACAACTCGAATAGCCTACAACGGAGGGATTGGTAAACATAAGTGATGACTTTGACTTGTATAGTTCAGAAATGTCGTTTTTGTTCTTCGCAAATTAGGAGGAGGCCGAATTACGTACATATAAAATAGGCTTATATAACGAACGTGTCTGGACTTAGAGAGTCCCACAATATGAAGTGTACTCGTTGAGCACTTGGGTAGCGATAATAAATAATAGTTGATATTATAATTATCAATAAAAATAATTAAATATTATTAGATAACATTAATTATTTACTTTGACCCATTGGATTAATTGGATTAATCCAAAATCACACAAGGACTTTATTGTAATTTCATAAATATCTCTACCATTGTAGGATATTTTGATAATTATAAAATATGTAATAATATGTGTATTGGCTTGATTTAATTGGATTAAATCAAAGTGGTAGGCATTGAACTAATCAATTGGTTAAACTTTGTCTAGATTTAATTGCATTAAATCAAAATAGTAGATAAATGTGATTAATCACACCTAATTATACATATTTGGAAAAATTAGATTAAGCCCACATAAAAGTTGATTAGAACTTTTTTTAATTAATAATAACATAAGCTTCACTATAAAATGAGCAAGTTTTTAATCAAGAAAGCGGTAAAACATAAGAATAATTAGCCTTAAAAAGTGTTTAGAGAAGTTTTGGAAATTCTCTATATTTTTCAACAAGGAGGAGAAGATTATATCTTTGGTTAAAGCTTACTAAGTAAGTTCGATCTTCTTTAATAAGCTATGTTTTTGTATTTGATACATAACAATATAGCTTGAAGTTGAAATTAGGCTAATAAATTTATGTATTGATGCTTTGGAAGCATAAACACTATATGCTTGTAATTGGGTCAAATATGTTCATGTTGGACATGGAACATAAAATTAGAGTTTGGAACTTTATATGAAGGCTTGGAGTTATGGCTACTATTCTAGAATCAATTGACTACATTTGAGTGACCTAGATTGTTCATGAGTCAATTCATTATGAGATTCTAATTTCGTTTGTGTTTTGATTCAAAATTTACACATGTGCGTATTTAGAATAAATTTACATTTTTATAAAAATATTTAATATTTTGAAAAATATGATTTTGTTCTATAACATATGTTGATGTTGAGTTTAATGTTAAAAATAAATTACAGGTGTTTGGAAGTGTTTAGGGAAGATTGGAAGAAAATTGAGTTAAATACTCAATTTGCATTAGCTCCCTCTTTCTAGAAAGATTATGCATTCAAAAGAAAGTTAACAAATGAAATTAAATAAAAAAAATGATTTGCGCACAGCACTAGCTGAAATTTGTTTTCTTCCGATTTTGAGTTCCCATACTCCGATTCGATCCCAATATTTTCCTATACACTCGTAATGGAATATAGTATTCCATTAAATTATTTAAAAATATACTCATGCTTGATATCCACAGGTTAGACCCACTTCCGCTGCGCGGGGCACTGATCCGACCTTATGGGTCCCACAACCGCCCCAATACTGTGTTTGTTTTTTAGTTCGAACGTGTGGTGTTCGTGTAACGTTTGTGTTTGGGTTTGAAAGAAACTTGACAGTAGCTTTCCGTGCGACATGTGTTCATTTTCCCGTGAGAACAAAATCATCCATAGTGTTTGTGTTCGAGGTGTGTTCGAATGTGTTTGCAGAACAATGTACGTTCAACACGCATTCGTGTTGCATTCAAACGAGATCGCGATATTGTGTTATTCTAAACATGTTTTTGAGCCAATTTTATACAAGAAAAATAATATATATATCCCACCTATATAAACAAAAATAGAACCACCTTATTAATGATTGGAAACACATTATTTTGAGCTACAACATTATTTGTTTTCAACCTTCTGGACAATTCACGTAGAAGACTTATTTGGTTTCCATCTCTTCTTTCTTTTAGTGAGATTGAGTTTTGATTTAGAATCAACACAAAAACACAACCCTAACCCAATTTCCTATGCCTTCAGAGTTCTCTAGGAGGAAAATTGGTAATCGGAGTTCCGGAATTGCGAGCTCGCATGGTTGATCCATTCAGAAACTTCAGAGATTTTGGAGAAGGCCACTTGGTGCGGGCTCGAGGAGTTCTTCGAGTTAGTGAAGTGGTCACCATATGTCATATACTATCATTATACATTTTCTCATATATATTGAATTAGAGTGGTAGATTATACCTGTAGTGGTTTTTTACTCGCACGAGTTTTTCACTCCGTCAACAAAATTCTTGTGTTGATTTTATTTACTGATTTAATATATTTGATTTAAGTCACATTTACATAGAATTAAGGATGATTGTTAAATCGAACCATAGTCGCTCTAACTTTGACCTATTTTAGACTAGAGTAGTTATTTAATTTCGCACAAGGTCAGAACCTTAGACAAAAATTTAATTTTTCAAGCAAGATATCTCGTATAATGCGGACCATATTTAAAATTTCTCTTAGATACCTCAATACTCTTACAATGGCTTTCTAGTGGTTATGTCTCGGATTACTCGTATATCTATTAAGCTTGTTTATGACATGTGCGATATCTGGTCATGTGTAATTCGTGAGATACATCATATTTCCGATGATTCTCGAATACTCTAATTATGATACACTCAAACTAATATTCTTTGATCGATTAAGGGTTAGGTCCACATGAGTTCTAACCACGTCTAGATCTCATTTAATATATTTCTCAAGTATTTTATCAACATAATGAGCTTGAGATAATATGTATCTCTCTGATATTTTAGAAATTTTAATTCCTAAAATCACATCAGCCACTCCCAAATCTTTCATGTCAAATTTACTGGTCAAACTTTTCTTGGTAGACTGAATCATCTCATGATATTAGCATATCGTTTACATAGAGACATACAATGTCATATCATTTTTTAGTTGATTTAGTGTATACACACTTATCGCACTTATTGATTTTGAATCCACTTGACAATATTTCTTTGTCAAATTTCTCATGCCATTATTTATGTGCTTATTTTAATCCGTACAAATATTTTACAAGTTTGCACACCTTGTGCTATTGTCCCAGAATATTGAAACCTTCTAACTGTTTCATGTAAATATCTTCGTCCAATTATCTATTTAAGAGTGTCGTCTTTACATATATTTGATGTATTTCAAGATCAAATATAACTGATATGGCTATAAGCATTCTTATTGAAATGATACTGGTCATTGGTGAATAGGTATTGTACGGGCCAATTTTGGGCCCAGGGAATAATCGTCTTTTTGCTTAATTATCCATGATAAATAAAATCCAAACCCTCCAAATAGTATCCAAACCGTATTTGGGCCAATAATCTAATTCGCTGTCTAGGCTCAATTTCCATCAAAGCCTATATCCGGTCCCCGATTTCCTAACCGAAATATATCAGTTCCTAAATAATTGCTCTCCGTGTAATTAGCTGGTTCACTACCTTGCATGTTGAGCCCACACTGTTGGATATTATTGGCCATCCATGCGAGCCGACGCGACGGACTTCACCCACAAGTGCGAGAAATGTCAAAGGTTTGCCCAAGTCTCCCACCTACCAATAGAAAGGCTCAATTCAATCCTTTCTCCTTAGCCATTCATGAAATGGGGAATGGATATCGTAGGCAAACTCCCAACTGCCACAGGCCAACGAGTCTACATGCTTGCACTCACAGACTACTACTCTAAGTGGATCGAAGCCAATTTTTTCGCCAAGATAAGGGATCAATAAGTAAAGCCTTCATGTGGAAGAACATCATATATCGATTCGGATTGCCAAGAGAGATTGTCACTGATAATGGTTCTCAATTCATCAGCTACCGCTTTCCAGGACTTTTGCAAAAATTGGGGTATTAAACTAAGCTTCTCAACCCCACGTTATCCTCAGGCCAATGGACAAGTTGAATCCTCCACCAAGACGATCATGAACACTATGAAGAAAAGATTGGAAAAAGTGAAAGAGGCATGGGCAGACGAGCTCCCAGGAGTATTGTGGTCCCACAGAACAACAACTCGATCGTCGACTAGAGAAACCCCATTCTTACTTGCATTTGGAACCAAGACAGTCATCCCACCTGAAGGGTGCATACCATCCCCATGCTACCAATGGCTCGAAGAAAGTTCTAATCGATAACTCATAAACCATAGCATCGACACCATTGATGAGTTGAGAGAAAATGGTTCCATACGACATGCAGCTCACCAACAATGGATGGCCAAATACTTCAACAAAAATATCAGGTATCGAACATTTAAGGAATACGACTGGGTCCTACATCATCACCAAGGTCGTAGGACATGGAGCCTACAAATTGAAAAGCGAAGAGGGCAAGCCCATCCAAAACAGCTGGAATTTTGTTCATCTCAAGCGATTCTACAGGTAGAAATTCAGAATAAGAATCATAAACCAACCACTCAACTAGTAATTGTTTTATAACTAGGGGACAACAATGAGACTACCTTGTAACATCCTTTTACTTTAGATTTGTTTAAAAATATTTATATATAATTCTATGATTAAAGAAAATGAAGCGACATAAAGAGAAAGATGAGGTTATATATCAAAGATTGTTTAAAATTTTTACAACTTGGTAATCTCGAACCATCAAAATTACAAGTGTAAAAGTGGAACAAATCTTAAATCTTCAATAGTTCCAATTTCTGGAACCTCAGCAGGGGAAACGAAAGCAGTAAGGCCATCTGGAACATCAGAGACGGGTTCGATTTCAGTCTCCAGAAGCTTACCTTCTTTACAACCAGATCATTCACCAACCTTTGTGGTCTTCTGTTCAGATTCTTTGTAAACCTCATCAGGCTCTGATAACTCTCTTTGTACTATAACGTTTCTCTCCGAGTTGACAGATTCTACAGAGGTTGGGATGATCTCTTTAGCTTCTTCAATTTCCTCATCCGACGAAGAGATACCAGCCTTGTGTCACTTCTGCTCCCTCATGAATTTTTGCGGGTCTAACTCTTTTCTTCCCCGCCAAGTATTGCTTCATAATTTTTACTCATTTCAACCAACACATCCTCGTAGGTGACTATTTCTAATCACTCAATCTGTTGGGGTTGGTGCTCAGAGCGCCAATCCGGACCGTATTTATGTCTGATTCATGAATACGAACATCCCCTTATTCCATAATATTACTTATTTATGGTTGCACCTCTTGTTCTTATATACGTATTCGATCTGATTACGATTAGATTGAAACTAAATGTGGTTTAGTGATATGTATATATTAGACAAAGGCCCGATAATATATAATGCAGTACACAATTACAAAGTTAGTTTGTAATTGACATTGGGAAGTGTCACTGCTATATGATTATTATCAAACATAGTTCCTGGTCAAGATTTGCTAACACGGGTCGGTAGTCAAATCCGTTGAGACCAGTACATGTCGTATATCGAGACTTGGTCCGATGGTTTATCCCAATGAACCATGAGTCTATGGAGACTCGTATAGACGTGTAGGTGTTTATAGTGGATAAACACTGAACGGCTCACCGAAGATTCTTAATGGATGGTACGCCAACGTCAATAAGAATCTTCTCGGGTTGAGTAGCATAGTGGTCCTTCGACTTGAGACACCACTGTGGATGTATGAGACATCCTCCACACTTAGATGGAGTCACGTCACCGATCTATTTAGATCAGACCTCCGCCTGTTCGTTGGGTGTGGATCGATCCTCAGGATATCCTGTGTGTGTCAAGATAGGATCCGTCAGTTCTGTGTACAGAGCATAGGTAGTCCATATATATTTAGCAGTCTGTTAAATCTGTGGCCACAGTATACATCGGAAGTAAGTTCCGAGTGTTATTTAGAGATTGCTAATAGATACGTCGACGAGATAATACCTATAGAGATTTGACGTTTACATCTATATCTCTGGGATTATCTGGATACCTGTGACGGAGGGATTATACGTATGCAATGACCTCGACCTGTATGATTCAGCTAGTTTATCTGTGATCGTCATAATCTACGGGTGGATAGATTATGGACACGAAATTGGATTTCGTGACGGATATACCTGAATCTAGAGAGTCTCAATAATGAAACATACTCGTAGAGCACTAGAGCAACATTTATGAATAATGATGATTATTTATAAATCGTTTAATCGTTAAACGAAAAATACATGCGAACGGGCCGAACCGTCATTTCCTAATTAATGTGTATTTGTATTTAATATATGATATTATTAAATACACATTAATAAATAGTCAAATAAAGGTATTTGACATATATCATCAATATATGTATTTGAGATATTTAAAGTAAATATAATACATATATTTGATATATTTGTATTTAATTAATTATTTAATTATTTAATTGTTAAATGATTAATATAATTAAAATATAAATATATCACCAAATGATAAAGTTAGGAAATGATTATAAGTGTAAATGTTTGACTTTACATTAAAGGAAAAGGTTGTCAAATTGATTTTGACTTCTTAAGATATTTGTTCAAATTGTTTGAAAAATGAAAATATCTTTTTCCTTTATTTCTTGCTAATTTCGGCCATACACTTAAATATAAGAGTTATATTATTCTTAGTTGCATTTGTTGACTTAATTAAATATCTAATAAAGTGTTATTAAGATATTTGTGCAAGTTGACTAAATGTAAGGTTAAATGAAATTGAAATGAAATTTGGTATATATGTATACACAATTTCGGCCAAGGGCATTTTTTGTCCTAAGTATAAATTGTTTTCATTTCACTTTCATTTGATAACCTAATTCACTTTGACATAAACTCCATTAATGGAAAACAAAGGAAGCTTGTGAGAAAGAAAGAAGAAATCAAAGAAAGCTTGGTTTTTAGTAAGTTTCTTCAACTTACTATTAGAGAGGAAAATGTTCCTTAGGATCTAGGTTTTAACATATGATGTTCTTAGGTTATTTCTTTCTTTATTCTTTGTGTTTTCGATGATGGAAGTTTTGGTGAAAGTGTAAGCATGTATGATGAAGGAAGCTTATGGCTATTGTTAGTATAAGTGTTCTTTTATGGTTTTGGAAACCTTGTTGCTAATCTAGAGTTGTTACCCACTCTTAGATTACCTAGATTTGATCTTGAGTTTTTCATTGTGTTGAGACTTTGATTGGATGGAAGAAAGATGATTAAAGTAATTGATTTAACCAATTTGGTCTAATTTGTCCAATTTGAAGAAATTGAAAATTTAGGGTTCATGACCAATTCCAAATTTGGGGCTTTTCATTTATGTTGTGTATTTGGATGTGTATATGATGCATATAAAGTTTCATGTTGATTGGATTACATATTGATGTGTTTTGAAGCATGAAATGACAAAGTGCACAAATTGGCACCTTTGGGAGGCATTCGGCCAAATGGACAAAATTTGGGGATTTGGTTGCTTTTGGTGTTTTGAACATGCTAAGTTCATCTTAGAAATGATTTAGAATCATTCAAAATTCATTAGATCAATTTCATACTAAAATGGACAAAATACCAACGTAAGGGTAATTTGGTAAATTCACCTAAATATGATTTATTGAATTTTATTTCATAATTTGATTATTGGAATATTAAATAAATATTTTTATTTAATTAATCCGAGAAAAAGTTTTGAAATCGGAAAATACGATTTTCCCCGCTTCCGCTGCGTTACCGGATTTAGCCCCTAAAAACCCCTACAAAATTGTATCAGAGTGAGTCTGATTCTAGGCCTCCATAAATGATTAGCTTATTTTATTCAATGTTTAATCATGTTTTCTTGACATTATACATGCATATTATAATCTAATTTGATTAGATTTAGGGTGTATGACACTTAATGGAATATCCCCGCTTAATAAGGTTTTATAGTAACTAGTATTTGGAATACTTGTTTCTTGGTCCGTCTTGTCAATACGGTTTATAAATATCTTTTCGTTGACTACATCCGAGACCGTGCCTCTGCTGTGAGGATGTAGCTGATAGAAATTTATTTATGCCGAATGTATATTAGATACTAGATAAATTCAAGCGAAAGCGGAATCTTGAACGTGCCCTAGCTGTCAGGGTTACGCAAGTAACTTGAGTTTATCATTGACAAGTTTAACCTTAGTACGTCTCCTTGTGGGCATGCCTTCGCAGCGACAACGAGAAACGACCAGGACCGGAACCTCGGAGTCACTAGTAAGTGATTGACAACTAGTTGTCTACCTGTGAATATACGTAGGCGAGACCGTGCCTCTGCTGTGAGTCGAAATATATTCATGGGGTCCTCTTCCCATTATGGAATTCGATTTAATTATTCAATTCTCGTCTTTCCGTTGGGGATTACTGCATTACGTAAAAATAGTGGGGGCACTGCTAAGTTTAAAATATTCCATAACTTAGGCAGTGTATGTTATTATGGAAATTGCCGCTTGTTTGTTTCCTTATTCTATAGTAGATAGAATTAAACTTTTATTTACTGCACACATATTTTGATATGTTATCTGACTAGACTCTTGGTTGCAGTTATTCTAGAATAGGTTCTAGATTTAATAGACTAGGATATTATTAGATTAGTCTAAACCATCGGGAACTGTTGTTCCGATTTTCTTAAACAAATATGGTTAATGACTTAGTTTCTAAGTCATGATAGATAATCTAGATAGATATCCCCTTTAGGATATAATACTTTAGAGACAATAGTTTCTTATGCAGTAAGAATTGACTTGAATTAGTTCATGTCTCGAGATTCTTGACTGGCATTTAGAAAGCCCCATTAGGTATTTATTTATCTAGTAATGACGTTTCTAAGCTTTAATTACCTTTAGAGGTAATGTGTTTGACACAATTTGCTAATCAGTTATTTACAATTGTTGTGAATAGTTGAATGCAAATAGTAAAGCTAAAGAAAGGAGATGCGTATATTTGTGTATAGAAAATATCGATTTTCACAATACTACAACTATAGGTATTGGATACCAGATCTCTCGTCTAGTTATTTCAAATATTGGTTAACGATTGTTTTGATATTTGATATCAGAACTTGCGACTATTGGATAGTCACTTGTTCTTTATAAACAATTGTTACATATTTTATAATAACTAGTAGAGTCATTGACGTAGAGATAAACATAAAGAGAAATTATTCGGTAAAGTAAATAATTTAGAACGGTGCTTTATGAGTTTAATCACTTAAGCATTGGATGCTTATTCCGTATGGTAAAGGATGGTTTGATACTAGATCACACCACACATCCTTATCCATTTAATGAATATTGTATTCAGGAAAGTGATTAAGATCTCATTTAACCAATGATTGTCATTGGACACCAAATTTATTTAACTGATACATTGGATGTATGTAGTTTTATAAATAATAATTGCTTAAGGTAGTTTTCTTTATTTCGTAACTTAATTGATGAATTTTCATAACTTAGTTACGTGTTTCTGAAGGAACACGTATTGAAAGTCTTGAAAGTATCAAGAACTTTCAATCTGTTCTGATGAAACGTAAATTGAACATTTTTGACTTGTTCAAATATATTCAATCTGAAGAATTTTGAAAACTTGATCCTTAAAATTCATTACATGTCTTTGAACTGTTCAAAGATCTTTGATACGATCAAACGTATGAATTTAAAGCAATTAGTTCTAAGGTTATTTAGTGAATATGGTTCATATTCAATATTATTCTTCCATGATTCCATCTTGATGGAATTGAGTAGTGGGAGCAATCGAATCTTATATGATTTGATTCGTCTGATATTGAATGTTACCGAATTAGTTTCAATACTCTTGGGATTATGCTCCAGTAACACTAATTCATCTCTTTAATTAATGTTCCATTAATTTCTACAGTTACATATATGATATGTATAGGTAGAAAATCTGAATCTTGAAAAGTTTAAGATTTGAATGTTTCTTTTATATAATAGTTATATAATGGAAATTACTTACACCTCGGAGGTATAAGTAAAAGTTTATCATTTATTCTGTTTAATAGAATATTATATTCTATTTAATAGAATATCTTTCCTACGATTCTAAGTAATAAATTGTTTTATTACTTGGTGTGTAACATCATATGTTAACTATTGTAGAAAAAGACTTGACTTATTGAAGTCAAATGTGAGAATGATAAATTATAAATGGAACTACGTAATTAATAAGATGAAACAACCCTTATACATCTTCCGTACAAGTCCAATAGGATAACAGAATCATTCACGGGTATTTGATACTTAATGGTTCCGTTGTTTTCTTACTGAAGAAAAATTATCCTATAACTTATAATGGAAGCGATATTTGATATCGATTCTGGAAGTTCACCATTGAACCATAGATCTAAGATTGTTCATAGCTTACTACGATCAAGTTTTGAACTTGATTAAGCTTTCATTATGAATTAGTTCATGATATGTGCTAATTGTTTGCGCAGCGAAAGCATTGTGAGCTTATTAAAGGTTTGACCTTTACAGTATGACAGTGAGAAAAGTTATACCCAGCAATCAATTGTAGATTTTGAGAAAACTTATCTCTAGTCACACTAAATGAACAATTAAAGATATATTGGTTAATATTGATAATAAACTGTATATTTTAGCTAAAGAATGCAAAGTGGCGTTTTTGGATGACTTATTCAGATAAGAGATCAGTTGTGATTTCCTTATTTGAAGAGTTCATTCTGAAATGGCCCTAGAGTTTGTGTTCTGCTGAGATCGCAATTTAGTGTGCTAGCTTATAGAGCCTATTGTAGACTCAGATAAGTCTTCCGAAAATCCGTGTTCTCTGTTTTTGATATCGTCAGATTGTCTGATCTTGTCAAAGTATAGAGAATACATATGTGATTAGAAGGGTTAGTGGGAGCGTACATATTACTTTCTAGTGTTATATAACTTAACGACATTGTCATTATTATAGTAATAATGAGATGTTTGTGAGGTAAAATATTTACCTAAGTCTTCTTTACTCCATGAAAGCAGTGGGAGTAGTCTCTGTTATATTTGATATAAAGTTTTATATAAGATATAAAACTAAGAGACTTGTGAGATACTCCTATTAGTCGTACATTAGATATGATCTAATGAAGGACATAACAAGGCTATCTGTATGACAGTTAGTATAACTGTTCGACAGTTATTGTGTGTCTTATACATAGTATTCATCTTTCGTAAAGGATGATTCCTTTTTTGAAAGAGATATTGATTAGAATGTCTAAACAATATTATGTATCATTTGATGATGACATAGTGAATACTTTATTATGTGCGATTATCGATGTCGATTTAGTCGTAATTGTTACGAGTTATTTTGACATCCTATAGACCATATGATGGCTCTTGAAACATGTTCTTTGTAATCTTTGAGATATTAAGAACGAGTTTCTAATTCATGGAGAATATAGTCTGCAACCATTAGGGTCATATTAGTTTTGAAACTAATTATGACGTTAGACAGTCTACGTCATAAAGAGTCAAAAAGATGCAGTGGGAGTGTCACGAAGGATTCTACTATTTAGTGGAATCAAATGCAACTTTTGAAGTATTGACTTATGAAGTTGCATAATGACCTTTTAAATTAGAAGTTTTTGAATTGTTATTGTGCTTGCGGTTGTCTTCATAGTATTTTGGATTTGATCCTTAAATACATGGACAACTCAGAAGCTGTAGCACATTACTGATGTAGCATCAGAGTCATATTAATGTATAATCTAGATTCTACAAAATATGAATGATGCTGACTATGGGAAACGATGGAGTTTGTTTGACAAACTCAATATGTCATAGCGGACTTGTTTTTGTTGCCTACCTCTTAAGTACTGGGTGAGCGTTTTAGGGCCATGTGCATACGATGCACATTGAGATGAGTATATGATATCGTGGATTGGCATTAGAGCAAGTGGGAGAAATTGTTGGGGTTGGTGCTCAGAGCGCCAATCCGGACCGTATTTATGTCTGATTCATGAATACGAACATCCCCTTATTCCATAATATTACTTATTTATGGTTGCACCTCTTGTTCTTATATACATATTCGATCTGATTACGATTAGATTGAAACTAAATGTGGTTTAGTGATATGTATATATTAGACAAAGGCCCGATAATATATAATGCAGTACACAATTACAAAGTTAGTTTGTAATTGACATTGGGAAGTGTCACTGCTATATGATTATTATCAAACATAGTTCCTGGTCAAGATTTGCTAACACGGGTCGGTTAGTCAAATCCGTTGAGACCAGTACATGTCGTATATCGAGACTTGGTCCGATGGTTTATCCCAATGAACCATGAGTCTATGGAGACTCGTATAGACGTGTAGGTGTTTATAGTGGATAAACACTGAACGGCTCACCGAAGATTCTTAATGGATGGTACGCCAACGTCAATAAGAATCTTCTCGGGTTGAGTAGCATAGTGGTCCTTCGACTTGAGACACCACTGTGGATGTATGAGACATCCTCCACTCAGGATATCCTGTGTGTGTCAAGATAGGATCTGTCAGTTCTGTGTACAGAGCATAAGTAGTCCATATATATTTAGCAGTCTGTTAAATATGTGGCCACAATATACATCGGAAGTAAGTTCCGAGTGTTATTTAGAGATTGCTAATAGATACGTCGACGAGATAATATCTATAGAGATTTTACGTTTACATCTATATCTCTGGGATTATCTGGATACTTGTGACGGAGAGATTATACGTATGCAATGACCTCGACCTGTATGATTCAGCTAGTTTATCTGTGATCGTCATAATCTACGGGTGGATAGATTATGGACACGAAATTGGATTTCGTGACGGATATACCTGAATCTAGAGAGTCTCAATAATGAAACATACTCGTAGAGCACTAGAGCAACATTTATGAATAATGATGATTATTTATAAATCGTTTAATCGTTAAACGAAAAATACATGCGAACGGGTCGAACCGTCATTTCCTAATTAATGTGTATTTGTATCTAATATATGATATTATTAAATACACATTAATAAATAGTCAAATAAAGGTATTTGACATATATCATCAATATATGTATTTGAGATATTTAAAGTCAATATAATACATATATTTGATATATTTGTATTTAATTAATTATTTAACTATTTAATTGTTAAATGATTAATATAATTAAAATATAAATATATCACCAAATGATAAAGTTAGGAAATGATTATAAGTGTAAATGTTTGACTTTACATTAAAGGAAAAGGTTGTCAAATTGATTTTGACTTCTTAAGATATTTGTTCAAAATTGTTTGAAAAATGAAAATATCTTTTTCCTTTATTTCTTGCTAATTTCGGCCATACACTTAAATATAAGAGTTATATTATTCTTAGTTGCATTTGTTGACTTAATTAAATATCTAATAAAGTGTTATTAAGATATTTGTGCAAGTTGACTAAATGTAAAGTTAAATGAAATTTGGTATATATGTATACACAATTTCGGCCAAGGGCATTTTTTGTCCTAAGTATAAATTGTTTTCATTTCACTTTCATTTGATAACCTAATTCACTTTGACATAAACTCCATTAATGGAAAACAAAGGAAGCTTGTGAGAAAGAAAGAAGAAATCAAAGAAAGCTTGGTTTTTAGTAAGTTTCTTCAACTTACTATTAGAGAGGAAAATGTTCCTTAGGATCTAGGCTTTAACATATGATGTTCTTAGGTTATTTCTTTCTTTATTCTTTGTGTTTTTGATGATGGAAGTTTTGGTGAAAGTGTAAAGCATGTATGATGAAGGAAGCTTATGGCTATTGTAGTAATAAGTGTTCTTTTATGGTTTTGGAAACCTTGTTGCTAATCTAGAGTTGTTTACCCACTCTTAGATTACCTAGATTTGATCTTGAGTTGTTTCATTGTGTTGAGACTTTGATTGGATGGAAGAAAGATGATTAAAGTAATTGATTTAACCAATTTGGTCTAATTTGTCCAATTTGAAGAAATTGAAAAATTAGGGTTCATGACCAATTCCAAATTTGGGGCTTTTCATTTATGTTGTGTATTTGGATGTGTATATGATGCATATAAAGTTTCATGTTGATTGGATTACATATTGATGTGTTTTGAAGCATGAAATGACAAAGTGCACAAATTGACACCTTTGGGAGGCATTCGGCCAAATGGATAAAATTTGGGGATTTGGTTGCTTTTGGTGTTTTGATGTTTTGAACATGCTAAGTTCATCTTAGAAATGATTTAGAATCATTCAAAATTGATTAGATCAATTTCGGACTAAAATGGACAAAATACCAACGTAAGGGTAATTTGGTAAATTCACCTAAATATGATTTATTGAATTTTATTTCATAATTTGATTATTGGAATATTAAATAAATATGTTTATTTAATTAATCTGAGAAAAAGTTTTGAAATCGGAAAATACGAGTTTCCACCGCTTCCGCTGCGTTACCAGATTTAGCCCCTAAAAACCCCTACACAATCAGCTCTTCCTTTTCTTTTTTAAAGAACTACATACTCAGCTTATAAGCTTCTGTTGTAGCCACAGAGACCTCTATTTCTAGTTTGAGCGGAGCCTGAGTCAACTAAAACTCCTTCTCTAACTCCACCACCATTTTCGCCTTCTTCTCAGAGGCCTTCACCGCTGCATTCAGTTCAACAATCTCTTTCCTCATTGATGCATTGGATCTATCCACTTTCTTGATCCTCCTCTAACTCGACTCAATGTATTCCTGGTCGACCAATCTGCATTCCATAGCGTACCAAAAATTTGGCTTACTTTCCAATCGACAACATATCGAAGAGTAAAAAAGAAAGGAAAGATAATTTTTTGAAACCATGCCTGATAATTCAGAGCTACAACTCTCTTGATATACTCTAGAGGACCTATCTCGGTCAGCCGCTGTTCACCCTCTTCAAGCAAAATCCCATTGACGAACTTAGAAACGCTTGAAGGGTCTGAAATCACAGTCGACTCGTGTGGGATCCTCACGATGACACTCTGAGAGTCTTCCTCTAGTGCAGCAATAGCCTTCCGCTTCTTTGAAGATAATGTCATCTCATTCGACTGCATCATCTGGACAATATGAGCTTTTATTATCGTCTCCCCATTTTCCACGGGAGAGTCAGCCTCCACAAATTCAGCCTTCTTCCCCTTAGCCTTTTTGCTCCTCCTTTTGGACTTAATCTCATCAAAGGATGGAAACTTGATCCGACATGACATAGCTTCTTCTGCGTATAAAATTTCTTCAAAAGTTAATAGCTTTAAAAACAGCAATCTCTCGAAAGTCAGTCGACACGCCCAAGTGCCCACTATCACGGCCAAGATAAATCTACTAAGAGCAAAAGGGGTACCTTCAAAATCAAACACTGCCTTCCACAGTGGGGTCAATCTTAATCTCTCTTCTCCCAAGATGACCTTTCAATTTCTCTGAGGGGCATGTTGGTTCAACAGGTATCTTGTATTCAAGACGATGTCTGGTGTCACATCAAATAAACAGTTTCAAAGTAAGCCTGCACAACTAAAAAAAGATAAACATCAGTCAAATGACAGAGAAATGGTTTAGAAGAAAGAAAAAAGACATTCATTCAATGTATTCCAATATTCAAGGATATGACCAGCCCCAAATGACCCGAAAACACTTTCACCCTTCATAAAAAAAAATCATACACTCTCACATGTCATCGTAGGTAAGCCTAACACTAAATGCTCTCTCTTCTGCCGAAGAATCAAATTGTACCTCCATTTCTCCTTCACATGTTCCTTCAAGTAATAAGTATACAACGCATCATTTACCCCCAACTCATACGACAAGCATTCGACCGATAGTAGTATCCTCCAAGTGTTGGGCATCAACTGCGAATGGGCAATTTCTTAGTGATCCAACACTTCCCACACTAATCTTGGAATAGGAAACCTCAATCCATCAGTAAAAGGACGCTCATAGAATCTAATCCATCCTAGTACTTTGAAATCTATCCTCTCAGAAGAAAATGCTAGCCTTACCTCAACCAACTGAGGAAACCTATATTTTAACTTAATCTCCCTCATTAGCTGGCCAGTCACTCGACTGGGTGGGTTCTTGGTAAGGATATTTGTTGGCTCACTTGTAGTTGGAGTCCCACTGCACTCCTTAGATGCTGGTACTATCCTGAGTGGTGTCGTGTCAGTTGGTATTCCAAGAGGAGGCTCAATCATTACTATTCCAGTCTCCCCTAAGTCCTCATGCGACTAGCCCAATTCTTCATCTTCGGTCTAATCACTACTGATCCTGACTGGGGATTCGATATACCCTCCAAACGGAATACTGCTACTACCTAATGAATCCTCACTCGATATTGATCCAAACGACAACAGTTATTCTAACTCGCAAACACTAAAAACTTTGAAATTCCCACTCACAAAGATCAAACAACCTTAATTCTTAAAAAATAAATCAAACGATCACACTACAATACTAAGGATCAAATGATTTAATTGTCTAAGAACAACTTGAATCTACAAATAAAGAAAGGAAGAACATAATAAAATGAGTGAAGAATACTTTGGCGATGAGGAGAGCACAACCAACTTGCGAAATGAGAAAGTTTTCTATGAATGAAACGAATGAGCCTTCCAACCTTACTTATACCCACTTCTACCTTTAGGCGCTTATTTTTCTCACTTCAAATGCCTCGAAACTCTCGTTATAGCTATAGTTCTAAAATATTCGAGCCCCACTCGCGTAATAAACTCGGGGCCTAACAAGTGAGAAGTAATAAACCTTATCGTCGACTAGAAAAAGTTTGGAATTTATGAACTTCGAACAACCTATTTCAATATCCGAGGCTACAATATTCATTATATGACGGTAGAAATTATCATTGATTTTCCCAGACGATAAAAAAAATCTCCAACAAAAGGCACCTTCTCCATTCGACACGAATCTCTGACCAGCCTGTGCAACACGACATCCATCAGCTGCCCAACCCGAGACTCAGACGACAGGTATAAATTTATAAGTCTGCTAACAAAGTAAATGGTCAAGCGGGTAATATCTCCCATTCAACACGATAATCGGTGGGATCATATGAGATCTTACTTACAATAGCATTTGTGAATCCAAACGACATAATCCACAGAAGACATGTAAAAAAATTCCATTTCTATTAACCCTGATTTTTGGATTCAAGTTTGCAGGCAATGTCATGTCGAGTCGGCTCAAGACCTGGACCTTTATCTGGTCCAGAGGACATTGAAGACTCCCTCTATTCCTTCTCAAGATCAGTCAGCTGGAGAATATTTTAGCCTTCATCTGGTCCAGTCGATGGGAATATTCTCCATGACTCATGTCGAGTCGGCTCAAGACCTGGACCTTCATCTGGTCCAGACGAAATTGAAGACTCCTCATGTTCCTTCTCAGGATCAGTCATTTGGAGAAAATCTTGGTCTTCATCTAGTCCAATCGACGGGAACATTCCCTGTGATTCATGTCGAGTCGGCAGAAGACCTGGACCTTCATCTGGTCCATACGATATTGAAGACTCCACATGTTCCTTCTCAGAATCAGTTGGCTGGAGAATATCATGGCATTTATCTAATCCAATCGACGGGAACATTTCCCATGACTCATGTCGAGTCGGCTCAAGACCTAGACCTTCATCTGGTCCAGACGACATTGAAGACTCCCCATGTTCATTCTCAGGATCATTCGGCAGGAGAATATCCTGGCCTTCATCTGGTCCACTCGATGGGAACATTCCTAATGACTCATGTCGAGTTGATTCAAGACTTGGACATTTATCTGGTCCAGACGATATTGAAGACTCCTGATGTTACTTCTCAGGATTAACCAGCTAGAGAATATACTGGCCTTCATCTGATCTAGTTGACGGGAACATTTCACATGGCTCATGTCGAGTCGGTTCAAGACCTGGACCTTCATCTGGTCCAGACGACATTGAAGACTCCCCATGTTCCTTCTCAGGATCAGTCGGTTGGAGAATATATGGACCTTCATCTCGTCCAGTCGATGGGAATATTTCCCATGACTCATGTCGAGTCGGCTCAAGACCTGGACTTTCATCTGGTCTAGACGACATTGAAGACTCCTCATGTTCCTTCTCAGGATCAGTCGGCTGGAGAATATACTTTCCTTCATCTGGCCCAATCCATATTAAAGATTCCATTAACCTATAGTTGGTTTGGTCGACTGGAGACTATCTTGCCCTTCGTTTGGTCGACTGAGTATCAACCTCAATATTTGTTTTTCACTAACGTGACTTTATCTTTGATAGTTCCTAGCGTCATCAACATCATATCTGATCGACTGAGGATCAACCTTAATATTTGGTTACATCAAACATGATATAACTTTAAACAGGTCCAAGCGACATCAACATTTAGGATCGACCGATTGAGAATCATCCCTGAAGAATGTGTTTAACTCCATCAACGAAGTATGGCCTTTGACAGGTCCAGACGACATCTGTATTTAGGTATGCTCATGTATTTTACTCCAGACGACATACTCGTCAATTACTCTCTAAGCCAATGACTCCATGACTTAGAAATTATGGGACAAACTGTAGGGCCAATTTTGGGCCTAGGGCATAATCGTCTTTTCGCTTAATTATCCATGATAAATAAAACTCAAATCCTCCAAATAGTATCCAGACCTTTTTTGGGCCAATAATCTAATTCGCTGTCTAGGCTCAATATCCATCAAAGCCTATATCCGTTCCCCGATTTCCCAATCGAAAAATTTCAGTTCCTAAATAATTACTCTTCCTGTAATTAGCTGGTTCACCACCGAAAAGAAAAGAAATTGACTGACATGTTAGTAGGACCCATCATCATAAATATGGTTCCTATTACAACTAATTGACTATTCCCCCGCCTATAAATTGAAGTAGAACTCAAAACTATTGGAATTCAAGCTGAAGCGTTCTAATTCCAACTTTTAGTTCTCTGATAAGCTCTCTAAACCTCTCACCCTCTACACATCGGACCATCACGCTCATGAATGTCTACGAAAGACAAGGTAGTCTCAGACCTTGTTTTTCCTCCACTTTTTGCTCATATTCATTACTGACTTGAGTGTTGGAGTGCCCACGGCACCCACCACACCGGTGGGCATAAACTTCACGCTCACTCTATCTTTGTTTTGCAGGATCGCTGACACCTCATACTACAAATTCTCGATTGTGGACCTCGGGCGAAATCCAGCATCCACATGTATCAAAATAATCAATGCCTTCTTTTGTCTATAAAATTTTATGACAAATTTTGCCTTATACTTATCTATTGCTCCATCCGACTTCATTTTCTGTTTGAAAACCCATTTGTAACCCAATGACTTACAACTTGGTAGAAAATCAACCAACTCCTAAGTATGATTTTAAATGATAGAATTAATCTACTTATTGATGGCCGCTTTCCATAAAGGTTCTTCCGAAGAAAACATTGATTTTTTATAACTTTGAGGCTCGTTTTCTAATAGGTATGTCTAAAAATCAAGTCCAAATGACTCAGACGTTCTTGCTCTCTTGCTACGTCTAGGTTCACTTTCCTCAATATTTTCATGTTTATCTGATTCTTGGATAACTTGACCACTACTTGTAGCAGTATCAATGGTTCTTTTGAGAGACTTCGTTCTTTTTTTTCTATACATGGAAATGTCTCTTCAAAAAATGTCATTCATTAACTCAATTATCATATTTGGATTGATGTCAGGAATCTCATATTTATGTACCAAGAATCGATACATGCTACTGTTATGAGCATATTCAATGATATACAGTCAATAATTTTGGGTCATATTCTAGCCCCCTTAGGTTTAGGAATCATCACTTTGACGAGATACTCCTACACATACAGATATTTTTAGGAATGTGTGATCGGTGATAAACACACACGTAACGCAAGCGCACGTATCGCTCAAGTAGTATAAAATGTATTGATCCCACAATGACTTAATACATAAGCTATTAATTTATTGAAGTTAAATGTCTACGACTAATTGATTGATTGTTGGTTGGATGGTGATGTTTATCTAAAACAAGTAAATAAAACAGTGCGAAAGTAAATTAAAGGAAAAATCAATATTATAAAGCTATCTAAGGTTGTGAATCCTTCCAATATCTTTTAAAGATGAAGTGATTATCTCATGTTTGTGCAATATATCGGTTTATTAACCTGGAACACGAAGTTATGCAAAAGCCTCTTCCGATGGTCAAATACAAACACTCAAAGTAATCCAATTAACTATATTCCTATGTTAATTAAGAAACTCTGAATTCATTAACTTTAAGTTCCAATTTTGGCTACCCCCGCCCGACAGGTATATTCTTAACCTGTAAGGAAATCTACCTTAAGTGATATTTACCCTAAGGTGAGATCGTGAGTTATTGAGTCTAAGGCTAAACCCAAAATCCCTTTTCCAAGTTCATTTTAAGTTTACCAAATCAATCTTATTAATGGTCAGTTAACAAGAAGCATTAAGACTAACATTCAATAAATAAACCAATATATTACCCAATGCACAAAATAACCAACTTATAAATCGGTGATATTGGAATTCATCACAACCCTAGATAAGGTATTTAGTTACAACACATATCTAGGATTATGAAAGACATAAATAAAGAAAACAACATAAAATAAACTTGAAAATTAAAAAGGTAAAATAAAATAATAAAATAAAATGATGGGGGTTAGAGGATCCATTTTATTACTTCTAATTTATAAATCTCTCTTATAATAATATATAAATTTGCATGACATTACCAACCGACCATATAGACAGTATCCTGATTAAGTCAAATATTTGATTAATTCCAACCGACCATAAAGGCGGTATCGAATTAAGTCAGGTTAAAATCAATTTAATTAAGTCCAACCGGCTATAAAGACGGTCCCGATGATGCACGTGTTGATGTGTCGATGACGAGTGTCGACAGCATAGTAACTGTGGCACGTCGCGATGCGTGAAATTTCATTTTTGCCTTTTTTTGTCCGTTTTTCGCCGTTTTAGCCCTGATTTGATTCCATTGAGTCATGAAATCTTTTTTATCTATAAAATAACACAAAACACATCAAAATATTCATAAAACTCGCTAAACTATATAAAATATTAAGTAAATGGGCGGTAAATATTGATATATATTCCGCTTATCACACCCACAAACCTAACATTTTGCTAGTCCTCGAAAAAAACTAATAAAATAAAATACAATAAATAACTTTAAAATAAAATTAAACTAAGCCACTTTCGTATGGATCACGGTTGCATTTAGCGTATGCAACAAGTCTTTAAACCCCTAGATGTCTCTAGTGGATGAGTTGTAGTCTCGTGAGGGCTTACAGCGATGATGCCCACAAACGTCAATCAAATGTACAGTCACACACACAAAATAAGTTAGTGACTAAACAAGTTAAATTCTTATCCAAGTTAATAGTTGTTTTCTTTCTTTCTAAATTACTAAATAAGTAAATTCTCCGATTATTTTTACTATTCTCCATATACACAACTAACAAAGTATTAATCAATTCATTGTTCCCACAATATTCATAAGTGTAGTTGAAAAGAGTGTAATATTGTTGTCCTAAAATTATATCAGAAGTCACACCTTTTTGGCAATGGATTTTTTTTATAATAACATCTTCAATCCATGTAGCGAGCTTTGGGCCAATGACTCCCAAGTCAGTTGGCTTTAGGGCACTAGGTGTTAAGACACCCCTACAAACTTAATTATTCAGATCTCAAATGTTTAAAGGTTTTACCGTTTGACTCGAACAATCTCTGCTTACTGAGGCAAGATGTCTGGTTACTAAGTAAACTCAAGCTTTTACAGTTTGATGAGAACAATCTCTGTTTACTGAGGCAAGACGCCTGGTTACTAAGTAAAAGCATGGTTAATTATTTATATACACAATTTTTTTTTATTCCATTACTTTCAAATGCTTCCTCCAATAAACTAGAGCACTGAATATTACAAACTTTTCACTTACAATTCATGTTTGTATGTTACCATGCATGTTGATAATATCTGTCAACTGAGCATATGAATATCCAATTTAATCAGTATTATGGAGAATTCACAAATTTAAATAATTCAAAATGAAATAAACAAAAATTAACTTGTTACGAAATAGGTTGAGATACGTCTCAGGAGTGGAAATTCCTTACACAGCTATCTCGAACACCATTCCACCTGGTTAGTTAAGTTAAAAATATAAAAATCAAAGGTTTTTTTTCTTTTTTTTTGGACTAAAAACCAAGCAAAAACAACACAACGAAAAATAAAAACAAAATACTAGTTAACTATTCCCCACCCCCAAACCTAATTGAGACATTGTCCCCAATGTCTAAAAAGAAGAAGAGGAGTTTAGAAGACAATACCTGGTTAGAGTGGAATTCTACTTCTAAAAAGAAAATTAAAGGTTAAGATCCAGATTTATCCGACGCTTCTTACCACGATCATTATCGGACCAGTTTATCTTGGAAATGATAGGGTAAATTTGTGGTTCAAAGGCTAAGAGTTGGTCAATTAAATCATGGGTTGTTCTGGCAGTGAAGAGGATATCTTTTACAAGTTTTGAAAGGAACCCATTTCTCCGGGCATCATTAAAAAACACACAAAGAAAGTCAAAACATCGATCAATGTTCAACAGTCCAATTAGTTTCTAGTGCATGTTCAAATTCGCCCAAGATAATATTGTGAAAATTTCCTCCATCGTGCCCATGCCACCTGGAAAACCAATGAAATCATCAACACGATTAATCATTTCAACAAGTCGTTCGGACATACTTGGCATGATGCATTCATCTTCGTTTGATTGTCCTATAAGATTTGCCTTTGCCAAAGGTTTTGGGATGTTTCCCAGAACTTGACTACCTCATTCCTGTACATCCCTTGAAATATACCCCATTAGTCCAAGATTGTCACCGCCATATACTAAGTGCATATTCCTCTCAGCTATGACTATTCCTAATTCTTGTGCTGCTTCAGCAAATTCTGGTTTAGAACCAGACCTAGTACTACAAAATACTCATATGTTAACAACTCGTCTTCTTGAAGTTGATTCTATTTTTTTAATATTTTTTAATATTTCTTTCTCAAATCTGGATGTCTATAAGAGTGCAATGACGAGTTGCATTTATAGATCCTGAAAAGGGATGAGTAATAATAGCACTAGTACCTGCCAAATGATAATTATTAGTTAAATAGTAAAATAAATCGTGAAAGTCAAAAAGTCTGGATCTTGTCGGTGAAAATAAAAGAAAAGAACAAAATAAATCACAATTATTAGTTAAAGACAAAGAGATAATAATACGTACAGGTAGTAACGGCTTGAATGACATCTATGTGTCAGGGACAAGCTTCCCAATCAACTTTCTTATAAATTGGCAAATAGGGTCTTTTAAAGTCAGATTCTCGAGACTTAATTATTGTCTTTATTTTCAAAATTATGTATGTAACATGCGAATTACGTGATACACATATCCACTGGGATGCGTCTTAAGATTCAATGATATGTCATATAAAGACTCCTTACTCATGCCATCCCTAATGAATTTTATCTTATCTTTGTGGTTATCAGACATCATTCCTAAAGAACGACAACGAGTATTACATGTCATGTGTGCACATTTATAGAAAATACCTAATCTTTTAGCTCTTCTTTTCTTAGCATAGGTGCTTTTTCCTAAACCAGGCAGAAATGAAATAAAAGAGTCATATGACTCACCTGTCATTCTCATAAGCATGAAGGCGAAATTCTTCCAATTCGTTCAGTTGGTGAAGTTGTTTCTCACTTGCTGTTTGTACATCAAGTTTGAAACATCCCTCCTCTTTTTCGTCATTCGAGAAATTCATGACTTTGAAAACATTGAATGTTACTTCTTGGTCCTGCACCCTCATGGTTAGTCACCTTTTTGTACATCAATGATGGTTTGACCTGTAGCCAAGAATGGTCTCCCGAGGATGATGGGTACAACTTTATCTTCTTCCATGTAAAGGACAATGAAATCTGCTGGGAAAATGAATTTGTTGACTTTGACCAGTACATCTTCAACTACACCTCTCGGAAATGTGAGTATTCTATCAGCAAGTTGCAGAGTGACTGGGGTGGGCTTTGTTTCTCCAATCTACAGTTTCCTGTAAATAGACAAAGGCATCAAGTTATTACTAGCACCTAAATCACACAAAGCTTTACTGAAGTAATGTTCTCCTATGGTGCAAAGGATGGTGAAACTGCCAGGATCTTTCAACTTTGGGGGAAGCTTCCTCTGAATGATGGCGCTACATTCTTCTGTCAATGCTACCGTCTCGTAATCTCACAATCTTTATTTTCGTGATAGAATATCTTTCATGAATTTGACATAGCTGGAATTTGTTCCAACGTTTCTGCAAACGGAATGTTGATATGTAGCTTTTTGAAGATCCCCAGGAATCGAGCAAACTGCTTGTCAAGTTTTCGTTTCTGGACACGCTGTGGAAAATGTGGAGGTGGAGTGAATCTTTCTCGATCATTTTCTTTTGCCTCTTTTTATCCTCCATCTGTGGATGTGGTTCGTTGCTTTTTTTGGAACTTCCTTAGTAGATGCCTTGACTCAAACATCTTTGTTGATCTCAGTGTCGCTTTTCAAAGTGATGGCATGACATTGCTCATTCCCTCTGTTCCTTGGATTTGGCTCTGTGTTGCTAGGAATGGTACCTTGTGGTCTGTAACTCTGAGCATTGGCCAGTTGTCCCAATTGATTTTCCAGTGCCTTTATAGAGGCTGATTGGTTTTGAAACATAGCATCACATGATGCTACTTGATTTTGAACCACAGCTGCTAAATAGTTGTATTTTACTTCTAGCTTTTTCAACTGGGCCAGCACTTCTGTTATTCATGGTTCTTTTCATACTTCTGGCCTTCATTTTTCTGTTGGAATCCGGGTGGTGGATTGTTCATTTGCCCTGAATTGTTGCTCCATGCGAAATTGGGATGATTCCTCCAACTTGGATTGTAGGTATTGGAATATGGATTGTTTCCATGTATGTTGAAATTACTGACATAGTTTGCAGTCTTATTATATTGGTTGTAAGATTCTGCCTCTAGTGCTCCTCCATATGGTGAACTTGTGGATCCATCATTAACCTTTATGTTAAGAGTTTCCATGAATTTGCATATCTGATCCAGCTTGGCATTTATTGATGTGTTGGCTCATACTTCGTGGATTCCTGCGATTCGTTGGATCATGCTTCTTTCTGTTAGCCACAATGAATTGTTGTTGGCCATTTCTTCAATTAAGTCATAGGTCTGATCTTCTCATT